>MU157830.1:176591-705789 GCA_015657495.1 Crepidotus variabilis | reverse complement strand
GGACAGCCGGCTGCCCTTGTCTGGACGACCGGCGGCACTGATATTTACAGTATGGTGTCACTGTTTGGTACACCATAGCAATGCCCACCTGCCCCCCTCAACCACTGCTTTAATCAGCGCACCACTCCTGGAATCCAAGAAGCCGCAGCGACTGAATGGACAGAACATGCTGTGTTTACACCCAAGAACCTCCAAGATTATCATAATCTTCTTCTCACAGTCAACCTTGAAGCACGAAAGCTTCAGTGACAGAGATGTTCGTGTGGTATTAAAAAAAAATCGGAGAGCCGTCGATAAATTCGAGGGTGGTCCACTGGTATATGGCGAACAACCTGGACCCAACTAGCAGATGGGTCACACGTCAAGCTTTAGGCGAGATCGAAACCTCAACAACCGGGGCATCAAGTGGAATCCCAGTTTTGAGAATAGTACAAAAGACGCTTCACCTACCCAGAAGCCGTTCAGAAACCTCAATACTCCAGACTTCTTCTCTCGCCCTTGATCTTTATGGTGGCAGTCGACGCCGACAAAAAAAAAACCCTGCATCTCTGAGGGCTCAAAGTGGGCTTCATGAACACAAGACCATGTTTCTTCCCTGCCACGGTAAAGGCGTGCGGCATCCGCGCCCCTGGTGGGTCGCTCAACAGTGTAATAATACTCAAATCTCACCTCCAGCCACACAGCCGGCCAAGAATCCTCCCCGAGTAGTGCAAGAGCCCCCCTTTTTTTGGCCAACGACATTGAGTACACCGTTTGGCATATTCCTTCGGTGGTAGGCAAAAAAGCAGCGCGGTTGTCGCCAAGGCTCATTCTTTGCACAAGTCCTCCTGTTGCTCGCGCTTTTTCCAGATCCATACATACCCAAGCCGACCCATCCAGGTGTATCCACGAAGTGTCAAGCCCTACAGAATCTGCAAACCCATAGCAATTTTCAACCTTTCTAAGTGTAGGTCGACACTTGTATTATTTTCAGTATGCTATTAAACCAGAGTTTTTGAAGGCTATCCAGACTTTGATATCCGAAAAACCACTCACAAGTCGAACTTCGACGTCAGGTATGTGCCTCCACTCAATATTTAGAGTAGCTTTTCATAACATTTACTGAGTTATCAAATAGCTGGAGTATCTCTTGTTGGTTCGCCAGACATACTCTCAGCTTAACCAACAGCGTCACCTGTCGTGAGTTATTGTAAGTACCATCAATGATGGTAAGTACTAAATTTTGAACCCCGGGTTAATGCTTGTTGGAGCCTTCAAGCTTCAGGTGACGAATGCTTGCGGTCGGCGGACATCGCCTAAGTACCCTGGCTGGCGACAGTCTGATGTATAGTGACATCTCTAGTTGTCGCCGCCAGGTGGGAAGGCAGTATGTACGCCGACTGCATCACCCCAATCGCCACACGGAGCTCTTGGACTTAGCATGTCCAAATCGATGAAGAACTAAAGACTTATCAGATGTGTATATGAAATCGAATTCAGGAAAAATTACCAAATTATTTATTTATTTAGACCAACTCCAGCGCTTTAACGGGTTTTCCATCTTTGAACCAGTTTGTCGAGAGAGATCAGACAGAAATCAATTAAAAATCTCGTCATAAGCTACCACTAAATTCGTTCATCTCGAAGATCCACGTGTCCGTCCTACGGAATCAAGCGGGCCTCGAACTAGAAATAGAAGGTGCACTCGAATGCAATTTAGGTGTTGAAGGTAAACCCGAAGTTGAATGAGAAAGTGCCGAGGGGTCATCACTCTCATAACAACCTCCAGCAGAGAGATAGATGAATCGGGTGCCTACTCTCCTACTCTGTTCAGGGGAATGGGTTACCCAAACGATAGCTTTCAGCGATGAACCTTGGTTCTTGACGCAGTCAATGAGGTACGACTCGACCATGGATGATGTTTCAGAGTCCAATGCCGATGTTGGCTCTGTAATTCGAGTAGATGAGAGTCCAAGTTGTCTCGTAGTCCGATCAAGGAAGAGAAAGAACTCACCATCAAGTAACAGTACCTCTGCGGTATCAAGAGCCAAAGCAGCGGCCATCAAGATTCGCTGGCTTTCACCACCACTCAAGTTGATCCAAGAGCGAGCCCACAACTCGGGATCTACACCCCATTGTTCAGAGATGTCGAGCCCTCTCTTAAAAACATCCTGTGGTGTTTCACGAGAAGTGGATTTATGAGCTGCAAGGCTGGTGATAGTCGTAAGAAAGTCGTGTGGTGACCCAGGTAAAAGGGATGATCGTTGTGGGACGTAGAGGACTTTAGTTCGGTACGACGTGATACCTGAAAGATATAGAAACGTGCCATTTGGCGAACAGTTGGGATACTAGTAGAGTCAAGTACGAACCGTAAGTCGTCGGGGAACTAAACATAAGATGAAGGCAAATTCAGTAAATATCAGGATACTGGGTCATGTTGCCCGTGGCCTACCTTCCGCGATACAGACATTCACCTTTATGTAGGGTCAAGTGGGCCACGCATTTCAGCAAAGTCGACTTCCCAGAGCCGCTTCTGCCTTGCAGCACAACGATATCGCCTGTTGAACGAAGAAGAGGCAAAATAGTCAGCAAACTTAGGAGCCCGAATTTGGACAGAGAGCAAAACAACGAACCTTCGTTCACAACAAAACTGATATCTGAGAAGATATTGCATCCTTCGTTTACATATCGCGTGACATTCTTGAGTTCCAGCACTGGTTCTGCCATGACGTTTCGTGCAGGTTTGCGGTTCAGTGCTCGCAATACTGGGACCAGATATGTGAGTAGGGTTGAGTTCGTTGAGCAGGTTGTCAAGAGGAGTTCAAGTGCGGATCAAGAATAGATTGAGCTCAGTCAATACTACAGTATGCTGAGCCGACGTCATACATAGAAGCCGTACTTACGGCTTTATTGCGTGGCCCTTCGAAAGGAAGAGAAAAGGTGGCCAGAACAAGCACCGTATCGACATCAAGGGGTTGGTTCATGATAATTATGCACTGTAACGCATGCACGCGCTCTACGGTATGAAACATTATATAAAAGTAAAGCCATAAATCAACCTAAGGTGGAGGCATCATACCCATCTCTTCGGGTGTCAAACTCGAGCTCTCGATCATTACACCAACACCGACTTTGGCAGAGTTCTGAATCAAACAAAAAGTTAGCCAGTATTCAAGTTGACGTCGATTGAAGATATACCTTGAAGTGATCGATTTCACCAGCAACCAAGAAGGCAAAGGCCGGAACAAATCGCTGCTCAAGCAGTGCGGAAACTTTGCCTGTTGAGTCAACCTGTGCACGGAAAGTGGCCACCCGGAAGTCGTATTTAGCACCCAAGGTGGCAATAGCATCGCGACGCTGAGGAGCAGCGAGCACTTGAACATCCGCAGCTACCTCCACTTTCTCGCTTAATTTTTGCCAGTATGTAGCTGTGAGAACGCCGGATGGCTGCAGTTGAGCGGTGGCCGTCCAGTTTCGTTCTGAGCCAGTAAGCTTAGCCAAGTATGACGTGGACGTTTCTCCTTGATTGGGTGTTGGTCGTTGGTAGAGAGTCTCGACACCAACGGCGAGATTTTTGGTAAGAGATTGGAGGTAGCTTCCAACGTAAATACCAGTGAGGTCCCTTGGTGATGGGTTGATAGCTTTAATGTTGGCGCTGAAATCCGACCCTTGGTAGTCGTGTTCTAGCTGAATCATACTTTGGTCGATATTTGATGAGAGCTGCAAAATTGGTGAGAAAAATTGGTCAGGTTTGGTATTCTCAGAGAATTTTCGTACCTGAGCTTGCGCTTTCGTGACATTGTTGGCATTCCAACCGTTGTTAAACCGTGCATTCATACTTCCTTCATGATCCACTGAACCTTGCAAGAACACCTAGAACGGAATGAGAAAAGCATCAACAAGGTCGCGCTAAATGTACTCACACTCGAATTGGCGAAAATGGCACCAAAGTTATAAGACGCTGGCAGCGTTTGCGAGCCCAAAGCGAACGAATGTGTGACTTGGAACAGTGGACTCATTGACAAACTCTTAGTTAAGTCCGCGCGGGCACCATCGAAAATATAGTTGGAAAGGTGAGTTCCTAGGATGCAAAATAAGTTATGGCGCTGTAAAGAGTTGAGGACTACGCACCTTTCACCTCTTTCTGGAGATTTTCGACAGTACCCGGTTGTGGCAAGCCCAGGTCGGCTCTCCAACGCGCGAACCGGTCATAGGCATTGAAGAAAGGCGAAACCGGATTGAAGTATGAGCTCGTCACCGTTGGCTCTGGCGCATAAGGATTGACCAGCGCGTCTTTTTCGTGTAAAGGTATGGTGGGGGCAGCCATTCAGGAAACACAGTGCTGAAGAAACCTTACAAAACTTGTAACCGTGGCATGTCGCGAAAAACGGGAACCAAACAGAAGCAATTAGAAAGCGGCTTATCCGGCCCGTCGGCGCTAACACTGATGTAGCCGAAGCGATCATGAAGGGCAGCGTTTTGATCTTGTAACCGTGTGGTTGGAATCATATCGCTGTTATCGTGAAAATGGAGTAAATCCTGGAGTTAAGGCTGAAACTTTTTGAAACGGTATATAACCTATCTTTCCGTGGTTGATACGCGCAAACAATTTCTTGCGTCTCAACTTCCGTCTTCTTTCGAATCCTCCCGCCAGGGCCGGCTCCCGGTCTAAAAAGTTAGTTGCAACTGCGCCTTCTCTCAGTTCATTTATAACCCCTCTTTCTCTCCTTCTATCATGACAGCAAGCCCCATCATGGTCTTGTCGTTAAGACGCCTCGTAGCCATTTCCATCGCCGTCGTCGTACGCTTGTTTCATTCAATAACTTGAAAAATTGTTAACCGCCACTACTCAGATCTCATTACACTACTTGCTCGTCGTCGTCTTCAAGAAAGACATCGATGTCGTGTCGACAGTTACGGACTTTGGTGGACGGATAGGGCTGACAAAACCCGCCAGCAAAGAGCCTACCAATATACTCTTCTCCCCACCACCACAATTCAAGCAATCCACATCCGAGGTGGCATTGCCTAACACCGGCTCCGAGCGTGCAAACGCTACATTCGTATTTCTATGTCGCAACTCTGACCTGGCAGGCGTCGTCTCAAGTATTCAGCAAATGGAGGATCGGTTCAATCGGAAACATGGTTATCCCTGGGTGCTACTGAATGAGGAACCATTCACTGAGGAATTCAAGACGTATGGATTGTTTTCTATTAATAATCCTTCTCTTACTCAAATTTATCCGTTTAAAAGGAGAGTAGAAGTCCTCACAAATTCACCCGTACATTTCGGTGTAATTCCGCCAGAACATTGGTACCAACCCGACTGGATAGACGAAGAACAGGCAAAAGCTGGTCGGCTAAGAATGACAGACCAGGGTATCATCTATGGAGGTGAGTTTCGATCATCTCATTGCGGACATCATTGACCGCCCGTGTTTGCGTAGGCAGTGTCCCGTACGTCGTCTGGGAAAACCAGTGATGCAGAACTTTCTTATCTCCGTCCTCATAGATACCGCAACATGTGTCGATTCAACTCCGGGGTTAGTCAGTGATTTTTGCAGGCATTTCAATTCAGCTAATTTCTGTCCCTCTGCGACAAGTTCTTTTTCCATCATGAGCTTCTCAAGCCATATAAATATTATTGGAGGTGGGTGCTCTGCTCATTTCGCTCAGCAGTTTGTGTCTAATCATGCCGTCACAGGGTTGAGTAAGTCCCATTTGCTATAATTAGGCGCCTACAGTATCCTTATTCGGATATGCGTATCAGGCCAGAGGTCAAGTATTTCTGCGATCTTGACTATGATCCCTTCAAGTTCATGGAGGAGAACAAGAAAGTCTATGGTTAGTCGTGGTCCCATTTCGTGTTTCAAGTTCATCTGATATCAACATCGGCAGGGTTTACCATCGCTCTACTGGAATGGGAACCCACGATTACAACATTGTGGAAGCACGTCAAAGGTGAATAAAACGTATTTCGATTGCGCGGGATTGTATAGTAACAAACATTGCAGAATTCAGCAAGAAATATCCGGAGTACATTAATCCGAAAGGCTCTATGGAATTCTTGTCAGACGATCAAGGGGAAAGCTACAATCTGTGCCATTGTGAGCTCCAGTCCTCAAATGCCAAGAACACAGATGCTGATTTGTTTGATGTAGATTGGAGCAATTTTGAAATTGCTGACATGGACTTTTGGAGAAGCGACGCATATCAAGCATTCTTCGAACACCTAGAATCTACGGGAGGGTTCTATTACGAGGTTTGTAGGCTTCTCGCGTACAACCACTGAGACTGACTTTTATCTCTGAAGCGGTGGGGTGATGCTCCTGTACACAGTATAGCTGCCTCTCTTCTTGCTCGCAAGGACCAGATACACTTCTTTGAAGATATCGGCTACAGACACGAGTGGATTCAACATTGTCCGAATACAGAGAGTTGGTGGAAGGGCAAATGCGCTTGTGATCCCAGCGATTCTTTCGGTGCGTTGATCGGACCTGTCTAATCGTTGGCGCTGATCCTCCTTGCATGCAGATGATCACTACAACTCATGTTTATCTCGATACAAGAGAATGTTCTCATGAAAAGTATGAACGATTCGTAGACTGGATGCTTAGATCTCCTTTAGTACACACGCACATATCACACCCTCATATCTAACATATTTAATGACCTCCGTGTTCTCTATCTTTATAGTGCACAGTTGTATTTATTTTCGTCTTCATAATCGAGTTGCAATAGTAAGGATAGCTACTCCTGTATGACACCTGACGGTCACGGCGACATCAATCCACTCCGAGTTCCCGGAGGCAACAGCCTTTCTCAAGTCAGCTTACATAAGAGTACAGGGGTGGACAACGGAGCAATAGCGCCGCCAGGACGCCAACAACAACGCACCTTCACCCCCAACCACGAGCGCCAGCTGTTCGTTGCTGCCCTGCCACGGTTAGACAGTCTAAACTTTGAGATCCAGCAATTTCTACAAACCCTTGTTTCTGTCTGGTACCAGCAGCAAGGGCTAATTCTCGCCCAGGATGATGACACCCATGAGATATGTGGTGCTCGCGATTGCAACGCTTGTAAGTGGCTTTAGAAGTATATTTGTTTTGTCGTTGATTTTATCTGGGTTTAGATAAGTTTGCACCTAATTATTAGTTTCGCTAGTCCGAACTATGGACGCGTAACCTCGATTCATCATATCAAAGAACAAATCGGTTTGAAGAGCAATATACCTCCGTATAAACTTGGTGTACCAGATGATTACTACGTCGCGAGTAATCACTCTTCAGCTCAAGGCAGGAAAGCGAATGCTACTTTTGTGATTCTTGGTATGCCACTTTTTCTATGTTATGATCGTTGAAGCGCTCAATTTAACGTGGGTCACAGCCAGGAATAGCGACTTGAACGGTGTTATCAAGAGCGTTAAACAGATGGAAGACCGATTCAACAAGAAATTTGGATATCCATACGTTTTCCTCAACGAAGAGCCCTTTGATGACGCCTTCAAGACGTATGTCAAAATGTGTGGACACTGCGCAGCACTAAATGGCGATTTTTAGCCGCATATCCGAGCTGACGGACGCAAAAGTCGAATTTGGCCTCATCCCTAAAAGCCACTGGGTGCAACCCGACTGGATTGACGAAGAGAGAGCTTCAACGGTACGTAAGACGATGCAAGACAATGGTGTCATCTATGGAGGTTTGTCTGCATAACGAAACTTGCACTTTGGGTCACTGACTGTGGGTTTTACAACAGGGAGTCTACCGTACGCTTTTATTTCTGTTTCGCGGAAGAGATCATTTCATTAACTGGTTTTCTCGTGCAGATATCGCAATATGTGCCGGTTCAACTCTGGAGTAATTGGCCTCCCACAGCTTTAACTATCGCGTGCTCATAATACTCTTCGTTCTAGTTCTTTTACCGTCATGAACTTGTCCAGAAGTATCAGTATTATTGGAGGTGAGCAAACACCGCCTTTGTTTCTGGACTGCCCGTATGCTCATAAATTGTTTTTAGAGTTGAGTGAGTGCTCGGAGGCTCTAGAGAGCAACTTTTAGACTCTGATCTGATCGCTTCTCTCCTTCGCAGGCCTGACGTCACCTTCTTTTGCGACCTGGACTACGACCCATTCCTGATCATGCAAGACCAGAACAAGATGTATGCATTCACTATCTCGCTGTACGAGTACGAAGCAACAATAATGACCCTGTGGCCCACTGTGAAAGGTTCGATGAATCTACTTGATTGTATTGGTGTACTGACGGCCCAACAGAGTTCATCAACTCGAACAAGCATCTCCTTACAGAAGATAATGCTATGTCTTTCATCTCTGACGATGGCGGAGAAACTTATAACCGTTGTCATTGTGAGTACTATGAACCTTGGCCTAGTTCCATTCCTAACCAAAGATTTTTTCTTAGTCTGGAGTAATTTCGAGATTGCAAACCTTGACTTATGGAGAGGAGAGGGCTATACTAAATTCTTCGATTTCCTCGATGAGAAAGGTGGATTCTATTACGAGGTCTGTTATACCCAAAGCAGCTCGCAAAACATTGATTAATCAATTTATCACAGCGCTGGGGCGATGCACCTGTGCACAGTATCGGCGCTGCCCTCTTCGCCAAGAAAGACCAGATCGTGCGTTACGTAGTTCTTGCCGTTTTTCGCATCCTAAAATCCCATGTAGCACTTCTTCAACGACATCGGCTATCGCCACGAGCCTTTCCAACATTGCCCCCAAGGCGACTCACACAAGCGTGGCAAGTGCTGGTGTGATCCAGCTCAAAATTTTGGTTCGTCCTAAGCCTCCAGTTTTCACTGGTCACTTTTCTGACCTTTTATGCATAGATTATGAATGGTATTCCTGCCTGGCCAGATATGATAAGATGTTCTCTTGAAAAGTTTAATAACTTGTATATATGATCGTGGTGACGCTTAGATAGTCATACCAGGAGCCAGGTATCGCGTAATACTTCTTAGTTTTTGTACGCCTGAGGAGATCCAATGGCCCCGCAAAATCAGCGGAATATCGGTTGATATTCGTAAGCATTGGAATTGCGAATGTGCTTGACTGGTTACAGAAGAACTCTGGGTTGTGGTCATGTTACAATATAGACTGAGAGTAATATTGGTACTGGCGGAACATGATCAGCTGTCTTGCTTTCTAACTCGGAGATTACTCACAGAATCGTATAGCCTTGTCCAATGCGATCCTAGAGAACTGTCAATCAATCCATTACAGTGATCGCCGATGAGTGAGTGTGTTAGAGTTGGCTGGAATCTGTTGCGAAGTTGGGTTGCAGTTTGGTCCCCAGATAACACAAAGCAAGGGAACATAGAATCTGAAGACAATCAACAGGTACTTCATTTTCGAATAAGAGTTGTCACACCTTTCTGCATGAGCTCGACGAGGGCTGAAAACAGAATTAAAAGGCAAGAAACCAAGGATATGAAGTTAGCGCTTACTAATGATCCTATCGCAGTGTTTCCTCGCAGCCTCAAAGCCTTCCCTGAACAGTATCTTGAAGTCCTTAAAAGCTGAACCTTCAATACCACCTAGTACTTCGACGTATTCCGATGGTAACTTGAACGGAGCCGCTTCGAAGCCCATGTTACCAGGCGTGTTGCTCAGCATAAAGCCGAAATCGATATGAACGAGATGACCCTCCCGGTCGAGAAGAATGTTACCGTTATGTCGGTCTTTTACTTGAAGAAGGTATGTGACGATGGAATAACCTATGATGCGGTGAACGTCAGATAATGACAAATGAAAGACTTCGAGTGGCTTACCAGCAAGAGACTTGACAAAGTTTTTCTGAGCCCTGATGAACTTGGCCGAAGTTGGCTCTCCATAGGTCTGCAGATAGTTTCAGATCTAATATGTGGCGTAGGAATTCAAGTCTTACCGACATGAAGTGGTCTAAGAGTGTCACATGTCCGAATCTCCCAGTAGCGAGCCTCTTGGCATACTCTGCCTTCTTTATTGAATGTATCGACACAGCGTCTGTAATTGTTTCAACCAAGCCTGAGCTGCTACCTGTAATCATGATGCGAAAGCTTGAGAAAAAGTTAGAAGGCGAAAACATGATTGAGGTATTACTGACTATTTTACCCAACATGCACATTTCTCTTCTGCCCAGATGTGTTGGAACTCGTGGATAAGCTGAACAGCCAATTGTTCTTGCCGTAGGTCACCGCCGGTTTTGACAATCACAGAGACGCAATCCCAGTTGGCTGCAGAGTATGCATGTTTCGTCAGCAGATCTTAGATATCGTCATGGATCAACTTACCCAGATGGCCATATGGCGATCCATCACGTATCCGACTCTATAGTACGGTGGAAAGAATGTGACTAATCTCGTCTCAGCAGAAGACAAAAATCGTACCTTTTTGCTACCCCAGGACTCACTAAACACAACGGCCGAGGGATCAGCCTTGTTCAACTCCTTTCGTATAATATTCTCGTCTTCCAAAGACTTAATGCTTCCGCTTGCAGCAGAACTACTTCGCATCATAATATCGCCTTCACTACCTCGCATTCGCTCCATCCGTTCTTCCTCAAGCGACAACATCTCTTTCATAATTCTATCCCGGATGGCAGTAGCGTCGATCCGAGAGAGCTTATGCCGACTTTGAGGTTGAGCAATGTCCACTGATCCTTGATACAGATTAGAATATCAGCGGATGCACTACCCGGAGAGAAACAGCGACCTACTTGATCGCTCCATTGTTTCCGGCCGGGCTGTACCGTTGGAAGGTGGCGCAGAAGGCAATGGATCTCTGCCTTGGTCGGCATTGAGCTGGGCGAGCATGATGGCCGCTGTTCTCATCCGTTCTGAGTACTCATCCAAGGAGATGTCCCTCGTAGCCATCTCAGGCATTTCGGGAAATTCAGAGGGCGCAGACGTTGGGGGTGAGCTCGTCGACGTTCGTCTACTGATAGGTGGTGCCCAAGAAGGCGTTTGTTGTTGTGCTTGTAATCGTGTGTCATCCAGCGAAAGAGAAGGCGAAGCTCGCGCCCAAGCAGCCATATCTAGTTCTCTGTTTTTCGGGGTAGGAGGTAGAACAAGTGAATCTTCAATTGCTGACATCTTAGAGCGCAGGGGTTGGTCATCACCGAAGAGTTGTTCGACAAGATCAATCTCTTCGTCTTCGTTGGAAAATGTGGATGTAGAGGAGGTGGCGGTGGGTGGTCCGTTGAAAAAAGAAGTTTGAGCAATAGCAGTAGAGGGAGTTCGGAAACCATTATCAGTTTCGGCTCGTGGTGTTGCTACAACAGTTGTAGCCGAAGCTGGTCCAGAATCCGTAAATGTCCCTCGTTGACTACCATCTTTTGTGACTAGTTTTCTAAGAATCTCCTTGTTTGACCGCTTCACATGGTCAAAGTCCAAGTCGTCGCTCAGAATTTCGATATAGAGCAAGTAGGGAGCACGTTCAGCAGAGTTTAAGACTACTGTCTCTCCGGGAGGTATACGAACTATCCGATGGTGGGGTTTTGGTACATTCTGGGTTCCTTGAGGTTTATCAGAAGAGGTGCACCACATAGGCATGCAAACCTGAGATATGTTCGTTAAAGCGCATTAAACCCCAAAAATATAAACAAATTTACCTCGGCCGGCAGTTTATGATTTAGAGCTGTCAGTTCTGCTCGAAGCGCTGATACTCTGGCTGGTTTCGGAACAATGACGAGTCTATTGCATATGTTTTCAAGACTAAGCAGAAATTGAACCTTTTCGCGTTTCAAGATCATTCAATGGAAAAATACAGAAAGTACTAACCTCAGAGAGTAGGTAATTCCCCTTTAGCATATGCATCTGAGACTTCGGGTCATAACGATCTAGGAGAAGATCCGCACGATGTGTCGAAGCCGAACGGGTAGGCGTCCTCGCGGAGGTGAGAGAAGGCGTTGACGAATAAGGTGCATGCGGTTCATCAATGTCGAGTTGGCCCAAGGGATCTTCAGATAACCTTGGTTTCCGTTTAGTTTGTAGATGAAGAGGTAAAGCAGGAAGCGTTTGAGCACCGAAGGTTTGACGACGACTGAGTAGCGCGCCAGGTTGACTTGAAGGCAGGTCGGAAAGGGATGCTCTGACCAGGGGTGGTTGTATTTGTAGGATGTTATCGTCACTGGCCTCGGGCGGACTGTCAGTTTCGTCGTTATCATCTGAGGAGTTCTGTGATGAGGTATAAAATGATTCGTGAACATCCACCTCCAGACTTCTGGTGTTATCGCCTTCTTCTACTATTCGGCCTTGTTCGATCGCTACTTGGCCAGTAATTCCTGCGAGTTGAGGCATTACGGGTGCACCAGCAAGCATGACACCGATCCCAACCAGTACAGGTTCTGCATGATGCTTGATCTTTCGTTTGCGGGTATAAGCCGGTAAAACAAAGCCCGAGTAAGGTGAGCTGCTTGGATGAACCTGGTCTCCAAAGATAATTTCATGGCATCTGTGTAGAACGCGTTGACAGATGGCAAATGATGGAGCTCCCCTATTTGCGGATAGATCTGTCAAGGCCGCTTGCATAAACCAGAACGTCTGCATATAGTTGATGAGACAATAAAAATACATGAGGTGTAGAGCACGAACAGTCAACGCGATGTGAGTTGACCTTTCCGCAGTGTCAGTCACGAAACATTCTATAGCTCTCGATTTTGAAGGCCGAGTAACAAGAAGATGGCTATGCAAGTTGAATGGTTTCAGGCAGAATACATAAGTTGAATAATATTGCATACCAAATAAAGCCCCAGACATCACGAAGCTCTTCGATTTCAAGCTCCTTTAGCCTATTTGTCAGGTAGTAGGTAATCCCAATATTATCGGAGTAAAGCAGGAGATATTTCAGAGCAACATGAACCGAGAAGAACGAAGACGATAGGAACAATCTCAACAGGAGAGCATGGGAGGACATGACATCTCCTGCGCTGAGCGTAACCCCAGCCAGGAATTTGGGACCGGTCGGCTTCACGCGGCGCGGCTGTAAAGCCTGTAATGGTCATGTGATTCCATTCACATTGACACGTCCGCTCGTCGCTGGCTGCGTTCTCGACATACTACCGACGATGAAGGGCCTGTTCTTTTCAGGGCTCCTCGCTCTCCTTTCCACTCCTTTTGCCACGGCTTCAACGCCCCATGAAGATGTTCTGCAGCTTGCAGCCTCCGGAAATGGTCTCATCAAGCTCAACGCACAAACATATGAGCTCTTGACTTCACCGAAACGGACCTGGTCAGCGTCCATCCAGTTTACTGCAATGGATGCAAAAAGGAAGTGTGCACCCTGTGCGTACGTAGTCCTTGAATTATCCTGAAAAGTAAGATGTTGATGAGAATATTGCAGACAATTCGATCCTCAGTGGAAAGCCGTGGCTAAATCTTGGCGTGGCGTGCCCGTGAAACAAAGAGATGAACATTTCTTCGCCACTGTCGATTTCGATGATGCTCCTACTATCTTTCAAAAGGCTAGCTCTGCATATGTCATTTACATTTTCCCAATCCTAATATTGGATACGTAGCTTGGCCTGGCGTCTGCTCCCATTGTCTTCAACTACCCAGCGGCAGCGGGTGAACGCAAGCCTGCCAGCGGAAAGACTGGTCCAATTAAATACGATTTCGGAGAGTAAGTGATACCGATCCGCTTTATAAGTTCCTACTCATCGACCTATAGTGGTTTCGATGCTGGTCCTCTTGCTGAAGTCATCTCCAAATTCACTCCCATCCCCGTGCCGTATAAAGAGCCCATTGACTGGACCAAAGCTTCTCTTGCAATTGTCGCAATCCCTGCCGTTCTCCTTCTCCTGCGTTATCTCGGGCCAGTCGTGCAAAACCGCTGGGTCTGGGCCGTTGGCACAATCTTGACCAGCCTGGTCATGACATCTGGATACATGTTTGTTCGCATTCGAGCTGCACCTTGGAACGGTGGCGGAGGTAACTGGATTGCTGCTGGACACCAAAATCAGTATGGCCAGGAAGTTCAAGTCATTGCCTTTATTTGTGAGTTTAATCTACAAGATTAAAGGAACAAACATTGACAACACTTAAAGACGGTCTCTTGTCCTTCTCCTTTTTGATGTTGATCATGGTGGTACCGTACCAGAAGTCTCCTTCCAGGCAGCGCATCCAGATCTATCTCTGGACTGGTGTCATTATGATTATGTACTCTGTTTTAGTGTCGATTTTCAGAGTCAAAAACAGAGGTTGGTGCTTTCCATTAATCACCCAAGCGTCGCTCACCAGTTTCCATACAGGGTATCCCTTCAAGCTCTGGTTGTAGTGGAAGTAGATAAAGAGCTTGTAAATAGGAGCCTCTCAATACACAAAACTTTCACAAACAAAATACGTAGATCCAATGTTGTGAAATTTTTTTCTATAAGAATTAACCAATAATGAGAAATGAAATAGCAGCTATCTAGCCTAAGATGATGCATTACCCCCAGTCTCCTGAGAAAACACGTCGACATAGCGGCTTCTGACACTCTTCCGAGATGCTTGCGATCTTGGTCTGGAAGGAGGACCAGGTGTTGTTGGTGTGCCAGGGAGAGAATCTGCACCAGGAGGAGCAAGGTTGGACCTGATTCTAGGAGGCACCTTAGTGGGAGGCTCGGTAGTAAGGTCGATGGCAGATGTTGGGCGTTGTGGTGGAGGTGGCGGCCCTCCAGGTCCAGTAGATGCCGAGCGAGATGGAGGACCACTTCCAACTAGGGGTGGCATGGACCGACCAGACATAGCCATTCCGGGCGAAGCCGTTTGAGATCTGGGTGGAGGAGGAGTCGGTGCGGGCTTGGCTTCTTCTGCACCAGCCTGGAAACCAGTAGTGTCAATAAGCGTTAATCGAGAAGAAAGCAAGCTTTAGTTTACCTTTTTATTGACCCACCGTTTGAGATCTTTATCGTAGTAGAAGGCGGACTGTTCACCCAAGCTGGCTTTGACAGGTCCAGTAGATTCACTGCGGCCCCATAAGCGTCCAAACCAGGAGCCACCCGAGGCCGGTTTTTCTAATAATAATAAAAATATCAGCCACCTAGATCGCTCATGTCATGTTACACGACGAACCAGCAGGCATTTCTGTGGCGGGCGGAGGTGCTTTCGGAGCTTCCGCAGCGGGAACAGTGGCAGTTGGACTACCAGATCCCTCCTTCTGCTCTAGTTTCGGTTTTGGCTTGGAGTTTCCGAAACCCAAATCCTCTTCGTCGTCAACCTCTTGTAGAGCGGGTGTTGACGATTGCCTCGAAGACGGCCCAGACTCGAAAGCGAATGACTGGTTGTCCATTAAAGAGATGAATCCTTCTGAACCACTATCTACGGAACCTTCTGCTGTATGCATGAATGTAGAAGCAGTCGGTGTTACCGTGTCTTGGTTACTTTCGTCGGAACCCCACCAAGAGCCGTTGTTGCTTTGCACAGGCGTTTCGAGTTCTTCCGATGCTGACGTGTGAGTTTTTGGGACATACGGATCGCTAACATTAAGCGGCGGACCGCTGAAATTATAGCCACTTGGTGATGACTTGGATGATGGGATAGAATAAGTACTCGAGGTGTTGGAAGGCATTGGCGGCTTAGCCCGAGAGTAACCCATGGCTGAAGAGGATCTTTCGGGTGGAGGAGGTGCATAAGGAGATGAACCACTGATTTCCGAGGATGATCTAGGATGACCAGCCGTAGCAAAGGCAGGGACATAACTCTCTGGTTGAGGAGACGATCTCTCCGAGGGAGTAGTAGATGATATAGTGCTATAGTGCGCGAATGGACCGAATGCCGAATCTGGCGCTTTTGGCTGGTTGTCAGCTGGATCAGGCGAGTCTGTGTCGCCAGTAACAAGTTTAGTAAATCGTCCTTCCAACCAACCGCCAATTGAGTCAAGACTTGGTTTGGTCAGTTTGTTGCCAATCCATGATCCAGACTTGTCTCCATGGAAAACACCTGTTAGACGCTGCTTCAGGCCGGTCAATTGCTCCAACAAAGCAGGGGTCGTATACGGTGAGTTTTGACCAAGGGAAGCAGCAATTGCATCACAGTAACTGAGAGAAAAATCAGATTTGAATATTACATGGAAATAAGTCAACGAACCGGTTAGCTGTTTGCATGTCACCAATTTCCGCTAACCATGTAGCCCTGATAAACCTATACGCCTGGAGATGAGGCAAACCGTGGAAAGACTCTTGTCCTTTCGTAGTTGGAACCAACGACATCGTAAACTCCAAAATCTCAGAGAAGATTACACAATCTGGATCTTTGAAGGCATTTGCGGGGTTCTTCGTGCCAACGAGAGTGATACGAGCTCCGGGAGTACCATGCCCAGCAACGGCTGACGTCTGGGGCGAAAGAAGGAAACTAATACGAGGTCAATGAGATGAGATGTCTTGACAAAAGTAATACCAACCAAGCATGGGCAGCATCAATCCAGCCACGCGCAGCCAACTGATCTCCAAGAGCGGTCAAGGCAGCGGAGGTTTCAGCCGTCAACGGGGAGGATATAATCATAGCAACCGTTTCAGCCCATTTCGCGAGGCTCTCTGTTGGGATGTTAAGAGGTGGCTGAATGGCAGGGAAATTAGGGGTTCTGGGGGTCATCGCAGATAAAGATGGAGTGGCAGGTGGTTGGAGGAGTCCTGTGCCGGCCATCTGCTGAAGAGATGCAGGTGGCGCAAGTTCTTGAACTAAAGTAAAGATTCAGTACGAGTTCATAGTCAATCGGGAAAGATCTCAACCTGACGCAGCGCCCTGGCCAGAGAATAAACTATACGCCATCCGTAGACTTTCATACGATTTGACATCAGTAACAGCGGGTAAACCTCTTGGTTGGCTGTCCTTCGAAGCAAGCTCTGAGCGTAAGAACTCGTTGACAACCCCTTTCCACGCTTCTCTGTCGAGGCTGCTGGATATAATCATTGCATGCGCCCACAACTTTTGGTCCATAGCGTAGTGATACGCTTGGCGCCGGTCACCTTGCAGCAGGAAGTCCTCGATCTTCGACAGCATGGATGGCCGCAAGCTCGTAACGTTAAGTGGCGCTTCGTCAGAAGGGCCAGTTTGGTACGCGGCTAATAGAGATAGTGAGTCTGGGTGCACCGATAAATGATGCGACCATCCGACGAACCTTGAAGAGAAATACCATCTTGTAGGGCTGTCTCTCCGTCAAGATAAGGAACAAGGGCCTGGCGAACAGCAGCCTCCGCTTGAGATCTACAGAAAAAAGTGGTGAGCCAAAGTTGCTATTCCGAAGGAATAACAGCAACATACACCCCAAGTAATCGACCATCGTGTTCCACCAACACCTTGAGAAGCTTGAGCAAAACCATTTTGCTCTCAGACCTTTTCCGTTGGTCGGGAGTCAGATACCCAAGTCCTTGGTTGATTTCATCTGCCCTTGCAGTCAAGTACGCCAACAACGAGGTCTTCTTGTTCTTCGACTGCGCGTTCGCGCCCGATTTGATCAAACTCAACGCGGATGTATCGGGATCTGACACTAATGGGCCAGGGTAAACCGCTCCTGGTGTGTTCAAAGCAGACTCTGGAAGAATCTTCTGTAATACCCTGACTTTCAACTCGGAAGTAGTCCGAGCAGAAAGCGCAACGTCAAAACCGGTATTGAGACCTGGCATTCCATGAAAGCAGGTGACCATCTTGCCGCCAAATCCGAAAGTTATGACCGGTGCTCGAGCGGAAGTGCGAGCCAACGGGTCATTTGCACCGAGCAAAGATGGCGAAGGTGCGTACTGACTGACTGTTGGTCGAATTGGAGCTAACGAATGGTGCATAGGATCTTCGAGGGATAAGGGCTTTGGAATACCAGACGGAGGGAGACCATTTCTCGAAACTGGATGATACGGCGAAATTGCTGATCCATTCAGGTTCGTTGACACCGAGCTCTTCCTTGTTTGCGGATTGTATTCTTTCTGCAGGGGAGATGACGTCCTTGGAATGTAATGGTTCACATGCTGAATCGCGGAGGGAGCATATGGGTCATGAACGGATTTCTTATGAGCTGGCGGAGGCAGAGGTTGAACATGAGGTTGCGTTTGTTGTTGAGGCGGTGCATACGGAGAGTACTGAGTCGGTGATTTATGGGTTAGCTCTGGGGAGTGTGGTCCCTCTGGCGATTGAGTGCCAGGCGGTGGCGAGAAAGGCAGAGGAATCATCGACGGAGAAAGAACCTGAGGGGGAGATGTTGCTCCTTGTGAGGTATTTGACCCAGTGGATGGATTACGATTATGAGATCGGCTTGCTGGTCGACCAAGGCTTCCAACGGGGGACGCATATCGCTGCGGCGCATACACATCAGAAGTGCCGTTCGCTAAGTGTGCACTGGACGGAGGACTCGTTTCTGATACTTCCCTCTTGGGTGGTGGAGGTTTTGAAGCTGATACCGGGGAATAAGCTCTGGGAGGTGGTACTTGTGCTGGTGCTTGCGCGGGCAGAGGAGGCACGTAGCCATTAGAATACGGAGACGCTGTTCGTGCGGGCGGAGGGGGAGCTTGTCGTAGTGATACTTCAGGAGATGTCTGTCTGTAATCTTGGCTAGGATACGCGTTTTCTTGGCATGGGTTCATCGCGTTGGTCGGCGCTGCTGGTGGGGGTGGCGGGTAGTTAACCGGTGGTGGAGGTGACTGGTATACATTATACGCCTGCTGCGCAGGTGCTGGTTTAGAAACTCGCCGACTTTTAGAAGTAAGGAAAGGCGGGTCATAAGCATTTGTAACTTTTGGCCGAGTAACTGGAACAGTCGGTACTGGAGGAGGCGGAGGTGCTGCCACAGTTCCACCGTATGGCGTATGACCAATCGGTGGAGGAGGTTTATGAGAGGGTTGTTGAGGAAAGTACGACGGTTGAGGAGGGGCCGCATTAACAGCTGCTATCGGAGCATAAGTAGTCGTCGTGGGCGGAGGAGAGTAAACGGATTGAGGTGTGTAATTGGTCACCGGTGGAGCATAGGCTTGAGGTGTATATGGATTTGCATAGGCCCCCGCACTAGTTGGCGGATTTGGCTGTGACACCGGTGCAGGAGGAGGAGGCGCATAAGTCTGAGGCGTATAGGCATTGGAATATGAGGCCGCGTAGTTAGAGGCTACTGTGGGCGCCGATTGGATTGCATTACCTGCACAGTATGTTAACCACGAAAAAAGATATCCAGAAAAGAAGACAGAACTAACCTCCATAGACAGAGTCGGCAGTACGCTGTGTATTCCAGCTTTCCTGTCCGCTATAGTGGCTCTGAGAAGGCTTGTAAGGATCGTATGCTGCTGTGGCCGTAGTTTGCGGTCCATGAGAATAACCATAATCATTTTGGGCGTGATGCGCAGACTCTTGTGGCATATTTTGGCCAGAGAAACCAAAAAGGTCCCCTTCGTCTACCGTAAACGCTGCATCTGGTTGTGCAGCGAAGAGGTCGCCGGCGTCCGTTGCTTCAGTGCTTGATCCTAGGGTAGCAAATGGGTCAGACGAGGCATCATCTGAGCCAAAGAGCGAAGCCGCAGCTTCTTCACTGCTCATGACAGTAACGGTCAAACGATTCTGAAGAAACGCTTGAGGGAATTATAAAAGAAGATATAAGAAGACGCCGGACAGATAGGATGAGTCTCAACTCAGGACTGGTCAAGAGTTCGCTACGCTACGGGTGTGACCTCAATTCGCACCACGGACACGTCACGGAGCCGGCTTTCAAGCGACGAATGGGGTTGGCAAGCTTTCGGACCACCAACAGTTCAGCTAATAAGTGAGTGACGACGTGTTTGATTTCTAGTGGATACAATGTTTTTGGTACGCAAGAAAAGATAGCAAGATGTCTAGTGCTTGAAGATTCTGTATCGATTAAATTAGAGTATCGACTGAAGGAGAAGGATCTATGGCCGTAAACGTCCAGCTTGTCCAGATGCCGGCCAAAATAATTAATCCAACACCGGCCGCGACTAGACGCAGAACAAGCAACGCAGGATGTTTCGAAGTCCAGTTATTGAAGATCGTTGTCCAACTTTCTACAGTTGAGAAAAGGGATTCGCGAGTCTCCTCAAACGACTCTTTCAGAACATGAAAACGTCCCTCCATTGATCCTGGGCAAGGTACATGAGCAACAAACACCAAGTAAGCAGGGTAAAATACAGACCTGGAAGGAGTCCATGAGCGGCGAAACCAGAGTAGAACAATATGAGAATGGTTAACTCCAGAATCAGTAGACATGGGATCAGGAGAATTATTGGTCCAAAGAATAGTGACCATGCTAGGATATGAAATGGATGGGGGTTGGCTTCGACTACATGCTTCGTCAGTCTCCATAGAGCAGAATGCAGGGGAAAACTCACCAAAAGCACAAAAGTCGCTTATTCTATCAAATGTCCAAGCTACAATCTTGTGTGAGCATTGCAGCCCAAGACGTCCCACAAAGGTACAATCCTCTGAGTGTAACTCACTCAATGAGGGTAGAACATCGAGAATCCAGATAAAGATAACACCGAAGGTATGCCTTACAGCTCTCCCTATGGGGCGAGAATATCAGAGCTGCGTTGAATACACGCGGACAGAACTTAGAAACATACAGACGATGGCGACTCCTCGTTGGATCATTTCCCAATCGTCATCTTTCACTGGGCTCAGTCTAGCAATTTGTAGAGACGCAGATTCCGCATTCAAGGCGTCAAGATACATGGTTTCGTGAATTGCTAAGGTCGAAATTACGAGAGGAAGAACGGGGAACGTAATTTGACAGCAAGGCGAATGCCACAATGTAGCCTTCCGTCAGTCAGATGGGCGATGGAAGAAGTGTTGGATTCGAGGAATGCCTCGAGGCTTCTTGCCGAAGCCGTGACTTGCTCGAGGTCGTGAAGAGTGCGCAACAAAGTTGGTTTTCACGGTGTCATATTGGCGATGTGGCTTTCCGTAGAGCAGGAACGTGCGCTGACAGCAGCTGTGGGAGTGTTGGGCGGCTGATCGGCGGCACCAGAGCTAACGCAATTAGATTAGATGACCACTAACCAGATGCCTCCTCTCATGAGCGAGCCGTAAATAGGCTTCACTGGGCGTACCTCGAGAATGATCCTAGCTGGAACACCATTAGTTCCCAAAGCGTTTGAATGGTCTGACAATTCTAAAAGCAGTGACATTGTCTTGTGCTACTTCTGAAATGAGCGCAACAACATTAAATGGTATGATAGGTGTTTAAAATCTTGTCGACAAAATCGACCGTATCAAAGTAAGATGTAGTGTACGCTAGGAGGTGTAGAGTGAATTGTGGATCTGAGCAAGACAAAGTGAAGGTATGAGGATGTTAGCATCTAGAATGATGTATGCGTGGGAAAGAATGAGATGTGGAGGCAGGTAAAAAAGTGTGATAGAAACGTGTCTTGAACGTGTCCCGCCTCATCGACCCCAAGAAAAAAGTATACGGTGAACAAGCTCATCCCAGAGACCTAGGCTACATGCCAAGTGCCGTCGGTACCGCCATGTGCGCTTCAGCAACCCTTTCCTGCCTGCCGAAATGCCTGTCAACTAAGCGTTCAACTGTCAAGTCCACGAGTCAATGTGATGAATGAAGATGTAAGTTTTAATTGACTGACTCTTTATGAGTTGCTTATTATACGAGGTTGTCATCCTTCTGAGCGGGATCAAGGCAGTCTTCACCCGTTGGTAGAGGACTTCTTTTTGCTCGCCCTCGGACTCGGTGAGTGCCTTTTGCAAAACATAATCTGGGAAGGCCAAACGACTGTTAGCCAGCACGATGGCAAACGGAATATAAGCTTACTGGCGTAGTCATCTTTGATCATGACAAGGATAGGATTCTCACCCGGTCTAGGGTTGGCTAGCTCTTCAAGGAGAATATGGCGGACTTCCGGGGCGGAGTGGACGATCGCCTTCTCACAGACGTGAGAAGCATACTGGTTCTTCGATAACCTCACCAAAGAACCACGGACTCGACCGATTGCTAAGGCTCGGTCTTGCTCCTGCCCATGCTGCAGGATGAATTGCATAACGTAGTTCTTCGGGGATAAGTCAATACAAAGTCCGAAACGATGGTAAAAGACTTACTCCATATTGGTCGCGCATCAGCGTATTTGCTTGACGGTGTATTGCATCCAGCAATGGACGCGAGTGCTGGTTAGAAAGCTTCATTAAGCATTTCTGCAGCACTCTGCATCCATTACTGTTGGTGGCCACTTCGCAAATGTTGTTGGAGATGAATTGCAAGAAGGTCAGGCGTTCGGGCAACATGGTTTCAACGAGCTTCTGGATAACCTACCAGATGGAAGGTATTTAAGTGCGCAGGAATTTACTCAGTAGTGACGACATGCTTACATGGTTGCCATGTTCGTCTTTGACGCATAGCAAAAAGTTTTCCTCGATAGTGGAGATCAAGCGATCTTGCTGCTCTTCGGGCATGTATTCGAATGCCTTGACAAAGTCGAACACTTTAGAAAGTCTCTGCTTGACAAGACAAGCATGACTGACCTTCTGCACGACGCGACAAGCGTAGATTTGCAGAGAATATTTGATGACATTGGTTTCGAGGGCTTGGGAGAGAAAATCTTTCTGAGAAGGAGAGCCAAGTTCAAAAAATTTCTGAATGACCTAAGCCGAGAAATTTGCAACGTTAGTGCCGTCAGAAAAATGAAGTGGTGAAGAATGGAATCCTACATAGTTTCCGAAGACATCTTGGACTAATTGGTCAGTCTTCTCCGGAACTATCTCGTCAAACACACGCTGGCGATCTTCTTCATTAGCGACCTCGAGTTGTTGCTGAATCAACCTTGATCCATTTTGATCACCACTGAACTCCACGATATGTCCAAATATATCCTATCACTTGTATCAATGAATATCCTGGTTGATTCTTTCTAAGTCCTTACCTGCAGTGTCCATTGTTTGTCTCTGTTACCGTTTCTGAACGATTCCATCAAAGCGCTACGAGCGCTTACCGGCGAAGCCATCACATGCGGGCGGCGCGCAGCCCGACCAACTTGGTGAGGCCCAGATGGAAGCGGAAACTGCGGACCAAGGTGTTGAAATTGACTCTTCATTTGTGGTGAACGCTGATACCGATTCTGTCGGGGAGGTAAGGGTTGTGAGTTAAGGGTTGATGGACCCATCGGGAATGGTGGGTTTCGGCGCTGTCGGCGAACCGGCATCAGAAGAAGCCGCAGGGAGGAGCTTAGTGATGAGACTGACCTGTCTGGGGAAATTGTTAGCCAGATTAACCGGACCTTGTGGACCAACGAGACCCTGAGTCGGTAGTGGCATCGGTGGCATCATATTCATAAGATGAGGAGAAGGAGGGAAAAAAAACGGATGTTGAGGCGGAGGGAAATCGAAAGGCATCAAGTGCATGGGTCGCGCGTCGGGAAGGTTTGGAAGTTGTTGTAGATGAAGAGGGTTTGGGAAGAGCAGGTTTCCGGGACTGGAAAAGTGCGGGGGCCCAAGAGGATTATGATTGTTGTCGAAACCAAAGGCAAAATCTGTAAACGGTTCGGTAGGCGACATTAAGCGGTAAGTCCCATATTCTCGTGAAAGATTTGGATTACATGGTCCTGTCATTTGCGTAAACATTGGTGGTGGTTGAAGTCCAGGATGTATTCCTGGCATCTGGTGAATGGCTTGAAAGTCTTCGTCCGCTGGCACTGGCATACCACGGAACGAACCATTCTGAAAGTCATCTGTCGGAGAGATATGTGCCTGGTTATAAGGATGCGGTGCCAAAGAGGGATAGGCTGTCGACGTTGCCGGAGAGGGCGTTTGAGGAAATCTAACATCCGACAGACTAGCAGAACCGTCAGTCATGACGGGCTGCGAGAACCACTGAGTAGCTTGGGCAACAGAAGGCTTGCCCAACTATGGCAATATTGAAATTAGGTATGTCCACTTCGTTACGCGGAAACCACAAGACTCACTCCGAGTCCCATGGTCATTATGCCAGTATTCAATGCGTCGATATTTTGGCCGGTGTCCTGGAAAGAATGTCAACCAACCGGCTTCTCACAAAGTTCAACGCTGAACTGCCTACCAAGGGCGTATTTATCGGGCGATGACTTGTCGTCCTCCACCCGTCGTCAGCCATCTGAATCACGGTATCAGGCAAGGATCTTCGAACATCGGAGGTCCCAACTCCAGCGGGGTAAACATTCTGCATATTGCTCATGGATGATGTTGGTCTTGTGTTCCAGGCCTAATACGAACGGGATAAGCATCACCAAAAGCACTCGCCAAGTAGCTAACGTACCTGCCATTCATTGCTCCCAAGCTGATTGGGATGAGCAGGCGGATACACAATGTTCGAAGGTGAGTTCTACGAAGGATTAGTTGAGGTTATGTTCGACGCAACACATATGCGGTATACCTCCGTTTGATTAGGCGATTGCCCCCTAGAACGTACTGTCGAAGAGGAGACGTTTCGAGATGGCGCCTGAGACATAGACAAGGAAGTAGATTGAGATTATAGGGTTTAACTAATATTTCGTTCAAGGGTCAGCATCATGTTCGGGAGGTTCACAAAGTAAGCAGAAGCGAAGCATCAATGGTAAAGGACGTAAAATTGTACTGTGGTGGTGATACGCACGCGACCAACGTGCTAAACATGATTAAAAGCCGTTGGCCCGGCTCGAGGAGATATATCTAATGTGAGCGAAGTAAAAACGCGACTCACGTATAGACCTTGCGCTTAATACGACAGCGATGCACTAGAAACCCACAAGAGCGAGACGATCGTGAAAAGACAGTAATGAGAGACGGGAAGAAAGGGATCACAGGTGGGTTGGCGTTTCCGTCTAATGCATTCGCACTGAGGAAAAGCAGTATAGCAGATATGCGAAGCAGAAAGAAATGGAGGAGTCGCCGGTCACAGAGGCGGAATTAAATCTGGCCAAATGGAGGCATTTCCGGAAAATATGTCACCACATAATTTTGAGTCCGCGTTTCACCTCCAAATGTAGGCTAGCACGCTTGGCGAGACCCGATTAGGCGCTTCCCAGGTCCCCGCCAGACGCAATCAGACTCTGTCATACAAACTTCGGCGCGCGTGGTACGCGATTTCTACTACTTCAGTAGGACCCGTCGATCAATCTGTCGTCATGATTACTCTCAAGTACGTCCACGCTAATCATTCTTGAGTGGACCAAAAGTCCGGTCTTTCCGACGCCAACCTTGCGGGTCATAGGCGGTCAGGAACGTCAATGACACTCTCGCCGACGGCACTCGAACCAAAAATTATGAGATTCTGACAGAAATGGAAAAACATTATGCAAAATAAAACTGGTATGCAGCCGAAGAAAGTCATCTATCGAGAGTTGAAGAACCAAGAGGCGCGCTTTGCTAAAATGGCTAGTTAGTATCTCATAACCCAAAGTAGAATCAGGAACAAGACTCACCAGATCTGGGAAAGTCAATTGAAAGTTAGTTAGCGTGTGAATAATGGCATAGAATCGGCGCGTGTTTTCTGAAAACTCACCCTCCTTCTTCATTCTGAAGTCTGGCAAGAGGATTTGCAGAGGAACCTGAAGGCAGTCCCGGAGCAACTGGGGTTGAGGAGCCTGCGACACCCCCACCTCCTCGCAAAGGCTTGGCGATTCGGCCGAAATTGAGTGGCGACGACGCGACCGCTTTTTGGGCTAACCACCAATTTGCGTCAGGTCAGGAAGGGCTCGGAACTACAGTCAGATAAACCCTACCTCGAGCCTGATCGAGGCGTTCTTTAACGGCTTGCAGCTGTGTCTCGAATTTCTGATTCTGCACCGAGAGGCGGCGGTCAGCATCCTGCAACAGTGCTTCCAGGTTCTGTATCCGCTCATTACGAGCAAGGAGCTTGCGCTCTGCAATCCCTGCCTCCTTCTTCAAGGTTGAATTCTGATCAACCAGCTAAAACAATTGTTAATTATGGATACCTCAAAGGCAGATGGCCACCTCGACATACCTGCTTCTGCACCAATGTGAGTTGCTCTAAATTACGCTCTAGGAAGGCCATCTTCTTCTGCTGAGCCTTGTTGTTGCTGTTGCGAATCACATTGTTGTACTGCTCTTTGATCTCGTCTAACTGAATCTCGAGTTCCACGACCTATAACAGCACTTGAGTAATTCCTTTGGATTTTCCAAACAACAAGATAACCTTCTCGCAACGATTTTGCAGGTCACGCATAAGGGATTTCTTAACGCCATCGAATTCGGCCAACTGAACGTTGATAGCTTTTCTTGTCCTTTCGAGATCTTGGGCACTTTCGGCGAGGTTCTTACCTCCTTCAATTCCTGCAGAAGTCACGGCGAACGCGCGCTAGAAGGAGATGAAGAAAGAAATTAGAAAAATGCGGGGCGAGATGCAGCGCGGAAACTACTCCATACCTTAAGCTCTTCGTTCACACTCTTCAAGCTATCAATTGAGGCGTTAAGGTTGCGAACTTCGTTGTTCTTCGTCTCGAGTTGTTGCTTCAGATCAGATACTTCACTTAGGAGAGCATCTCGCTTGGTGGAGTATTGAATCTCAATCTTGTTCTAGTTTCAGGATAAGAAATGGGTGAGTCAAGATTTACATTCTTGTGAACATAACTTACCTTGAGATCCGCCATCATCTCAGCCACATCAACATTGCTTGTTTCTTCGTCATGAATGGTCTTTTCTGCTCAAAGAAATAATTCAAACTTTGAAAATAGTAATCAGTAACGGTCGAACCCACCGAGAAGTTCCTCGTAATCTGTCTCAAGCCCTGTTACCCGGGCCTCCAACTCGTCTCTTCGCCTCGTTATCATCTCATTCTCCTCCTGACTCTGTCTCAGTCTATCCACAGTTTCTCTCACCATCGACTGACCCTCCGATAGCTGTCTTCTAATAGCCGTAAGATCGTCGGCAGAAAGTACCCCATCTGCAGAGTCGGCGTCCAAACTATCGAGTTTGGCAAGGATATGCCGTAACTGCTCGTCCTTCTCGGAGAAGGCACCTTGCTAGAAAGGGGAACAGAAGAGAAAAAAAGCGCCACAGAAGGGATATGTGAGGAACAGATTTGAATTTGAGTTTAACATGGGAAAAGAGACTGAATTTTTGGAAATAGGATCTTCGGATGACGATGAGGGTGGATTTGTTTTGTCAGAACCTCGAAAACGAGATTCGGGGATCAAACTTTGTGAGCGCTCAAATGCCTGCGCGATCCACAAATACGATCCGGTGTCCAAATTCCAAACAAAGGAAAGAAGTTTTGAAAACGGGGACTTACAGTATCGAATTTGGCCATCATCATAGCCATCTTCTCTTGCTTTCTCTTCTCTTTATCATCAGCAGCAGATGCATCTTTGGTCGCTGTCTTCAAGTTGTCGATCTGCTTTCTGAGCTCTTCTAACTCAGCCATCGCGTCTTGATTCTGCTCTTTCAGAATATCGATAGTGATAACACCCTCCTTGTTGTCGTAGTCTAATCGTTCCACTTGCAGGCGTAATTCGTTGAGTTGGGATGACATTGTCTTGTTTTCCTATAGGCCATCGCGTTAGCTAAGACACGAAAGACGAAACTGAGCTGCCAAACCTTGTTCACCGCCGCCTCCTGCTCCTTTAAGAATGTCAACTCCTCCTTCAATTCCTTCACCAACTTATCCGCTGCACCTAACGCACTCTCCCTCTCCGCAAGTTGATCGCTCAATTCGTTCTCTCTCCTCAAGAATTCTTCTCTCTCGTCCTTGTCCAGCCCAATAACGGTAGGTGTCTGAGGTCTCGATTCTAATTCATTTCTAAGGCCCTCAATACTCGGGTTGACAGGAGTCATGCTGCGACTCATACTGGCCGGTGTCGAAGGTGGAGGTGATGTGGGTGCCTTCTTCGGCGGAGGGGCAGCAGGGGCAGTCGCACCAGTTGCACCACCTTTACCAGGGGGCAAAGCCCATTCACTCTCGTCGACGCTCTCTCCACCTCGCCATCTAGCGAGTTCAGCCTCTAAAGCTGCGATATACTTCTGATACGAAGTATTTGCCAAGTTTGCCTTGGACAGAAGCCCTTTGAGTTCAAGAGGAGACAACTCAGCATTGACCCGTGCGGTGTTCTTGATCGACTTGGCACGGATACCGAATCGAAGTGTACCGAGAGTTTCAGCTTCGTTGTAAGAGGACGGTGAACAGTTAATGATGAGTGTTGTACGGGAGTTACCACCGAGCGATTCTTGCAGAATACGAGTAAGCTTGGAGTCGCGATAGGGTATGTGTTTCGCCTATAAACTCATTGGTTGACTTTGGAGTTCTGTGAAATGGGTAAAAACGAACCTTGCTATCTGTCAACGCGTTAATGACCATTCCAAGCGCCGAAAGTGACTTGTTGATCTTCTTCGCTTCTTCAAGTGTCTGTCCACTCGCGCCAGTCTTACCCACTTTTTCCGAACCTGCAAGATCGACAAGGTAGAGGTTACCGGTCTTCTGTGCGCCAGTTTCGGTATTCCGTTGAACAATGGTGATCAAGAATATTGAATGTGAACGAGATGATTCGGCATTCATGTCTGATTAATGACATTCAGTCAATCAGATGCGTAAATTAAAGAACTAGCAGAAAGATGAACGTACTGGTGGCAGTGACGACACGAGCCGAACCTCCCATTCGCATGATTTCGTATACCTCTTTGGCACTGCTCACATAGTAGTCTGATAGACCTTTCACGTAGACACCTTTCGACTTCTCTTCGTGTACTTGTAGATTGTCATTCTGAGCTGCAGATAGGCAGATGACCTGGTTATTCAAAAAAAGTCTAGACTAATAAGAGTAAAAAAACACGTACGCGCCAAAAGATCTCTGATCCTCTCCAAGTAGATCTCCATGTATGACACTTTGACGAGATATTCGAGATGCGATTCGCTCTCTACGATGGATTGGAAAATCTGTTCGGTAATACGGGGTATAATGCCTTTGAGTTCGTCATTGTCAATATCTGCACCCTATAAGGACGAGAGTAAATTCCGAGAATCCAAGGACATGGAGAAGACTTACCATCATCGTAAACGTCTTTCCGCTTCCTGTTTGGCCATACGCAAATACAGTCCCGTTGTATCCATCGAGAACATCTGGAATGGCACGTTGTCAGTCTTGTGGCATCCATAGTTTCGATTTAGTCATACCTTTGACGATACTGTACAATTTAACACATAAGAGAATCATTAGCACCGGTTCTCCAACAAAAATAGGACATGTACGCACTCTTTAACACCATAATCAAACACCTCATGCTGCTGGGTGCCCATAGGGAACACTCGATCGAAGGTAAATCCATCCTTCTCTGGGCCTGACATCGTCGCAGCAGATCTTACGCTGACAGTTTGAAGATTCTCGGCGAACGAGACGACAATCTCGCCGCCTTCCCGTTGTTCGATGGAATTGACTGGTCGGAACCTACATGTCCGGACATCGACAAGATTGAAAGGACTTCGTCAGTCCAACTGAACGCAGGAATGAAGAAAGAACTCTACTGACCGACAAACAACCTTGATATTGGTGCTAGCCATGATCACAGTTGAACTGGGGGGTCACGATTATGAAGGTTTGTTGGTTGTATGCCTTGTGTGGTGTAGCGAAGCGTAGGCTGCCGTTCTGGTCAGGGGCAGCCCTTCTACTCTCCGAGGTGTTCGTGAAAGGAGATTGTTCAAGGTGTAGTCCCAAGCAAGACCGGTCAGAGGTGCATGAACGCGTAAACCAAGAAATAAAAGGCCACGAAGTCAACCCTGTTCGGAATTTGGATTAGGCTGGGCTAATTTATGAGTTGCCTTGCGTTGCCGCTCAGTTGGTTGGGATCACAATGTTTACGTGTGTTGGGAGGAAACCAAGGAGACAATTTGTACTCTTTCAAATCAGACAGATTATTCTCGCCGTTCTTTTTCTCTTTTGTGAAGATTTTACCCAAATTACACTATCCTTCGTTGTGACCAAGGACTGGAGCAGATGCATTCTTCTCGACAACAACAAAAGGGCTGGGGGAGTACGATCGATCGAAGTCTTCACTTGATGTATAAATATTACAAGTACAAGAAACATGAATAGGGAACACAAAATCTACAAGTCTACTCGTCGTCGTCGCTGTCATCGAGGGCTGGAATTGCTGCTGGGCGGCTAGAGGAGGAAGAAGCCACAGGGCGGCGGGTGGACTGCGCATCTCTCTCCGCTGCATCGGCCGCGTCGATCCATTCCGAATAAATGTCAATAGCTTCGGTCAAGTCTAAATAAGGCCTTCAGGAAGAGCACAACAAGATAAAAGCGCTTTGAGAGACATACGATTGGCCTTACTTTGATACCTTTGATCACAGACTCGGCACACGAGCTGTGCCACACCTTCCTTTCTGTCGATTCTAACTGTTACAGATTTATCGTGGTGACAAAAGATGCAAGTAAACTGGGTGTCTGTACCAATATACACAATTAGGAAAAATCAAGAATCACCAGGAAAAACTGTTCCGACTCACCAAGAGGCACCTTCATCTTTCCCCCTCCAGGCTTCCTCGCTGCTTTTTTTCGCTTGCCCATCTTCCTCTTAGTTTATCTACACAGTATCCAAATCGACTGTCTCACACCGGTCCTGAGGGTGCTGGTTCAAGTTTCAAAAAGCTTGTATTTGAGCCCCCGCCATTGACTCGTATTAAAGGAAAGGCTGAACGGCTGGCCACTGCCGCACAACCTCTCTCACGAACGAGACGCCATCATGTGACGAGACGCGTTGTGTTTGGTTTCGCACGGTCGTCTGGTCTGTTCTATTCCGAGCTCATAGTGTTCGACGTTCCCAAACTACCTTTACTCAATGGCAACACGGCGACCGGCGTCGTCTCGTGCGAGATACAATGACTCAAGCGCAATGCCACCACCTCAACAAATTCAACGACCCAAGTCTGTTCTGGCCAAACCTACGACCACTCGAACACCAACAGGAGAAGATCTGGAACGGTCTGGGACTACAGCGGCCACTTCAAGGTCAACTAGAGCCCAAGACGAAGGAGAAACACATATCCAAGTTATAATCCGCTGTCGAGGACGATCCGAAAGAGAAATGCAAGAATCTTCTCCTGGGATCGTGCAAATTGACGGCCCGAAAACTAAAGACCTGACGATTGAAACTGCCACTCCGGTCTCGAGCTTGGGTGTCATAACTTCTGCACCGTCAAGAACGTATCCGTTTGACATTGTTTTTGGACCAGAAGCAAATCAAAGCATGATTTACTACGATGTTGTGGGACCGATGCTGGAAGAGGTTTTGATGGGGTACAATTGTACACTGTTTGCTTACGGGCAGACTGGGACTGGTAAAACGTGGGTTTTTAACCTTCTACTATGCCTTTTATTTTTGACGGCGACTCTAGATACACAATGCAGGGTGACCTCTCCCCAACACCAATGGGCAACCCCGCCGCAAACGCAGGCGTTATCCCCCGTGTTCTCTTCAAGCTCTTCCATGAGCTAGAAAAGAGCTACACAGACTTCGTCGTAAAAATCTCTTTTGTCGAGCTATACAACGAAGAGCTCCGAGATCTTTTGGCCACGGACCTGCAAGCTCCCACCGCCCTCACCCAACCAATGGGTATGGCTGCGAAGGACGCTAAGCAAGCAAACGACGGAGGTCTCAAGATTTTTGACGAAGCCAACAAACGCGGTGGCGTCATTATACAAGGTCTCGAAGAGATTGCAGTCAGAGACTCGAAGCATGCCCTTGCCCTCTTAACGAAGGGGAGCGAACGAAGACAAATCGCTGCTACTAAATTCAACGACCACTCTTCTCGGTCGCACTCTATATTCACAATCACGGTACACTTGAAAGAGAAGACAAACATGGGCGATGATCTACTCAAAGTCGGAAAGCTGAATCTCGTGGACCTAGCGGGCTCAGAGAACATTGGAAGGTCGGGGGCTGAGAATAAGAGAGCAAGGGAAGCTGGGATGATTAATCAAAGTTTGTTGACGTTGGGAAGAGTGATTAATGCGTTGGTAGACAAAGCTCAGCATGTTCCATATCGGTACTCTTTCCTAAGTCCAGCATCCTCGTGGCCCTACTGATTTTTGCATTCCAGCGAATCCAAACTCACCCGCCTTCTTCAAGACTCTCTGGGCGGCCGAACCAAAACATGTATCATCGCTACCGTCTCACCCGCTCGATCCAATCTCGAAGAAACTCTCTCCACTCTCGATTACGCCCTTCGAGCCAAGTCCATCCGCAACAAACCTGAACTCAATCAACGGATGACTCGAAACTCCCTGCTCAAAGAATATGTCGCCGAAATCGACAGACTCAAGGCCGACTTACTTGCCGCTAGAGAGAAAAATGGGATATACTTTTCAGAAGAGACGTGGAACGAGATGAACAGAGATAATGAACTGAGAAAAACGGAGTTGGTGGAGGCGAAGAAGCAGGTGATGATTATCGAGAATCAACTGAGAGGTGTTAGGGATGAGTATGATCAAAGCATCGCATTACTCAAGCGGAAGGACGAAGAGCTGTTTGGGGTTAGAGGAGAGCTGCAAGTGGCAGGTGAAGAATTGGAGAGAAAGGAGGGAGAACTAAAGGAGGCAATCGAGAGGGTCCAGGAAGAAGTTGTAGTGAGAGCGGCTCATCAAAACACGGAAGTGGTTTTGAATGAGGTCGCTCTTGGGTTGAAGAACGCAGCGGCCCAAGGCCTGAAAGATATCTCATCATTATTCGAGAAGTTAGGTATATGCGACATTCTTGATGCACTTAGTTCTCTGCTGATGATTTTCGATAGATCGCAAGAGCAAAATTTTGCAGGCCAACAAAAAGGCTGTATCTGACAATCACAAAGTTATCAACTCAAGCTCGAATGCGCTCATGCAGAAGCTTGCTGAGCTGAGTCAAGTCTCGCATGCCTTAAGGACGTGCCTCAAATCCGATACTGAGCAAATGAAAGGCGCAGAGCAGAAAGCACACGCCGATCATCTCAAGCAAATCAACGACCACTTCTCGACCATCCAAGCGTCAATCAAAGAGGCTGCAGCGCACCAAGGCGTAGAAGATGTCGTCCTCGCCAAAGTGACACAAGAGATCCAATCTTCTACACAAGCCTTCAAGACCAAAATGTCCACTTGGAGCGAGTCACTCACAAATTCGTGTCTGTCATTGTGCACAGAGGCTACAGAATCTGGAACAAAGCAGGTCACACTACTCGAACAGTCGATTTCATTATTGTATTCACTCGTCGAGTCGGTTTGCTCTGAGGTGCAAGCATATCTACAGGATGAACGCGCGTTCCTTGCGCACTCACATGGGCTTTCGAAGACATTCGTTCAAGAGGAGATGAGTCACTTGAAGAAACAAAACGAACTTTTGGCGAAAATGGTCATTGACGAACGGAAGAGTGCAGAGAAGGCGAAAGGAGAATTGATGAGGCGCATAGAGGGACTGCTGGGCGAATTCTTGCAGGAGAGAGATGTTAAACTGAGAGAAAATGCAGGTGATCTGCAAAGGAGTAATAAGGAAGTGGAGGGGTTGCTGAGTAAAACGTGGAGTCAGCAAGATGGGGGATATGCTACCAGGACGGGCAAGACTGAGGAGATGGAAGGAATGATTGGCGAAGTACTGAACGAGGGTGTTGGCGCTAGAGACGAAGGCATCAAGGTAATTCACCTATCTTCATCTTTACCTGTATACTTTAGGCTGATCCTTTTCCTAGGTCGCAAAGAAATCGAAAGAACTTGTTGAGACCGCAATGTCCCAAATGCAGACAACTGTCACCAACTCGGTTACTGGATATTCAAAGTGGATGCAGTCGAAAAGTAAAGATGTAGGCGAGTCAACAAAACGTGGTAAGTATTAACTCCCCTCCAACTTCTGGACCAGGACTGATCTCGATGATCAGCTCTCGACGAACATTCTAGAGCCAAACGAGCGAGGATCGAAGCTTCAGATTCTCTCCGCGAAAATGTAGAAGGGCTCTACTCATCTACCCAATCTTCCGTTGCTTCTAGCTCGAAGCGGACCGACGGCTTTGCCACCAAAGCGTTGTCCTCGGTAAATATTTTCTTCCAAAAATTCTCGACTCCTCTGCTGACGGTCTTTGTCACCCCTCCTCTCTTCCCCCACAGATTCAAGAGCAAAATAGTTCTGCGAAAGAATATGAAGATTTCGCGATGGACAATCTCGAATCTATTGAACAGGCGGCAAACAATTTACTCTCCAAGGGCTTGAAGGAGGATATTCCAACGGGTAGTACACCTAAGAAGAGGAAATGGCAATATAGGGATGAATGGGAGCTAACGAAAAGTCGAGAAGAGTTGATCGACGGATTAAGACATGAACGACGACCCGAACGAGAGCAAGAGGAGGAAGACGTTCAGATGTACGACAACGAGGAGAAGCCTAAGGAGGCGATGGAAATGGAGAATGATCCTCCCATTGTCGAAACTCCTCCTGTTCAGCCACTGAAGAAAGAGAGTCTCAAAGTGCCCATGGAAAGGTCGGAGCCATTGATTGAGTCGAGGCGGAGAAATGTTTCGACTCGCGCCAGCTCTAGGAGACCGCGATAGACTTTGATTACAATTCGCTATTTATTATTATTGACCTGCTGTAATGTATACTACCTCGCTGTGAAGCCCTTCGCTCGATTTCTCTCTGGGATCAGAACATACTTTGAAATCTAGTAATGTTTTCCCTACCACCAAATGACCCTATGTTCCCAATTGTGCAGCGGGCTCGTCTAGATATTCTCCAAATTAAGACCCGGCCACCCGGGATGGTTTGGAATGTGCCATTCGACCTTTGGAACGAGCTGACGAAGTTCAGCGACAAGTGACCAAGGAGTTGGCTCCAGTGTAACGTCGCTGTCGGAAAAGACAAGCTCTGTAAGCGGGCACGTTGATTTTGCACGTCTCTGAGCAAATTCAAACAACAGGTCCATATACAAGATTTCAGGGCTGACAAGTCTCAAAAGCATATCACCAGGGAGTATGCGAGCATTAGCTAGATGGAGAGACCGTAGGATAGGAAAGGGGGGAAATGTGGATTCAAGTGGGGGTTGCTTCAGGACAATAGTCATGGTGGGTTTTCAAGAAGGAATCGAAATTCCCAGGTACGACAACCTTTTCGACGAGTGGCAGCTTGGCAAATGTAGAGGCCATCGCAGATGCATCAGCGTCTAGGTTCAAAGAGAGGATAGAAACGTCTTGAAACCCTACAGACACGACACTGGACTGAATGATCTCGTCCAAGTAGGTTTTGAATGACACATTGCTGCTAAAGCGCAGAGAGATATCGGGCGCAACTAAATAGCGCGAAGGATCGTCAATTTTCATCCTCCACAACTGATATGTGAGGGCCTTGGGTTTTGATTCGACAACGGCGGTCTGGAATTTATTATTTGTGGATGGCCTTGTTCGCAAAACGGAGAAAAAATCAGAAATATGGGAAATGGAAGGTCGGTCCACAAATTCTGCTCCCTCGAGCTCGAATACTAATCGTGCGGATTTCAGTAAAGGTGCCGCAAGCAGACTTAGAAAATTGGACGTATTTCGTAGCGAAGATGAGAACGATAACTCAACCAAATCTTCGAGAATTATGGACTGATTGGAAGGAAGGCTGGTAGGATCAAAGGGTGACATTGCACCTAACAGTTCGAGTGTTCGCAGTGAGGGCATTCCTCTGAGCATGCGTAGGAGCAGACTCCAGGTGATGTGAGTAGGAGGGTCTTGAATTTTCAGTCGAGTCAAACCTGCCGAAATAGGGTATGAATTCCAATCGATGTTAACCGCTGAAAGCTTGAGGGTCCGCAGTGCAGTATTCGATCGTGGTAATTTGATTACAGGATCTTCATCTCCGTCTGCTGAAAGGCTGAGTCGGGTTAACCGTGGCGTGGAGGTGGGAAGGCGAGCTATGAGCTGGTTGGAACAGCGTGTTAACTTGATCTCGCGGATCCGAGCACCGTGTACCCAGAAGATGTACGCAACTCTTGACTCAAGGTCCTCGTCGTCATCCGCAAATCGGATGGTCAAGTCCGAGTCGCAAGACCGTTCGATGAGAAGCGGGATCCAGTTAATGGGAGTGGCATTCACTGGCAAGATGTTCCAGAGCGCTGGGCTCGAAATGGCGATGTTTCGCCATGTAGAGCATACATAAGTAAAATTGTATCTCAGCACTATGTTTTCTGAAGCCACGGGTTTGAAAACATATGCAGAGTTGCAAGCAATGGAGGTGAAAATTGCTGTAAGGATTTCGGGAGGTAGTTTTGCGATTGGTATTAGTTCGTTGCGTTCGCATTTGAGATTCGCAAGCATGCGTTCGACTTCGGCAATGCGTTTGTCTTTCTCTTGATATGCCTCGTAGCTGGCAATAGCCTTCGGAAGTTGATCACGCCGCTTGGATAAACTTTAGCTTGAATGACTCGACGAAGCGCTTGCACACACCTCTGAACTACTTTGACAGTGATCATCACAAGTATGACGGGAGTGTATTTGAAGCTCAGCAACAGCCTTTTCAGCCAAGGTTTTTTTATCCTAGAATTCAGATTAGCAACAAGTTCGATGCGGCGCGTTGGTGCAGCAGCATCCAAATACCTTACGAGGCGGCGGCGCTTTAACCGTCCCCTGACGCATCTGAAGCCGTGTGTAACTCAAAGATCTTTCCATTGTAATGCGCAAGCTTCATCAATTTTTTTCTAGGTTTTGAGGTTGAAGTGGCAGTCTCCTGGAACATGGACTCATGGGTGTTTGATCGAAACCTACCGTGCATCCAAGTCAGGTCAGCGAGTTGTTTGGCAAGACAGTGATAGATTTACAGGTACCCTGTTCAAACAGGCCCGTATAGCTCAGTTGGTAGAGCATTGTACTTATGCGGATATCTGGCCATGCAAGGGTCTCGAGTTCGATTCTCGATATGGGCATTTTTACCTGTCGAAAGTCCGACTTTGTCAATCGAATATTCGTCTTTCTTTTGACTGTTGATTATTTATCATACAGACACAAAAATACTAGATCTCATCGAGCTGGCAAGTACATGTAACACTTAAAGCTGGGTTGCCAGTCAGCGGTGCGATCCTGACATCGCAGTACAACGAGCAGGAGGAAGCCTCTCAAGGCGGGATGATGGTCGTATAAACAGCAGGCGGACACAGCATACACGATTACTTCTCCCAAACATTGACGACCTCGGACTGGTGGGTCATAACAGCCACATCATGTCGAATTGGGTTGATACGTGGATTGACGAACTAAAAGTTGTCGTATCAATAATTGAAAGAGAACAAAGCGAATGACTAAGAGACTTACAACGTCGTTGTATTCTTTCATCGTTTCTGAGGCCAATAGCTGTTTATCTTTTAGTAGGAGTGTGTATGCATGTATGAGGGCGTTGAGCTGGACGAAGCCCTTTAGTACAACGACACTCCTAGGACGAAAAGGGTACTCATACTTGCAGACTCAATAGCACCATGACCAGTAGTACCAGGAGCCAACTTGACGATCTCATTCCAAGCCACAACAAGGCATGAGCAGGAGAATAAATGCTGAACAGCTCCAATTCCATCTCAGTAGGCTCCCACATATCGACCTCCTGAACTCTCGTCGTCTTTTCTTTCGGCTGCTGTGATCGACTCGGGAGTTGCATACCGAGCAACCAACGCCATGCATAAGAAAACGCGAACCATGCATTTGAACGGACACGTTTTGACAACGGAGGTGCTTCAACGGGTTCGAGATCGAGTTTGGTGGTTACAAATTTTGCATGCGGGGAGTTGAGAGGGTCGGTGCGGCGATGGAATTTATAGTTCCGTGTTCGGAGAGCAAGTTTGTACGAGTTGTATAATGAGGCTGAGACAAGGAATATCGTTACTGGTGTTGACTACAAGCAAGATATAAGCTCAGGGGACGATAACGAGCTAGGAAATTTGCACGAACCCAGTCAAACCATGAGGTACTCCGTACACCAGCTACCGTGTTCCAGCTGTCGTCGTTGTCGTGGCTAGCAAGAATCCAGAAATGCAAGACGTGGATGAATCCACCTATGATTCGTGCAGAGATTTTTGGAGTTGGCAAAGGGACGTTATTTGGGAAGACCGCGATTTCAAAAGCAATCCGAGAAGGGATATTCTGTAACCTAAGAGACGTTTTAGCAGATGTCATAGCTTTTTTTCTGCTTTCAAGCAACGAACCTTTCAATGATACCTTTCTTGCGAACGATGGCTTTTCGTGAAGTAGCACTGCCGTTACCGATCCCACTTTGTCGAGCCCTTGACTTCGATGGAGTGGCATAGGGAGGTGGTGCCCTTGACCGTGCAGCTTCCCAGTCAAAAGGTATTGACGAGGATATTGATGGTGTATCAGCTGGGGACCGATGGATTCCAAAAGACGGTCTCGGCGCTCGTGGTGTGTTTGGCGCCCTTGAACTCGAGGGAGAGTACAGCGACAGAGACTCATTTTGACCTTCGGGACTCCTGGGAGATGCATGGGCATTGTTTTCATGAGCAATGCGGCGAAGAGCCATAATGTTGTTTCGCAAAACGCGTGCTGAGTCGACAGAACACGAGGACGGTCGCGTAGCGCACAATAGCACACGTGATAATGCGGCTGCCAAACAATGGGCAAACAATGGCCAACACGTGTTGGTTGAACAATGCTTTTGGAAAAAATGGGGACAAGTTGAACTTTGGCGCTACCCTTGTTTTAAAACCACCACCGTTCCAAATTTCTCAACACACTTCCTTCTTCCTTCTACCAAGCGTTACCTCTCCTCACGACAAGTTTTTCTCAAATTTCTTCTGTCTCTGTGTTTTATCAAGCACACCCTTTAAGCTTCCACCACGTCTATCCTACTTCGAGCCCCTACACCAACATCCGCATCCTTGTCACCAAGTGCCTCTGTCAGTGGTAAGTTCTTCAACATCCAATTCACCGCACTTCATCTCATGAAAATCCGTAGAAAGGAATAGGATGGCCAACCCTTCATCTTCTCATCACGGCGAACGTGAACGCGACCGCGAACACCGCCATCGCAGCTCCAGTAGCTCGCACCATCATCACAGAACCATTTCATCTACTACTCTCCTCCTCATCTTGTCTCTCGTCCTAGCCGTATTGGCTGTTATGCTTTCCCTTCCTTCAAGTTCAAGCACCACCCCAGACTCACCCTCAGGAGTCATGAGCTATCTTACTCCCAAGAGGACACAGGCCCTCATTGCTCGGGAGAGCGCTGTCGCTGTTCGTGAAGCCGAGGTCGCTCGTCGTGAAGCTGAGCTTCTTGCGGGTGCCCCTGGCGGCGTCATTTCTACTCCGACGCCCGTCGCCGCTTGCCCTTTGTGTACCCAAGCTATGGTCACTGTTACCGAAATCGCACCTATCCAAACCATTATTAAAGAGATTGTCAAAGAAGATTCTTTGGCGCCTCCCGGCTGGATCGGTACTCGCTCCGAAGAGCTCCTCGATCGCGAACTTAAGATCGCTGAGAGGGAACGTGACATGGGCAAGCGAGAAGAAAATGTCAACCGCCGAGAGCATGATGCTGCTCGACGGGAGAACTGGATCATGGAACAGCTTGTGTAAGATTCTTTTTTTCTGCATAGCCAACCGCTAACCTCTGTCTTATAGTGCTTTCGGAAATGAATCTCCTCAATCCGTCCAAGAAGAGGAATACTATGAGGCACCTCAAATTCCTGTCAATAAGCGGAAGAACAAGGTACCGCCTCCTACCCGCCCTCGTGAGCTATGAGACGAAGGGGATGTGATTCATGACACCACTACGATGCTACTAGTCCGTAAAAGTCCCTCACGCATGCCCTTTCCCCCCGCGTTCGCACGGGCTTGGGGGACCACGGTGCTATTAGCTTCGTCTCCCCCTCGTCTTCGAAGCTGCCGATGGGCTGATGGTTAGACGCGCCTCGATCATCGATCATATCACAACGCGATCGATCGCGCTTTCCACGTGATGGCGTCGTTGGTCATCTGCCTATCGGCAGCTTTGCGCGCTCGTTCCCCCTCTCTAATTGTCAAGAAACGTCGATGCTGACTTGTTTTTTTTTTGTCATTAGTATCAATATCAAGAGCTTCCTCCTATCGTTGTTTCTGAAGTTTACGAGCCCGAAATCAAGACTGTTATCCAAACCCAAACCGTTACTGTTCCACCACCCGCCAATACACGCAAAGTAGCGTTCCCAACACCGAACCCTGCTAGCCCTTCGACTTCGGCGTCTAGTCCAAAGACTACAGCCATCGAGGTCATCACTGAAGAGGTTGAAGACAGGAAACCCAAGCCTGCTTTCCGTGGTCCTCCCAAACGCGGTGGCCCTGCCAAGTGGATCCCCGGTTGGTGAAAAACAATCACTCTTGTACTTTCTGCTCCCATATAATATGCTCCATTCTGTTCACGACTTTCTGATGCTATTATATTTTCCGGATTTCCTTGTTTTTTTAGTTTTCTTTTGTTTCTTCTGGACGTCTATTAGTGCTCTTCTTTTACCCTCTACAAAAACTCAACTTACGACTTCTTTTTATTACACATTGCGGTGCTTGAGGAAGCTCTGCCCAATCTCCCTTTTACGAACTTGACGCCTTAGGATAGATGTAGCTAGTGTAGAGTAGCTGGTTCTTCATGAATACATACATCCATCAGGGATATTTGAAAAACCTCATGTATCAGTGACTACTGCAGCATATATTATATGACTTGCTTAACATTGGCCAGGAATGTACTTATTATGGACTCAACTCGAACACATCGTCGATCCGCACACTCTTGTCTGTCTGACAAGTGCTTCAACATTTATAATCCGACCAGCAGATATCGCACCACTCACTTGAATGAGAATCCCTAAAGGCTGCATCTCGAGGCCGTCCGTATCGCCATTTGTCTTCGAGAGCACCACAGACCTCTTCCGGCGATGGGTAGAACCAGTTGTACTGAGGCCTGCTCTCTGAGAATCTCCGGATATCATTTGAGCATTTCGTCTATGATAAAGATAGTTAGAGAGGCTTGAAACGTAAATAGGTTCCGATAAACACCCAGTGTTGTTCGAAGCACCCTCATATCCATGGTTGATGAGGGAACGCACTGAGCGGCTTGCAACTATCTAGGGAAGGCAAATATAAATCAAATCAGTGAGTCTCAAATACAAACTGTATGTAGACAATCACCGTAGAAATTATCTGAGCTGGAAGTGGGAAGATGGTGTTCAAAATCGCGTTCAGATCCAAAAACACGAATAAAACTGTAATGGAATTTGCCACGAATCTACATGCGAGCAAGGGTTTAGTAGGCATTGAAAAGCATTGCGAAAGATGGTCAAGTACGCACGATGCAATGAAATACATCAAGCCCTGTGCAAACAGTAAATGAGCAACACGGCTTCGACCGTTGAATAGAAGCCTAGGAGAGCCCGAAGCATTGCGTTGACTGATGGCCAGCTTGTAGATGTTAAGGCAGAGGATGACAAGGTCGAACACCATAGTATAGCCGAAAAAGATCGTCTGCCAAATGGGGTTCCCCTTCGTTTCTCTGACGAGACTTGTCTGCATAGCATTATTGGGGACTGCATATAGGATAAAGACTCAGCAACGCATCCGGTCTTCATAATTAAGATACGGACCAAAAGCGATGATAACCCATTGTCCTATCGTCGCAATTCCCAACAAGATCATGACTTGCCGGTTTTTACCCCAGATAGCAACTCTAACGAAATCAAGAAAGTTAGATTCGAATCATTTGTGGAATGATTCTCGAGCTCGGATCCCAAAGTGGCTTCGAATAATCATCAGTGAAATAAAAATGTGGACTGACGTTCGCAAGGTCATGTTAATATTGGCAACGCCTATTGCTGCCACTCCAAAAAATCCTTCAGTCCCAATGATTCTCAAATCATTGGCACTTGGCTTGTTTTGGTAATGGCTAGCACTTGACCGTAATTTCAGTAGAAGCCTCGCAATGTCGAAGTGTAAGCTTACGTTGGTCTTGTTATAATCCATAGCCTGGTCGAAGAGTTGTAGTGTGAGCAGCGAATTCGATAACAGGAGTGTTAAAACTTACAAAAGGAAGATGGAAGCGAGCATGACATAGCGACCCAAAAAATAGAAAACCTAGTAATATCCGAGCGTGAGTCCAGGAAAAAGCTACCATGTAGTCTCGTAAACTTACCAAAGGCAGTCTGAACTTCTTTTTGAGAGTTATGAAGTCCCATTCAAAATCCAAAGATGTGCAAAATTCCCATCTGCAAAAGTAATGTTGATTTTAGTAGAGCGATCGACGGAGTAAAAGTGTAAAACTAACAAATAGAGGCCAATGAATGCATACCACAACCTGAGTTCGGCAAGACCACAAAGAGCCAGGGTTTCATTTGAAGTCCAATCAATCATCTACCGTGTTTTGTTAGTGCTCTAAGAAAGGACTATCCCAAGGTAACACCGCGATTAGTGCTGTTGCTGGGCGAAGATTCAGAGTGAACCTTGGACAAGAACCTACTGCTTTTATTTGCCCAAGAGGTAGGGATCATAATCAGATTTGAAGTTTAGCTTGGATATCATCGTCCGGCTGTATCGGTGATAAACGTCGGGGATTCTCCATGGGTCATGGTTGATCAAATTTAGGTGTTTCAGTTGGTCAACTGTAGCGAATATGCAACGCGAAACAATCCTGTGAATGAAGTTTAGGTACGACCTTTACTACTTACAAGTGCGTCTCATGACGCCCGCTCTGACGCAACATGCGAGTGGATTTTATGTAAATCTGTGGCACGATGAATCCATGGGATGATACTGGTCCAGTAGGGTTGCTGTAAGTTCAAAAACGCAAAAATAAATAAAATTCAAATGATATCAGACAAATATCAGGTCAAGTTTCAAGTCCAAGTACCAATCTTTTTGACTTACTAAGATAAACAGAGCGCATAGACGGCCGAACATGAGAGCGAATTAGGTCCCAGGTTTGGAGAGAAAGCCAAGTTCAGGGTGTCATGCCAATGAGGATCCATACTAACATTTTCCCTGGCTCATGCACTGATGATCATGGTGTTTATGGCATTGAGCTGAGTGGAGATTGATGCGAGACCCGCATTGGAGCAATCATATTTGAGTTGGTCTGCAGAACAAGACGCTGAGTCGAACAATCGCCCGAGACACCAAGTACCAGTGGTGAACTTGAATTCGATGGACACGAGCCATGATGAAAGCGTATTTAAGGGGAAAAAAGCTCTTCGTATAGTTGCTAAAACTATCAGCGAGAAAGAGCAGCCTCCGATCTCTGAGTATGCAGATCCAGTTTTTCCAATGGTCATAAGCAGTCAAGCGTTAGTCGCGTCGGAAAGTTTTCGGAGACTCGGAGGACGGATTGAGCTTCCGTTACTCCGCGACGCGACTGCTTACCGCCATGTCACAACTGACTCTCTGTCGACGGAGACTACTCCTACAATCAAGTCTTGGATCTTGGAGGAGATCATTGTCCACACAAGCTCCAAGTCATCTTGAAATTCTAGGGCAACGTTTCTCAGCTGACGACTATACCAACATAACGCCTGCCATCATCTCAAAAACCAATAAACAGCTGCACCTCAAGCCCAACCATCCTCTGAGTACACTTCGGGGACTCATAGAGTCTGCATATCCCGATTTTACCCATGCTTCAAGCCTGTCACCCCTTGTTACGCCCTTCCAAAACTTTGACGAGCTCTCTTTCGCAGCCGACCACCCAGGAAGGGCTGTCACAGACAGCTACTACGCAAATAGAAACATGATGCTTCGGACACATACTTCTGCACATGAAGTAGAGATGTTCAGGAAGGGCGAAACAAAGTGGCTTTTAACAGCCGACGTATATCGTCGCGACGAAATTGACGCGTCGCATTATCCCGTCTTCCACCAAGTCGAAGGGGCGCGGATATTCGACCAGACGCCCAATGGAATGAAGGAGGTGGAAGAAAGCAATGAATACTTGTCAAGTTTGCTTTCCAAGTCGAACATTCTCATTGAAGATGTACCACACATCTCAGAGGCGAACCCTGTGCAGCCGGGACACGACCCACTGTTCTCGGCTGCGTTGTGTCAGAACTTGAAGCTGTCATTGAACCATCTGATGTGGAAAGTGTTCGGAGAGGCTGCCAGAGGGTCCAGTGGAAGTGAACCGCTGAAAGTTAGGTGGATTGAGGCCTTCTTCCCATTCACGAGCCCGAGTTACGAGGTGGAGGTTTTTTTCCAAGGAAAATGGTTGGAAATTTTAGGTTCGGGCATCATTCGGCAAGCAACGCTGGATACTGCAGGCAAGAACTTTATGCTATCTTACAGGTTCTGTTATTGAACTGTTACGACAGGTGTGCAGGACAAAGTCGGTTGGGCTTTTGGTCTTGGACTTGAACGCATTGCGATGGTTTTATATTCTGTTCCTGACATTCGACTATTCTGGTCAGAGGATCCCCGCTTTCTGGGCCAATTTGAACAAGGGAAGATTCAAACTTTCAAGCCTTACTCGAAGTACCCTTCCTGCTTCAAGGATGTTAGCTTCTGGACTCCTCAGGCGTCGGCATTCCACGAAAACGACTTTTGCGATATTGTACGCGATACTGCTGGTGACCTTGTGGAGGGTGTGCAGAGAGTATGTTCAACTACATTCATATCAGCAAATGGCTAACGAATCTTTTAGATCGATAGCTTCCTGCATCCAAAAACGAACCGTACAAGTTTGTGTTACAGGGTCAACTATCGGTCGATGGACAGGTCCCTTTCCAACGAGGAGATTAACCATGTTCAGAATCAAGTAGTTGATCGTTTGAAAGCCCAGTTCGGCGTCGAGATTCGATAATATGGGCATGGGACGGGTCATGAAATGCTGTGGATAGCAAATATAAATCTAATGATGCTCTATATGAAGGTTTCTCAAACCACATGTGTATGGCCAAAAGGTGAGAGTAGGGATTGAAGGGGCTGAGTGTGAATGCCGAAAGGTAATTATAGGATGGTATGTAACTAATTTTGAAATGTAAAAATGAGTCGTCTTGTCCACTGTCCACACACACCGCATCGCCACCTTCGCCACCCGCGTCGCCGAAAGGACGCGAAGTCGAACGAGTCAGAACGGCCAAAACTCAAGATGATCATGAAAGGTCCTGAACCACGCCAACCTGCGCTGCCCGAAGCACCCGGTCTTTAATCTTGTAGCCTATCTTCTGACATTCAAGAACGGTGCCAGGTTCCTTGCCAGGAATAGGCGCTTGGTACAGCGCTTCATGGAGGTTAGGGTCAAATTTGTCGCCCGTTGGGTCGAACGGCTTGACGTGGTACTTGAACAAAGTTGACAGCAATAGCCGTTGTGTCATTTCAACCCCAGTGTGCAGATCGTTGAGGTATGCTTCATGGCTCTTCGGTAGCGCCTCGGCAGGTATCTCTGGCAGAGGCGGCGTGGCGTCGGAAGCACCGGAGTGAGTGGCAGGCTTGAGAGCAGCTATTGGGACGGATTTAATGGCTATTGAAAGGACGTCGACGGTCTCGAGCAGGTCGCCGGCGAAGCGGGAGATAGCAAAGTCTTTGGTCTGCTCTTTTTCCCGTGCAGAATTGCGCTGGAGGTTGAGGAAGTCGGCCTGAAGATATCGTAGCCGACTCTGTTTCAAAAATGCAAGTTAGCATTGTACGCATTGTTTCATGGAGAAAAATTACATACCGTCAGGTCGACCACTTCATCCTCTTTGGCTTTGAGCTTAGCCTTGAGTTCAGTAGATGGATCTGCCTCGCCCTCTTTCGAAGTGGCTGAATCGTCCTTGGACTTGTCCTCAGAGACCTTTTGCTCCGAATAGCACCGTGCTCCCGTTCTTGAAAGGCGGGTCGAACAGCGGCCAGCTACTGGACGAGCTAACGTCCGTGGTGCTGAAAGTGCAGCTGTGCATGACCTAAAAGCCTTGAAGGAAGAAGCAGCGAGACTCATAGCTGTGAACAAGGAGGAGGAGGACGGCCGGAAGTGTACGCGGTGTGTGTGTGTGACGAGACTGTCGAGAAAATTCAAAATCCCAAAATTAGTCATCACTTTTATTCTGGTGAAGCTCAGGGGCGTGTGAACCTATACTCAAACTAGGTCTACTCATTTGCTGGGCTCTTGCGGCTCAGTTCTTCCAACAATCACCAGCGCTTCGGCCATTCTGTCGTATCTGAGCTTCGAAAAACGTCAGTTCGAGATTAAGCTCTATATTTATGGGACTGCTGCTTATTGATTACTTTGAATCGCGTTTTTAGTTGTCGGTTGATCTCATCAAAAATCGACTCGGATGAACTTCATCGCGCATTAATCTATTGAAGGAGTATGATATGGAATCCTCAGCTGGAAATTCCTCTGCATCTACAACATTCATTCAAAATGCGGAAAATACCGCATTTCATGGAGGAAACTTTACTGTTGCTGGTGTAGTGAACAACCTAGTCAGTCAGGTTCGCTTGGGCAGTAAGTAATACTAGTACCCGTAGATTATAATGCTAATTATCGGATTTTGCTTCAGCGGCCAGCCCTATTGACCTACTTCTTGCATATTGTGCACTCGACGCACTCGTGAACTCAAACGAACGCTATGATCCTCCCAAATGTGCACCCGATACTAGGGACGCCATTATCAGCGAGATAATTGAATGGGCCAAGAGCAATGATCAAGCACCTTCCGTTTTGTGGATTTTTGGTTCAGCAGGCGCTGGAAAATCTGCCGTATGTCAAACGGTTGCTGAGCACTTCCTTCAGAAGCAAGCACTCCTCGGCAGCTTCTTCTTCTCCCGGGTAGCATCCACCTCTGGCCGCTCGAATGGTGACCGACTTATCCCAACCCTTGTCTATCAACTCTTCCAAGCCCTCCCAGAGGTGAGGCCCAAAATTGAGCGTGAAATCCGTATAAATCCAGCTGTCCTCCAAAAAAGCCGCCTCTCTCAAATGGCTGTCCTTTTTATAAAACCGCTACAGGCATTCTCGTGGAGAAAGATTTTTAGGAACCTTTCTAGGAAGCAAATTAGACTTGTTGTTATCGATGGCCTTGACGAATGTCAAGACCCAGAAATTCAGTGCGACCTCCTACGCACCATCGCTTCTGCTGCCGCTGAACTCTCACTCCCCCTTCGATTTCTCATCTCTAGTCGTCCGGAAGCACATATAAACCAAACTTTCGACCATCCCCGTTACTTTAAGGGCGTTAGCATCCGCCGAGTCAATCTTGACAAAGACCCAACCGCTCCGATCGCCATCATGACGTTCTTGCGCGGTCAATTTCAAGAAATCCATGAAACCCATCCTCTCCGCCAGCATCTTGACTCATCTTGGCCGGGAGAGCATAACTTAGAACTTCTCGTGGCCAAATCATCTCCACAGTTTGTGTACGCTTCGACTGTCATGAACTATGTTCAGTCCAAAAAGCACCTTCCATCGGTGCGGTTGGACGCCATCCTTGCTATGGCAAATTCATCTCAACAAGATTTCGAAGACAGGCCGTTAGACGAGTTGGACAAATTGTACCGGTTTATCTTCTTTGGTGTAGACGAACGTCACCGTGCAGATGTCTGGTGCCTTCTTGGAATCATGCATCTTGCTGGGAAAAAAGAGTTCGCAGTCCCACAAACTACTCTTCCTTTATTTGAACGCATCTTCAACATACACCCGGGCGTGATTCGTATCATCCTAGAACCTCTCTTCTCTGTTCTTTCAGTACCTGAAGATTCGAACACCGTGCTCAAATCCCTCCATGCTTCTTTATTCGACTTCCTTCTTGATCCACATCGATCGGGGTCACTGTCGCTTGATCTGAAGGCCGCACATTTACTGTTACTACGGTATTACTCGAGTGAATCTTTCGGATCCATCAGTATGTACTTGATCTTACTTCTACTATGCTCGCTCAACCACCAGTATTTAGAAGTCCTATCTTTGTATAAAGATATCATGCGCCACGCAAAATGGGTTGATCCAACCTCAGAAACCAGGGAGCTAGTAGATTGCATGCTCGTCCACCTTTTCACTAGTCTCTTCTGGAACAATAGTGGGGGGGATTTCGAGACCTTGAACGATGCATTCACTATTTTGACGATCTCCACGGTATACATTCTTCCATGCTGCTTTTCTTACTTATTGAGGAACATCTCTCTGCGTTTGATAGTCGGTCCGAGACGCAGATACCACTGCATGGCTGTCTAGACGGCTAAAATACTATCAAGAATGCTTGCCAGACTTCGCTCCACCTAAAGAACCATCTTTTGTGAGTCTGATAGAAACCGGCAACCAAAAAAACTGACTCAAAACCTCCAGGAATCGACTATCTTACAGACCAAACACTGCATTTTTTGGAAGATGATCCAACATTACTATCACCCCGGATGCAATCAAACAGCTTTCCTAAGCGAGTACAATTTATGGGCATTTACTACGGGAGAACTAAGCAAGTTGTTACCGTATATCCACATGGCTGCAGCGTTCGCTGCCAACTCTCAGCTCAAAGAATGGTTTGATTTTGTACATTCTGTTGGATATATAATATGCGGCCGGGCCACTGAGTCTGATGAGGACGTCGACCTAGTCTTAGGGTGCCGAAGTCTTGTCCTGAAGGTTATCCAAGAGCTGTCTCTTCAATTTTTTGTCTTGTTGACCATGTTTTGTAGGCCTTACATGAAGAACCCATCGAAAAGACCGAAAGATACGCAAAGGTCCTTCGGCTTTGGTCGAATATCCGGTTGAATGGTCGGGTGATAACATGCCACCCAGGTTCTGACCCACTCGAGGCGACAGCTCATCATAAAGTCAACAAGACGGCGAGGTTTTTGGAGAGTCAGATACACGACCGACAGACCGCTTATTCGGATATTTGACTTGAGCCGAACTCTTATGGGGCCTACATCTGTGTAGATATCAGTTTACACACTCGTATTTTTTGGGTGACGAGGAATAGGTGGATAGATATCGGATAAAAATTACGAATGATCCTGATGCGCCGCTTTGCCTTTCGCGATAACAGTAGAAAAGCCGAAAACCACCACAATCACTGGACATAGAGACGATGCCGAATAGCGAGGAGCGTTTTAGTGGGTACTTTGTATCTCCAGTTCAGATGAAGAGTTCATGGTATAAAAAGAAACAATTATGCTCCGATTTTCAGATGGGATGCTTAGACTATGTGTAATCATGACTTGGTAGCATTTACTTTTACAATGTTCATCAGCTCCGAGTAAGCTTTAAAATCTTCGGCTTCAACAAGCTTTTCAAGGTTCGCATCTTCATTCTGAAATAGCATACCATATTTATCATCCTATATAAATATCATGAGTTCGCCCGGATTAGAGCATTGGGAACTACGCACCAAATATCCATATGCGAAAGCGCGCCTTCCACTTTTTAGCAATGCCTTACCGGTTCTGAATTCATCTGAATCCTGATCTTCCGAGTGGTGTAGATCGCCCCACGGCAATTCAATGTTTTCCCAAGAGATGTCAAAGCGAACAAGGCGTTTCGTCTTAGTCGCCGCTATTCTGTTGAAGAATTCTTTCCATCCGTATCCGTTTTCTGCGAGAGTGATCTCGCCAGTACCAAAACACTCATCAAGAACGATGGTCTCCAGCGTCTTGACGTGGTTCTCGATGAACTTAATAAGTGGGGGATCAAGGAAGAAATACTTGAGATATAGGTGTCGCAACTTGGGCATGTATTCCACTCCGAGACTGGACGGTGCATGCCGCATCCCCTGGCAGCCGATAGGTCCTTCGTCGTTACCAGCGATGGATAGCGTTTCGACATTGCGTAGATGTCTGGTCAGATTATGGCCAAGCTTAGCCAGAAAGTCCAAGTAACCCTCATTGGTATTCTGGCACCAGCCCGCGCCGTTCTCCATTGCAATCGTGGATAATGTGAAGTCTTGCAAAGACCCCAAGAAGGCCTTGAAGTCAGCCTGCCACCAAGATGACACAGCTTTCGCCACCACCCCTCGTAAATCAAGGCTTTTGACGGTGGAGAAGCTTTTATTCTCCCCAATTGCTGCATACGTTCTCGCCATAAGTGCTCTCCATGCATCTTCACCTTCCCTCTCTCGAACCTGCTCCTCGCTCTCAGCTCTCTCGAAATGATAGAATCCTGCAGAGATATCCTCCTCCCCCCACGGAAACTCCACAATAAGCTGCTTCAGATTCGGAAATTGCTTTAGATCGCAGAGTACCTCGCGTGTATGATCCGAGAGCACTGTTTTCGGATCCTCTTCTTCCTCTTCTTCCTCCTCCTCTACCGGTTCTATCTCTGACATAAGTTGCTCTGGAATTTTGGTCACACCTTTGTAGTGCAATTTTTTAACATAGAACTTCTTGTTGCTGCGAAGAAATTCTTGCATGGCGAGGCCACTCTGCTCATCGTTGCATAATAGGATCGTCTGGAAGATGTTCGGCGTAAGAAGTGCTCTATAGGAGCGACATGTTGAGCTGAGATTGAAGAGGTCGCTCTGCTCTACGAGCTCGGCGACGGCCAATCTCAGCTCGTCTGAAAGGTCATCCAGGGGAGAAGACATTTTTGGCAAGAACTAGTTCTCAAGATAGTACTGTTCGGAACTTCTAGTGCTGCGTTCAAAGTCCGCTTGCAACAAAACCTTACATAAACTGGGCTAGTCAACATTACAGCCGTTTGCATATCAATAGTCGGATTCGGATTTTGCAGCACTCAGGATTTTTGTTTATAAAATGTGTCAAAGTGGGGCGTATAACCAAAAAAGTGAGAGAAACTAGACTATTTTCGGGAAGATTACCTCCTAATGTGGGTGCCCCACAACGATCTGTCAAGAATTTTGTTTATAACCTCCAAATTCACAAACAAGTTTTCTAAGCTTCGAAGAATCAAAATCCGACTATCGATTTGCAAAGGGCTGTAAACAAGGCTTGCACGAGGCACACTCAGGCGCTGTACACTACGATAGCCAAGACAGCTGTGGATTTAAATAATAAAAATAAAAATTTGAAGTTGTCTCAATGACGGCTTGTTCGAGCTCTTCAGATCTTCAGCCAATAGAGATTCTAAGAGAAGGTTTCTGTCATATATTTCTTGAAGCGCGTTGTGTGAATTTCCCACAACGCAGACTTGTTCTCTCTCCTCCAAACTCCAAAGAGTCGCGACTCGCCGGACTTCCAAGTTCCACAGTTAGTTTTTGTACCTGTCCTGAAAGCTGTGCAAGTTTTACACACTTCATGACATTCGCCTCCTTTGCTCCCAATTCTGTTGAGCTTCAAGTTGGACTCCGCGCTCGATACGTCTTGGGGCCCGAGCACGCATTGCTGTAAAGGCGTCTTCATGCTTTCGAGTCTCCACGAACGCACCTGCGCCGATGGACCCTTATCGATCAAAGCCATCTGTTGCATTCATGCCCAGCGCAAGTAATGCTACTTTTCATGGAGGAAACTACACCGTTGCTGGAGTAATTAATGATCACCACACAAATCAAATCAACTTAAGTGGTGAGTACTTGTCCTTCATGAATGAATAACTATCCAGCTGACTAGCTTTTGTTCAGGTATCACTCCCATGGAATTGTTATTAGCACATTGTGCGCTTGATGCCCTCGTAAACTCGAATGAGCGCTACGATCCGCCAAAATGTGCACCACACACGCGGGACCCAGTCATGGAGAAGATTATTACTTGGACGAACAAGCCTTATCGAGGGCCATCCGTTTTATGGCTGAGTGGTTCTGCGGGCGCTGGAAAAACCGCTATCTGCCAAACCGTCGCTGAGCAGTTCCTAATGAAAAGGCTACTCCTAGGAAGCTTCTTCTTCTCCAGGACGGGAGCAACATCCGAGTCGGGAAGGTCCGATGGTGATCGACTTATTCCAACTCTGGTCTATCAGTTATTTCAGGCTTTCCCAGAAACGAAGCAATTCATCGAAGAGGAGATACGCAGGGATCCTGCTCTGCTGCACAAGAGTCGTCAATACCAGATGGCCGTTCTCTTTGAGAACTCTTTGACGTCTTTCTCCTGGAGGAAGGCTATGAGGCAGATTTTTGGTAAGAAAGTGAGGCTCATCGTCATCGACGGCCTTGATGAATGCCAAGATACCTCTGTGCAGCGCGACCTGCTCCGTATCATAAGCTCCACCGCGACAAATCTCTCTCTACCACTTCGATTCCTCATCGCGAGCCGCCCAGAAGGGCACATTACACAATCCTTCAAACGGTACTTCAAGGGGGTGGATATCCACCACATCCAACTCGACGATGAACCAAGCGCTCGAATTGGAATAATGACGTTCTTGCAAGACGGATTCAGGGACATTCACGAACACCACCCACTGCAGCAGAACCTCGAAACATCTTGGCCGGGCGAATCTGTTCTTTCTCTGCTCGCCGATAAATCGTCTCCACAATTTGTGTATGCGTCGACTGTCATGAAATATGTTCAATCTACCAAACATTTACCCTCTGCACGTTTGGACGCCATTCTCAACATCTCTTATCCTCCTCAACCCTACACTGAAGACGACCCATTTGACGAGCTTGATAGATTGTACAGATTCATTTTTTCTGGTATCGAAGGCAGAGATCGCCCTACCGTCAATTGTTGTCTCAGTATTATATACCTTGCGGGCAGAGAGGACTTTACTGTGCCTCTACCTACTCCGTCACTCTTTGAAGGCCTGTTTGGCTTACACCCCGGAGGCGCCCGCATTATGTTGGAGCCTTTACTTGCCGTTCTAGCAGTGCCTAGCGAGCCAGACACCCCAGTTCAGTCACATCACGCCCATTTATTTGAGTTTCTTCTAAACCCTCATCGCTCGGGGACATCTGTGCTTGATCTTACGATTGCGAACACCCTGATTCTCAAACATTACTGTTCAAGTCCCTTTTCAGAGTACCTCGGAGAGGGTAAGAGATCATTCCGATACTATAAAAATATAACTCAAGCCACGTTCTTTAGCCTCCCTATTTGCTTTGAAAGGGATGATACATCATGCGGAAATGATTTGTATCACACCAGACAGTAGAGGCTTTGTAGACCGATTGTTTGTGGCCCTCTTCAGCAAGGTCCTTTGGTACACCCAAGACCAAGGCATTGTTGAAAAATTCGAGATTTTGGACGATGCTTTTACCATTCTCTCTCAAATTCAGGTACATTTTAAGACATTTATCCTTCACATTTAGAACACCAGTCATAATCTCCATTTACAAATTTAGTCAACTCGAAATGCAGATTTTGACTTGTGGCTGCCAGAACGACTTAGACACTACCAAGCGTGCCTACCAAATGTCAAGCCCCCCGCAAGCATCCCATTTGTAAGCCATCATTAATTTCTGCAGTTCAAAAGAGAGTGCTAAACAGGTTTCAGAGCTCCGTTTTGCTTCAGACTAAGCACTGCATTTTTGTGAAGCTCGCAATACATCACTATCCTCCTGGGAGTACGAAGTCGGAATTTCTTACCACATACAACGAACGCGCTGTCGGCCAAAATTTTGGGAATCTGATTCCTTTCTTGCACATGGCCACAGCGTTTGCTTTCAATTCTCAAGTTATGGAATGGTTCGATTTCATTTATTCTGTCGGATTCATGATATGCGACAAGACAATGGATTCGGATACGGATGTGGAGCTCGTTTTAGGATGTCGATCTGTTATTTTGGAGGTTGGCTTCTCCACCTTCGTTTTTTGTAACATCTTATATTAATGCAGTTTGTGTAGGCTTTGGATCTGGAACAAAGCGAGAGGAACGACAATCACACGAAGGCACTTCGGCTATGGTCTGGAATAAAGATTGAAGGTCGCTATGTATTGCCATGGGTTGAAAAAACAAAGAGTCGTAAGAAGAAGGTGGGATTTGCGGAAGACGCATGACTTGTATTGACCTAAACTTACCTACCCATATCGAATTCGAGAACCCATTTTGCGAACTCAGCTCAGGGTCATGGACTTTGACGCGATGTTTTTCCTATGTTGATGACGCATGTTTGGTCTACATGTTCGGCCTCGCATCCTTCGGACATCTGTTGAACGTGTACCAATGCCTTCGAATCCCAAGCAAACGCGACTCAACATACCCTTCCACTAGATTTCTGCTGTAATTTTCTGCTATTTATTCATAGAATCTATCGTAGACCACCTGGCATTGTTTTCGGCGTCGCGCCAGTTCCTTCCCAAAGTAGTGGTACCCGGCATTTAACCGGGCCTCCTTTCCGAGATGCTCGTGTCCTCAACTTTCCGGCGCGTCTTATCTCAAAGCCATCACTGGAATCGGGTTCAAAATATGACTTCTCAGTCTTCAGATTTGGCTAAAGTCCTGGACGGTAATGCGCTGTCTAAGTAAGTATTTCAATGGTGATAGATGTCATTGCTCAAACATTTTCCTCAGGTCCATTCGCGAAGATGTTGCCCAGCACATACAGGCTACTCAACAGAAGTACCCACGTTTTCGACCTCAACTCGCCGTTGTACAAGCTGGAGAGCGTCCTGACTCAACAACATATATCCGCATGAAAGCCAGAGCTGCCGAGCAGGTTGGAATTCAATTTAAACACATACAAGTTTCTTCCGAAGCAACGGCAGAAGATATTGTCAAGACCGTTCAAGAACTGAACGCGGATGAAGCTGTAAACGGTATACTCGTACAGCTTCCACTTGGAGACGCGATTTCCTCTGCTGGTGAGCGGCTCGTAACTGAAGCCGTTAGTCCTCAAAAAGATGTCGACGGGTAGGTTTTGCCTTGTTAAGTGAACCCGTTTATTCACTTCTTTTTACGTAGGTTTCACGCCTACAACATTGGTCACCTGTCTAGTCGCGCTGCCGATCCTCTTTTTGCCCCTTGCACACCCTCTGCTGTGATGCGGCTTCTTGAGTCGAGTGGAGTGACCATTGCTGGTTCTACTTCTGTGGTTCTTGGCCGTAGTGACATTGTTGGCAGCCCTGTCGCGTCGATGCTGAGGAATGCAGACGCTACCGTGACTCAATGCCATAGCAGGACAAAAAATATCGAGCGCATTGTTCGTCCTGCTAGTGATATCTACAATTACTTCGCTTTAACATTACTCTGTAGATTAAAACCGCAGACATCGTTGTTGCCGCTATTGGGAAGGCAGAATTTATCAAGGGTGCTTGGCTTAAGCCAGGTGCAGTCGTCATCGATGTAGGAATTAACTATGTGCCAGGTTTGTTTCCCATTTCTTCAGCGTTCCGGAAAAAAATGCTCAAAACTCAACAGATGAAACCAAGAAGACGGGTCAGCGGCTTGTTGGTGATGTGGAGTATTCTGCAGCTTCCCAAGTCGCCTCTCACATTACTCCTGTACCTGGTGGCGTCGGTCCAATGACCGTGGCCATGCTGATGCACAACACGTACCAAGCTGCACAACGCCAATGGGATGCCGCTCGCAGCCGCAAAGTCAAACCTCTGAAGCTGAAGCTCCTCGAAAAGGTCCCGAGCGACATAGAGATCGCCATGGCTCAAACGCCAAAGCCTGTTGCCGAACTTGCCCAGGAAATCGGAATCTTGCCTAGTGAGCTGGAGAGTTACGGCAAATACAAGGCCAAGGTCGACCTGAGCATTTTGGAGAGACTGTCTCATAGGAAGGACGGTAAATATATTGTTGTGTCCGGAATTACACCGACGCCACTAGGTGAGGGCAAATCGACAACCACCATTGGTTTGGCCCAGGCTCTTGGGGCTGAGCTAGGCAGACCTTCGTTTGCATGCGTTCGACAGCCCAGTCAAGGCCCAACCTTCGGTATCAAAGGCGGTGCAGCTGGAGGAGGATACAGTCAAGTGATTCCTATGGACGAGGTAAGGGGAAAGCGCATGAATTTCCCTGCATGGCCTCATCATTGCTTTCTGTTTAGTTTAATCTGCATCTTACCGGTGATATCCACGCGGTAACTGCTGCGAATAACCTTCTCGCCGCTGCGCTTGATGCTCGAATCTTTCATGAGGCTACTCAGAGCGACAAGGTATAACTAACGCGATTAGTCTTACGAAGATGCCCGCTAACTCTTTGCCGCAGGCCCTCTACAGTCGTCTTGTGCCTTCCAAGAAAGGCAAACGAGAGTTTGCATCCCTCATGTTCAAGCGTCTGAACAAACTTGGAATTGACAAAACAAATCCCGACGATCTGACTCCCGAAGAGATCAAGCGTTTTGCTCGCCTCGACGTAGACCTTGAGACTATCACCTGGAACCGCGTCATGGACACAAACGATCGCTTCCTCCGCAAGATCACCATCGGTCAGAATGCGACAGAACAGGGACACGAGCGTGTGACGGGCTTCGATATCGCTGTAGCCAGCGAGTGCATGGCTATTCTCGCTCTGACTACAAGCTTGGAGGACATGCAACAAAGGCTTGGCGCCATGGTTGTTGCAACAAGCAAAAGTGGCGATCCTATCACTGCGGATGATATTGGCGTGTCTGGAGCGCTTGCTGTACTCCTGAAGGATGCCATAAAGCCAAACTTGATGCAGACCATTGAAGGAACACCTGTCTTTGTGCACGCTGGTCCTTTCGCCAACATTGCCCATGGAAATTCTTCAATCCTTGCCGATCGTGTTGCACTCAAGCTAGCAGGGACCGAGGAAGGCGACTCCTCTGAACGCGTTGGCTACGTTTTGACAGAAGGGGGCTTCGGTGCAGATATGGGGATGGAAAAGTTTTGCAACATCAAATGCAGAGTTAGTGGACTGAATCCCGATGCGACTGTCATTGTAGCAACTACGCGAGCACTGAAAATGCACGGTGGTGGTCCCGATGTGACCCCCGGCAAACCTCTGCACGAGACCTACACCAAGGAGGATTTAGTTACCCTAAAAGAGGGTTGTGCCAATCTGAAGCAACATATCAAAAACTGCAAGAAGTTTGGTGTCAAAGTTATTGTGGCTATCAATCAGTTTGCGTATGTTACTTTCATGGTTTGTATGGCGGATCTCGTTCTAACCTAGACCTCGGCAGATCTGACACAAATGCAGAACTTGCTCTCGTCCGTGAAGAAGCTCTGTCCGCTGGCGCAGATGGTGCGCTGGTCTCGAATCACTGGGCGCAAGGGGGTGCCGGTGCAAAGGCCCTTGCTGAGGCGGTTGTTGGCATTTGCGAAGGAGAGTCTGGATTCAAATTCCTTTACGACCTCAACCTTTCGATTGAGGAGAAGATCAACATCATTGGCAAAGAGATCTATGGTGCCGATGGAATCCAGCTCAGTGACTTGGCTAAGCAACAAGTAGATACATATACCCGTCAAGGATATAGCGCTCTGCCAAGTAGGTATTTATCCTCGTTATTTCGAACCAGACTAACACTTCTCCTGCCAGTTTGCATGGCAAAGACCCAGTATTCATTCTCGCACGACCCTAAACTCAAGAACGTTCCTTCAGGTATGATGTCCATGAACACAACAAAATGTGAAGCTCAAGGGTTTTCTGGTGTAGGATTCACGCTTCCTATTCGTGCTGTTCGACTCTCCGCAGGTGCAGGATTCCTCTATCCAATACTGGGTGATATGCAAACAATGCCCGGATTAGGTACCCGCCCAGGTAAGATCCACGTTCTGTTACACCGCATCTTCTAACCACATTTTTCTTAGGATTCTGGGAGGTCGGACTAGACAAAGAGACGGGGCGCGTTATCGGCCTCTTCTAGAGCATGTAAACGATGATTCAATAATATTTGGCATCTACATCCAATGTATAATACAACTTTTAGATTAAGCTAAGGTGCTTGAGGGTACTTGCGGCCGTTTGGTAGGCGTACTGGAATAAGACTTTCCGGTATGTCCATTGACATCACTTTCTGCGAATCATCGGCAACAACTGATTTGGCAAGAGAACCTGACTCTTTGTCATGGGTGATGCGAACGTTAGTGTAATTGAGATATTCGGCTCCAACATCCCTGGAGTAAGTGTTGCCATGATCGTCAGAATAGTGGAAGTTGCTATCGTTCGTGCCATTGCCGTAATTCCCGCTGCTTTGGATGAAGTAATAACCAGCTGCAACGCAATCATGGTAAGAATGGGAAAACGTTTAATGTTAATTTAAGCTTACTGGTTTGCTGGCGATTGTCAATCTTAGTCTTCATTACATTTGGCAAAGGCAAGAGCTCTCTGCGATAACTAGAGTCGATCACTGTAGACCCTGCGCTCATAGTAAGCAACAGCTCAGAGCAGCGAAAGTCAGAGCTTACAGTTTTTGAATGTCGAGTCAAATGCGGTGAAATTGACGGTCACTGGATAAAAGAACTGATCGACCAGAACGGGTACTCCGTTATGAGTAGATAAAATGCTTCCGGATGCAGTCTGTGTCATGTTCTTCAAAGCTACAGTATGAGCCATAATTTAAATTAGAAATTCAAGGCACACACCTCTGTCAACCCATTGTTCCTGTAGTTCTGTACATTCTTATACAACAACTCTTGAGAGAAAACGACATGATTTTTTTTGCCACTCCCACTGACGATAGTTGACTCAACATGCACCACACGTTTTGCAGAGACAATGGAGTCCACAGAGTTTGCGTGCACAGTGCCAGTTGTGCTTGATTTTGAGTAAGGATCGGCAGCGTATCGTGTCATCTTTCCTGTTGTTGGCTTCGAGGAACTATCGGTGTACACATGCAGTACGCCAGAGAGGTACCAGTTTTGTAGGATGCCTTTGTCATCTTCAGCAGATGCCACATCAATTGAGAAATTGTGAGGTTTTCCATCTGATAACAATGGGACAAAAGGTGTGACGTCCAAAAAATAGGTTGGGAGATCTTGAGCACCATACGAATTGATAGGTCGCCAGAAGGCTGGAACGTATGCACCAGTAAAAAATGTGACGTAAGGATAAACAGCACCAGCAAGTTGACCATCAATGAGGAGTCGAACTTCGCGAAAGGGTCCTTGCCCTAGATAATTGTCTGCGGGTAAATTGGGGAGGAATTTATTCGGCGTATTGGTATACTGATATGAGGCAAACTCAGAAATCAGTATGAAAAGAAAGAGAGATAAAGTCTTACCCAGAACTCTTCTTGAGCATTACCTGACGCGTATAACTCGGCAATGACTTGAACTGAATTACGAGGGAGAGTTAAATTCAACTAGAGAAGTCAAACCCAGGTAATTGATGCAAGAGGCCGAGGTTATTTGTCAACTTACGGAAAAGCCTGGTGGCACAGAAACATCATTGCCTGTGTCGTTCTTCATATTCGAGATTGGAAGGAGAACATCAGCTGTCTGCGCAGGAGGATGGGATGGAGTTGAAGCATAGAATGTCGCATACAGAACAGCTAGTCAGAATGGTTAGCAATTGACCGTATATATCAGAGAATTGCGTACTAGAGTAGACCCCATCAAGCCCCTCTTGAATCAAATTGTCGAGTTGCAAAATAAAGGTACCAGGTTTCTTGAAGAGGGGGAGGTAACGAGTGACATCTTTGATATAAGTCCAAATGATCCCATCCCCTTTCACTGGCTCAGGCGTGGAAGTTCTCCAAACTTGAGGAAGAACGGTTCGGATTAGGAGAGTAGTATGACATGGTCGATTTGAGCACTTACTTTCTACATTTTGAAACGTGAATATCCCAAGCCGATCATATTGAGTTCCATTTGAAGTGACGGTGAAGTTGAGCGTGATCGCTGACCAAGTGCCCGATGGTCCACAGTCAGTAGGTGGCCTGGGCAGGGTGAATACAAATTAGGATTCATAGGAATGGATATATCTGACTGGAGTTGCACAACTTCGGCCCTTTATTGTAGGTTAAATCGTATGCCTCAGAGATATAATTTATAACTCACAAGCCGTATGAGAATGCAAAATCGCGTCTGACATGCTTCTCAGCGTTTATCCCTCGATATAATATCGCTACTTACTCAAGAACCTTGATGGTACATTTTTTTACATTTTGTGGAACAATAGGTGGTTGAGTGACCTGAAAGTTGACCAGTTGAGTTGCACTCGACAAGCGCAAGAAGAGGAGCGCAAGGAAGCAGGATAAAAAAGAGTGCATCTTCTAGTAGAAAACAATCTAATCAGAGGCCACAGGATAAAAGTCCATTTGATGCAGGAATATATAGTGGCTTCATCTTGCAATTATAGCATGGCTTAGAAGCTTCCGAAGAAGACAGGTGTTCGGTACAAATGAGAACCACGCGGGGTATCCGCTTCTGAGGCTTGGTACCATGAGATATAATTCGATAGGCAACTGTGAGGGATGAGAATACAATCTAATAAGGAACATGTCGACAAGGCTGTGGAAAGTTACCTACATTGTTTGCGTTTACCTCAGATTACAAGTAAACGCGATCATGATATTCTGCTCAAGCTTCTGAAAATGCAGGGACTCCGTTGGAGATAATGAGGAGGCAGAAGAGCTATATAGCGATCATAAGGTCGTTCAGAATGAACTTGTGACGAAGGCGGAGACCTGGACAGTGCAAGTTCTCTTGTTAAACCCTCGCTCATGGAAATGTCTTCCATGTTGACAGACCAACAGCTGAATCAGGGAAAGCTACAGGAGCGTGGAAAATACTCTATTCTTCCCAGGATTTAGCGGCTACAGCCATGATCACGCTTCATCTGCGCTTTCCCGTTTGAAAATGCCCCATATGACGTTCCATGTATACTGAGACCCAAGGAAAGATCTTTTTTAGTTGTCTTTCTACTTGGTAATAATTATTTTTCTTGAAGGAAAGGTCTATGAACCAGGGATCTGTCGACCAGGCGGAAGACGGGCATTTGGAGGATCCGAAGCATCCACGCTTCCGCTTGGGGTGATTGGAATCGCTGACGATGATAGTGTTCCAGCGACGTCGTCTAGTGTGATCTTATTCAGAGAGGCGTTAACTCTCCTTCTGTATGTGTTGTTTCCTTCGTCTGAGTAGCTAAAAACGTTGCTGTTTGTGCCGTTCCCAGTATTTCCGGAAGAGCTGAGGAAGAAGTATCCAGCTGGAAAATAATGAGTTAAGAATCTGTACAGAAGTTGCTATAAAATACACTCACAAGCCTGCTGCTGACTGTCTATCTTGGTTTTGAGCGAGATCGGAAGAGGCTTCACCTCTCGAACATAAGAGTGATTAAAGTTTGTACGCCCTAATAAACGTTGAGCATGCGAGCACCTCCATTGTAAGCACAACGTACAGCTATTTCCTGAGGAGTCCAGATTCGTGTAGTTGATAGTCAAAGGATACAAGAAGGTATCTTGTAAGGCCGAAACGCCATTGTGTGTGGACGACACCACTCCAGATGCTGTTTGCACCACGTTCTATGACGATCTTCTGTCATTGAACAGCGTTCCGACTATTCAAAGAAACGCACCTGAGTACCGAAGTTGTTCAAGAATACTTGCACGTTCTTATACGTCAGATCTTGCGAGAAAACAACTTTGTTGACCTTGCCACTTCCACTGACGATGGTTGACTCGATAAGGAGCTTCCGAGTTGCACCAACCGTGATTGTTACATCTGAGCCTTTCGTTACGCCTGCAACATTAGTCTTGGAGTATGGATCCGCCGCATAGTTAGTAATTTCTCCAGTTGTAGGCTTCGAGGATTCATCGAGGAAGACTTGAAAGTTCCCTGACAAGTACCAGTTTTGAAGGATCGCATGATTGTCCTCAGCAGATACGACATCAATAGTTATGTTGTGTGGTTTCCCGTCAGCCAAGACAGGAACAAAAGGTGTAACGTCGAGGAAATAGGTTGGTAGATCAATAGCTCCATATGCAGAGATGGGTCTGGAGAAAAAATCAGCGCATCGTACAAATCATATTAGCCAGACTTACCGCCAGGACGGAGGAACAATTGCGCCAGTAAACAGAACGGCGAAGGGATAAGTAGCTCCTGCGAGTCGACCATCTATCAAAAGTCGAACCTCTCTGAAGGGACCGTTTCCGAGGAAGCCATCAGGTAAACTCGAAAGATATTTGTTGGCCGAGTTATAGTACTGTTCAACTTATAATTAATATATATTTCTCTTATCAAGGGAGAAGGCCGTACCCAAAATTCTTCTTCCCCATTGCCCGAAGCATAGAGTTCAGCGAATACTCTAGCAGTATTCTGAGGGAAAGTCACGTTCAACTTAACAGCAAGAATTAGCTTGTATGCTTGAGCATAAAGAAGAATGGCCTACCGAGAATGACGGTGGGACTGAAACATCATTTCCCGTATCGTTCTTCAGATTTGATATCGGAAGAATCAAGTCTGCTTTGGGTGCAGGCGGATGTGCAGTTGAGGATGCATAAAAAGTAGCATATAACACAGCTATTCACAAAGTATGAATGTGTCAGTTTGCGTACCCCTCATTCCGAACGCGTTGACGGTATATTTTGTGCAGGAAAAACCCCGGACACGGCAGTTCAACGCCGGGAAAAGATCTACGAGACTCACTCGAATAAACCCCATCTAGACCTGTTTGAACTATGTTATCCAGCTGAAGAATGAACGTTCCAGGCTTGGCAAAAAGTGGGGTATACTGGGTCACGTCTTTGACGTGCGTCCAGATGATACCGTCGCCTTTGGTGGGTTCGGGAGTCGACGTGCGCCAGACTAATCAAATCGTGTCAGTTGAATAGTGTGACAGGTACATGCGAGGAAGCGTGGTCGACATACTCTCGACATTCTGGAATGTGAAGATCCCAAGGCGGTCGTACTGAGTCCCATTGCTCGTCACGGTAAAGTTGAGGGTAACGGCCGACCAGGAACCTGCTTGGCCACAATCTGACGGTGGAGTGTATTGGACGATTTCAGGGCTAAATGTGATATCTTGTAAGCAGCATTGAAAAAGACGGACGAGCATTTTTACCTTCCATACGAGGATGCGAAATCACGTCTGATACAAAAGGTTCGTGAACAAGATCATTTGGACCAATGGACATGCCAACTTACTGCAAGATCTTGACGGTGCAAGTTTTCGCGTCTTTGGGCACAATAGGAGGTTGCGCAACTTGGAAATTGACCAGCTTAGCTGCATGAGCCATGTGTGCCAGTAGCACTAGTACAACTAATATGATCATGCTCCGAGTCCGCATCATGTTGCCGTTCACCGAAGTCGACCTTGTCCACACAACTTATAGGCAAAACCTGGACGCCAACGAGTCCAAGGAAGATAATTCGAAGGTTATAAGCCAAAAGGAAGCCTTATACATCTCCTCATCGCAGCATATATACCTGGACGGGATAAAAGTAAACACACCCACTCGGCTCATTCGAAGGTGACAGCGGTCGGGGTACAACCAGCATGGCCTTTTCGAAGCTGGAGATCATGAGAAACACAAGCCATGTGCTCAAAGAGAATTGATTAGCTTTGAACATTCTAGGATGTAAGAAGCTGCAAAGAGGCTTGGCCGCAGGATTGGAAGGAACCCCATGAACAGTTCGCCAGCTGGATTTTCCGAGGAATGGGGTCGTGAGAGTTTGGACGCTTTGGTAGCAGCTGCAGAAAACAGTGTATCTCGACTTGTCTAAGTAGTGCTGAGACTGTTGCTTCATTCAAAGTGTGTTGTTATAGTTAAATATGAATGTTGAATGGGATAGAAGTTAAACGTCCTCAGTTTCGACATGCTACAAGTGGTGATAAGAACGATTCAGGCCGTCTGCCAGGTCACAAGATTCGGATCTGTCACTGATTATGGGACTTCGATAAATTAGACGCCGTCCGTAAAGCTAGATAACTCGACAAAATCCAGAATGATATTCGACGTGCAAATAGCACTCTGTTCGCAGAAAAAAAAAGTGCATAAAAAGCGAACTGAGGCAGAGAGGGGAAACATCTACTCATATTATACTGGTAATTCCCATCAGGCAACGGAGGAATAGAAAGGTCGCATACATGTTGAAGGTGGAGATGATGTTTTAGAATTCGTGGTTGAGGTTTGTAACATCAGCGGCTGGTGGGCCAGACGACTTAGACGCAGCTGCAGTGCGACGTTCACCATACAGACCTCCCTCAGCATCTTCAGGGAAACCTTCCCCAGAGTCGTTCGTGTAACTGCTCGCAGTTTCCGTATCCCTCCTCTTCTTTTTCTTCCTCTTCTTGGTCGAACCTCCCTCACTCGCCATGCTGTATGCATCTTGTGTTCTCTCCCAGCGATCCTTCTTATCTTTCTTCTTCTTACTCTTCTTGGGCGGTTCGATGGGTTCAGCATCCTCGAAGTTGGCAGGATATCGCCATCTTCCGGAAGACGCCGTTGTAGGTTTTTGCCCTTCATTGTAGTAGTTCTCGTCTTCAGGGCGCCAAAGCTCCCCATTCCCTTGTCGGTGTGGCCTTCCTTCCGCCGATAGGTCGATGCTCGAACCTCCTTCTTGGCCCTCCTCCAGAGCTTGGCCTTCTAATGCGGAATGCGGAAGCCTATCGTTGTATCGATTCGCCCATTGTGACTTTCGTTTCTTGCGCTCCAGCTCGGCCGTATCTACAAGGCCGTACTTCTGAACCCATTTGGGAGTACGAGCATGGGTCTTGTTATTGCGTATGTTCTGCGGAGATGATAAGGATCCACGGATAGTCACAGGGAAAGAAGAGCGCTTACCTGAATATAAAAGTTATGAACGTGGCCTAGAAGCAATAATTAATAAAGAATTCGATAAGCGATCGCTAAAGGGCTGCGGACGTACCAGGGATGTATCCACAGATCGTCAAGATGAGGTTGAGCCAGAAATCCTTTCCAATACCAAACCTGGCGGCCACAGCTTTATAAAGCAAGATACCGTTGATTATAATTCAATATTTTGTTTGGATTACGCCGCAAACTCACCTAGAGGCGGGAAGAGAGTACCAGCAATAAACAGTATGACGGCGTAGCCATGGTGCCGCTTGGGGGTCAAGTCGACTTTTTGAGGGACCATTCCATAAGTGCCTGGCTGAGAAGCCATAATTGCTGGGTAGTGACCCTAAGCCTCAGCAAGAGACTATTATTTGGCCGAGGTAATTGAGCAGGTGGTAGTTGTACTGAGAAGACGCGGAGCAGTGCAGTCCATCAAGCAAGAATTTCCGAGGTCGTGATCAATGTCTTATGTAAGCAATTATGGCAGCCGCCTAACAAGCGAGTTCTATCTTGACCGTGAAGTCCTGGGGTATAAATATTTCATTCGAAGTAGGCAGAAAGCAGGTTGGAACAGGCCTTGAACTCGACCACCGACAATCATAACTTGTCGTGGGCCAAAGAATTATGTGTGTGTTTTGTGTTGAAGATCTAAAAATGGCAGCTGACAGGGTCTAGTCATTTACATAACCTCAAACTGTTTCTCGACCTCGTCCGTATCGTTTCTTTTTTGCTCGTCACCATTAACAAGTCGAACACGGCCGGATTTTATCCTTATATTCAGGATGGATACAGAGGAGCACCTCCTCAATCTCTCCGACGTAGTACACGACGAAACAATCGACGACGATTCACCCGACGAAACGAACACGACCAACCAAAGGTCATCAGGGTATGACCCAAACCCAACAATCCTACCCCTTCACAACAGTTACAATGATTCTGGGCACTCTGCACATAACCTCGGTTCCACCGACTCTTACTCTGTCGAAATGCTGGAACGGGAAATCGCCAGCTTGCTGAATCAAAATGCTTCAGCTGCCTCAGCTGCTTTGCTTAGTGCCGCCGCGCAACAGCGCCACGGTGGAATCGGCCTTCTGAGAGACGGTCAAGAGTTACTTGAGGGTGTGGCAGGACAGGAAAATATTGCGGGGCTGGGCATGGGACTGAGCGGTCTCGCCGCGGTTCTACAAGCAGTTCATGCCCAAGGGTTATCTTCCCAAACCGCTGGCCAAACTGGAATGCAACAAAAGGAGCAACAAACTACGCGAACTGCACCTGCTTTTCACTCTCTGACAGCTGTTGAATCATCAGATGGCCCAGCCAACAAAAGGCGACGAACAGATGGCAGGAGTGGTTCCGAAGGATCCGATTACCTCTTCTCGGAACGGGAAGATGGTAGTGATAGGGAGGATGGCGCCAACCCAAAAAATGTGTTGCGCTACTCTCCATCACCTCACCGCCAAACAGAACCAGATCCTACCCCCTCAAACGACCTTCAATCTGTACCAACTGAATTTCAAGACATAAATGATATTCTGAACCAACTGTCTGCCCAGTTTGACCCCGAACCTCATCACGATACGGACCACGACGTTTCTCCACGCGACACATCGCCTGTCATTGCCCACGAGCAGCCCACCGAGTCAGAAATACAACCACCCACAACTTCCACATCCTCTATGCCTATCATCTCGCCTTCAAATCAGGATATCACCCAACAGCCTGTTGCTTCAACATCTTTTGTGAGACCCATAACCGACTCCCCGCCAAGGCGGCGGAAAAATCTACCCAAACCAAGTAGCCATACCTGCGAAGAGGAACATTGCCAAAAGTCGTTCACTCGACGCAGTGATTTGGCACGTCACATGCGGATACACACTGGCGAGCGACCCTTCGTCTGCTCATACGATGGATGCGGCAAGACATTTATCCAGGTATGTTCCTCTCCACCCTCCCCCATTTCACAACATACATTGACAGCTGGCGTAGCGTTCGGCCCTGCATGTCCATTCCCGTGTACACACAGGCGAAAAGCCTCACTGTTGTGAATATCCGGGATGTGGTAAAACTTTTGGTGATTCAAGCAGTCTGGCTCGGCATCGACGAACGCACACTGGCAAGCGACCCTACAAATGTGAAGACCCTAGTTGTGAAAAGACATTTACTCGACGGACGACATTAACGACACATATGCGAACTCATGATCCTAATTGGGAACCAGATCCAAATGTGTATGTCCTATTTCTGGTTTCTCATGATATCTTAGATTGTGACACGTTTCTCCTGTCCATCTTCAGAAAATATAACTTCAAAGGGAAGAAAAGGAAACTCTCAGACGACGAAGACGACCAGGAGCTTGCCGAGTCGGTGCGAACGATATCAGCGCTATTTCAAGCAGGCGGTTCGATGGGTGATTCGAATACGGATGAACCTCTGGAAATGCGGGTGGCCAGTATAAGTGCAGAAATAGCTGCTGCTATTGCTCAGGTTCAATCTCGGACGTATGAGGATGAGGAAGACGAAGAAGACGAAGAGTCAGGATCTGGTCATGAAATGGGCGGAGTTGAGACAATTGGACCTAATACGAGCGGGATTCGTGGTGAAGGAATGGTTGGGCCGGCAGTTACGGGTGGTATGGATAGCGGTAGATTAAGCGGGCCGGGCGAAGAGGAGGAGGACAGCGATGCATTCCCTGCCCCTTTACGTCTGCGCAAAGCCAGAGAGCAACTGGCCACGGTTTCTGGCAGTAAGAGGAAGCGATAATAGTTGGCAGAGCGGGATAGACGGTCCGTTTTTGCCGATACCGCTTCACGTGATTCTGAACGGTGCCCCTAAACGGGATTCCACCTCTGGAATACGGATCCAGAGCTCGTTCCGATGATGATAAATTATACTCGTACCTACTATTAAACAGCATCGAAAATCCGGGTCTGCCCGCTCATTCAAATACCTTTTCATATCCCTTCTAAAGTTTTACCTCCATCGTCCTTAGTTTGTTGACATGGCTGAAGAAGTTCCAAGCACGGATATTATCACTCTCACTCGGTGAGTAGCTTGTTTCAGCCGTTTGGGAGAGCAATTCTGAAAATCTGTATTACATGTAGACATGTTCTCAACGACCAGCTCCGCTTGGGCTCAGCCGCCACTGGCGATCTTACCCTCCTTCTGACTGCAATCCAGGTCACTTCAAAGTTCATTGCGACCAATGTACGAAAGGCCAGGTTGATCAACTTGTATGTCAAACCCTCTTCGTTCTCCGTTAATGCACACGATCAGTTGCTGACGACTCCATGTCTTAGGATCGGTATGGCAGGCGAGACGAACGTGCAAGGCGAGGATCAGAAAAAACTTGACGTGCTCTCAAACGATATCATGGTCAACGCCCTTAGAGCTTCAGGCAAAACAGCAGTACTTGTCTCGGAAGAACTAGAAGATGCGATTATCATTGAAGAGAAGCAGCGAGGGAAGTACTGTGTCGTGTTTGATCCTCTGGACGGCAGCAGCAATATCGATGCTGGTGTCAATATTGGGACGATCTTTGGGATCTATAGGGTGGTATGTGGTGTTGCTTCGGATCTTCATTAGGCCGTTGCGTAATAAGATATCCTAGCAAGGAGATTCTACAGGCTCCGTGGAGGATGTACTGCGTCCGGGAAGTGAGATGGTCGCTGCGGGGTACACCATGTGCGTTACTTTAATTGCTTTTGACTTTGAATACATTGAGCTGACCACTGTGAAGGTATGGTTCATCTGCAAATCTTGTGATGTCGACTGGATCAGGGGTAAATGGATACACGTTGGATGCCTCTCTTGGAGAGTTTATTTTGACCCATCCTAACGTTAGTTCTTATCTAGCTTTGCGATAGTAGCTCCGCTAATCTTGAAATTTTAGATCACCATTCCCAAGCGAGGAAAAATCTACTCTTTCAATGAAGGAAACTCGATGTATTTCCACCCACCCGTGGTCAATTACCTCAAATCAATCAAATATCCCTCACCTCCCAAGACGCCATACAGCGCCAGATATATCGGATCTATGGTAGCTGATGTTCATCGAACACTGTTATATGGAGGCATATTTGGATACCCCGACGATAAGAAGAGTAAGAGTGGTAAACTGCGATTATTGTACGAGGCGTTCCCGATGGCGTTTTTGACGGAACAGGTGCGTCTTTTACTGGAGATGAAATCGCAGCGTCTTAACGCACTATTAGGCTGGTGGTGTTGCCACGACGGGTACCAAACGAATTTTGGACATTCTCCCAACTCAAATTCATGAACGATGCCCAGTGTTTTTGGGTAGCAAAGACGATGTCAATGATCTCTTGAAGTTTTACTCTGATAGCGCTTGAGGATTTTTTTTGCGTCGATCTTCGCGTAAACCGTCATTTAGACTGTTTCGAGCTTGTTCTGTATTACTTCTAGTTTAATAGGAACAAGAAATATCATATTCATCTCTCTGCTATTTTCGACTGGTTGTCATTCTGGAGCCCCTATCCCTTAAGCGCCCAGCCTAATTGGGTCCAATACTCTATTAGGTAAGCAACGCTCCCCTTTCAGCGAAACTTCACGAGTAGTTTGTACGACGTCGCGTCATGTCAGAGGTATGTTGTTAATTTACAAGGGAGAGAACTCAGTTCATACGGCTGTACAGGATTATGGAGCCGACTTATTGACCAAACGCAAACGCAAACCCAATAAACGCTATGTACGGTCTGATGATGAGGACGAAGAACCTTCTCCTGTCCCAGCCAAGGCACCTCGACGAAATTCGACGACAAGACCTCGTCGGAGAAGTACTGCAGCAGAAGATACTAGCTTTCGTGAGGCTGAAACTGGTGACGTGGATATGAACATCGATATAGAGGGTGTGGATGACGAAGATGAAGAACTTTTGGCTGCTGCGTCTGTTGGGACGAGTCAAAGCCAAAGCCAGAATAAACCATCCAAAGGGAGACGCAGTAATCGTGGAAAAACACAGGCAAATGGCCCTCCTGCCAGGAAGAAATCGAGGAACGTAGTTGTGAGTGAGGAGGAGGAAGACGACTTTCTGGAAGCTGAGGCTGTTCCAGAGTCGGATGAAGAACGAACTGACGAAGACTACTATTCTGAGGACGAAAGACGGAAGAAAGGCAAAGGGAAAGCATCTGGAGGCTCCAGGGGTACGAAACGGAAGGCGAACGTCGAATTGGAGGGTTCCTCTGCTCGGCCTGCTTTCGAAAGGAAACTTTCGGTGGATACGAGGAAGAAGAACAAAAGTTCTGTTAAAGCCGACGAATCATTGCAATCTCTGCTTGACTTTAGCGAGAGCGTGCCCACTCCAGACCCTTCAGAGAAGTTCAGCAGCCCGGTTGTGCCGTCCCAAAGCTTGGATTCTCCCGTTCCTACCCCTACTATCCCTGCACCTGCGCCCCCAAAGAAACTCAAGCTTCCGACTATCAAGAAGACCAAACTTCCCGGTACTACGAGTGGCCCGGCGACGGGTGGTACTTCGACTCCAACGAGTGCAACGCCCAAAACGAAACTACCCTTGGATTTGGGTATTGGCTCAAATCGCAAGGCGCATAATGCTACGACCGATTTAGACTTGTCGAATAAATCGATTTATCAGGAGTTGTTTAAGACGGTATGTTATTTTTTTTTTGAACTGATTCGCCTAACTCCTCGTACAATTCAGAGCACAGATGGCGGCACACCTCGGACTGGGTTGAACCGACGTTCTAAAGAGGAGGACCGAAGAAAAGAGTTGAACAAACAGAAAGAGGACTATCTCGCGAAACAGGCTGAAGAGGCAGTCAGTTTAATTAATTTATGTTGTTGCACTTGCATTTTGACTTACTTCACTTCGAACAGCTTCATTCTTTCGACCTCCAAGCCCCAACCGATAGGATTTCCCAGTTCGAAGAGAAACTAAGGACCATCAAAAGTGGAGCCCTGTATCCCCAGTGGCTGGCTGGAAAATGGAAGGTAGTTTACGAAAGGGAACAGTATGAAAAGGAGAAGCGTAAGCAGAAGGAGCAGGCTCAGGCGCTTATTCCGGTGCCTGATGCCCCCAACGGTTCGAGCCAAGAAGAAGGAGAAGTGAGCTAAGGGTACCCTAGCTAAAATTTTGTTCTCTTGTAGCATTTGCACCTTGTATCTCCTTCCACATAGATCGTACATTCATAAATACATTATGCCACATATACATGACTCCTCTGTACTAAGAGGACTCTTTGACTGCAACCAATGTTTCGGAGACTTGAGCGCCTGCTTTATCGATTAAGTCGAAACATGTTTTCAACCACTTCGTCTTCTTGGATAAAGAAGCATTCGATACTGATAGCGCAGAAAGTTGCTGCTCCAGGTCTTCATTTTTGGGATTGAGAGCGTGTTGTATTGCTTTCAGGGCGCCAAGGTAGGACGAGAGATGTAATGATATGGCGGTAGGTTGTTGAGGGGTGTACATAGATGATATTAGCTCGTCAGATGCAGAGAGTAGTTGAGCGGAATAAGTAGCGAGATTGTCTAAAGTAACGTTGTCCTGTTTATGAGTATTGGAAGATAAAAGATCTTTGACAACCCGGGTGTGTAGAAGGTTCGCGACCTTCACGAGGGCTCGTACCTAGAAAACAATCGGTCAAATAATATTTGAAGTTTTTTTTTAGTAAGCCTGACCTTCTCGATCCTTTCGAGCTCTGAAGGAGCAAACGTCTGCTTTGAACCCAGCTCATCCCATCCGTCGTCGAACTCATCCTCATCGCCATCCTCCATATCAGAAGTCTTGTCTATGTCCTGAAGTTCTTCCCATCCATCCACTAGCGATTCGTAATCTTGAACCCATCTTCTCCGCACAGCTGCTCTGTTGTCAGAAGATAACACGTTGGGCTTTTTGGCATTATCTATGAGCTCGTGAAGCTTTCCAACGGCGATAAATGTCTCTTCGTGTGATCCTAAGTTAGATTGAGAGAGTCCGTTCGCGAAAGCTTGAATGGCAACCAAGATGTTTTTTGATAGGCCTTCGTATTCCAAAACAAGAGTTGCACCTTGACTCTGTCGCATGAGGCGAACAGAGTGAACGAGAGCGGCAGTGTTGTTTGAAAGGTCCTGCAATGGAACTAGAGCTGCCTTGTACTGTGGCGAAGGCGCTGGCTTCAGCGCTAAAGCTACTTTGGTAGCCGATGAGTATAAAAGCGACAAGATAGATCCAAAGTCTGTTCGAATTGTCGAAAAGCTCGCGTTTAGCTGATCGTTGTCGGGAAGGCTACCATCGACCAAGGCTGTCAAACCTATGCGACAGTTGTCAAGAAGAAGGTTTAGCGCCGATAAAGCTAGATAGTTTAATTAATGCTGAGTTATCTCTCTTTAATCATATTTCACCTTTCTGACTCTCAGACATAATGTGGGATGTGGTGAATTCGTTTTCATCGTCAAGAGTCAAGCAGATAGATCCAAGTTGATCAAATCTTTCGGGACCGCGGACCGCGACAGCAGTGTCACGTGGGAGAACACACGGCTTGGCACGGCTGCAACTGACGCACCTCTGGCAGGTATTTCTTACAGTACTCGTTTCGTCCACTCATTTTCTCTGGGATGTTGGGTAAATCCCCAGTAAGCACAAAATCAGTTTACCAATTGAAATTGGAGATGTCATTTACCTTTTCGTTATAGTTTATGGGGATGTTGCGCCTCTCAGCAGCCCGCACCGCTATTTCTAAACCTACTTTCCTTACTTGTGGCCGAACGTTCTCTATACTTTCAGCCCAGGCTCTGAGGCCGCTGTCAACCCGAAGTTTTCTGGAGAGAAGAGCCACACTGTTTCCGGCTCTGTCGCAAAGAAGAACTCTTAGTCTCGGTTCCATCTTTTCTTCAAAGCCTCAAGGGACGCCTTCTCCGCACGTAGTGGCACTCATAACGCGATTGGAGGCCGAAGCAAACGTCTATCCTCATGAAGTGTCGAAACAAATGGCGTTATTTGAAGCTCTCATTGATACGAACATGAAATCATCCTATGAACTGGTCTTAACGCGTTGGGAGAAGATGTGTGAATTTGTAGGTCATTTCGAAACTTGATATATCTCCGGCTCGTTCATCCGAACTACTCTTAGGATCCATCCTCGCCGTTACTACAATCGCCAGATGCTTTCAAGATCTATCTTACCTGTTTGGAGAAAACAGGACAAAGTGCTGCCATAAACGCCGCTGTGAAGCGAAGGGATGATCTATTGACTTCACAAGGAGTCACGATCGCAGTAGCGCCTAATACGACGGATAAACCTTCGCAGATACCTGAGGATGTCAATATCGCCTTGTCTTCAACGGATGCCTCACCCGCGCAACCGCCAACGTTACCTTTAGTCACGCCTACCGTCAGCCAAGTCATCGCTCAACAAGTTTTGTCAAAGTCGAACCAACTCGGAGCCACACCACCTCCGCCTTCCACTGCGGATGCGTTAAAACTCTCGACATCGGGTGAACCATCTCGGAGTGGACCTATGGAAGTTACCATTGTCGAACGTACGTGTCATGCCACTAATCCTTGGTAGTAAAACTGAACTCTATGGTAGGCAAGGGTGCTTGGATTCCCCGTCTTGTTCGCTTCTTGGTTTTAGTGGCCGTTAGCTCATTCTGTTTGTCTCCGGATAGTTTTCTCACTCAGAATTCTGCTGACTCAATGAGGTAGTTTTCTTGGTCATCTTATCCGTGTTTTTCGAGAACACAGGGTTCATGAAAGCAGGGCCTCGTCAATCTCAGTTTGAACCCTCAGAAGGCAAAACTGTAATGTTCAGCGATGTCCACGGAGTTGATGAAGCAAAAGAGGTAATTTCTCCCGAGTGTTATACAGTGCACTCCCTGATTTACTCTATCTTCAAACAGGAACTTGAAGATGTCGTTGCTTTCTTGAAAGATCCTTCGGCGTTTTCTACACTGGGGGGCAAGTTACCTAAAGGAGTCCTGCTGACTGGGTCTGCTGCTGCCCTGCCTTAAAATCTGCCGTCTCGCTAACAAGATTTGATTAGGCCTCCTGGAACCGGCAAGACTTTATTAGCCCGTGCCGTCGCAGGAGAAGCTGGAGTTCCCTTTTTCTTTGCATCAGGGTCAGTTTTATTTATGAAATGGCACATAGCCTCTGTGTGGGCTTAACTTTTGTTAGATCTGATTTCGAAGAAATGTTTGTTGGCGTTGGTGCCAAACGCGTGCGAGAGCTCTTCGCCGCAGCTCGCAAGAAGCAGCCTGCTATTATTTTCATCGACGAACTGGATGCTGTCGGTGGAAAGCGTAGCAGTAGAGACCAGCAATACATGAAGCAGACTTTGAATCAATTGCTGGTTGAGATGGACGGTTTCCAGCAAAGTGAAGGCGTAATCGTGATCGCCGCTACAAATTTCCCGGAAAGCCTGGATCAGTGTGTAAACTCTCACTCACAGCATCCAACTTCTCATGGTTCATGACTTTTAGAGCTCTAGTTCGCCCTGGGCGCTTCGACAGAAATATTGCGGTACCACTCCCAGATGTGCGCGGCCGTGTGCACATTTTGCAGCATCATCTCCGTGGTATCACTGTAGGCACCGGTAGGTTCTCGTGTACGTACATTCTACTACTTCTCGGACTCACGAATATTCCGTAGACGTCGATCCTAAGATTCTTGCGCGTGGGACACCTGGCTTTTCAGGCGCAGATTTGGAAAATATGGTTAAGTGAGCATCTTTTTCTTGGCCGTGTTGAATGCCTGTTCAAAATATATTCTCCCACAGCCAAGCTGCCATTCATGCGTCCAAACTCCATGCAACAGAAGTTAGCATTCGCCATTTTGAATGGGCCAAAGTAACTCAGATCAATAATCTCTCAAGACTTTGACTGATGAGCACTAGGATCGCATCCTGATGGGAGCTGAGAGAAGAAGCCAGTTTTTGAACGATAAATCCAAGTTGGCCACTGCTTATCACGAAGTAAGATTCTTTACCGCTCTTTCATCCAACTTTACTAAATTGGTTCAGGGAGGACATGCCCTTGTTGCCTTGTATACCGACGGTGCGATGCCACTCCATAAAGTCACATGTGTTCCAAGAGGGCACGCTTTAGGATACGTGAGTACATTGCGGCTGCCCTTTGCCGGATGGACCAACATTTTCGTCTAGACTTCTCAACTGCCCCTGGATGATCGAACGTCTATCAGTTTCAAGGAATATTTGGCAGAGATCGACGTTAGCATGGGAGGGCGCGTGGCAGAGGAACTAAGCATGCTACAGTTTCTTATCAGTTTTCCCCATTCGACTAAACAACCTTTTAGTTTATGGAAGTGACAACGTCTCCAGTGGTGCCAGTTCCGACATTCGCCATGCAACCAGGACGGCTCAAGCCATGGTCAAGGTTTGTGCCTAAATTTTATTATTTTGTCTCCATCTCATGGAATTCTTTGTAGCAATGGGGATTTTCAAAGCTCGGGCCAATATTCTATGATGACAGGGACACTTCTGTTAGCCCAAGGAGACGTGAGCAAATTGAAGAAGAGGTCACAAAGTACGACAATTTCCCCTGGCAGTGCTGTTCATTTGGCGGAGCTCGTCAATAATATGGAACCCTCGTTTACTGATGAATTCGTTCTGCAGCCTCGTGCGAGGAGGAGAAAGCCGAGCAACTGCCCTTCTAACTTCGAAAATAGATGAACTACATAGAGTATGTGATCTCGAAACAGTAAAGGCTAGGCTTCTAACCCATTCTGCCCTTAGCTCGCCCGTGCCCTTGTGGAGCACGAGACTTTGAATTTAGAGGAGGTCGAGAAGGTAGTCAAAGGTGAACCAATACGAAATATTACTGAAGTCCTGGAGGAAGAAATCTCTAATATAGAGTCTCAATCATAATCGTCGTAATACCACCACTTTTTTGTGTTTTACTTATTGTTTGAATCTCAGCAAGAAATTTCTTTCGGCGCTAGAAATTTCAGGATCTGAGGCAACGTGTCGTGAGTCAAGTCACGGTCCCTCGATAAAGATAATTCTTTACATCCCCCGCAGGAGCAACACGGTGCATTGTAAGAATTTTTGGCACTCATAGTCAGCACTTTTGAGTCATGGCGTCATGGGTACTTTCGAGCGTTCTCACTCTGGTGTATCTCTGTACTCTTATCGTATCATGTCACTATCCTGACAAAACGATGCGATCTTCTTGGTACTTTCAGCGGGTCCCTCATGGAAAAAGAAAGGCAAAAAGCCTTCCTTCTACCACGGCATTTTAATTTTTGTTGCCATGCCTTATGTTCGGTAAAAGTTCATCCACGGTTGGTCTCAGGACCGCCCCACTGCAGCCACTCGGGTGGCGAATGGATCGCAGTCCTGAAAACATAGATCTGAGGGAATCTCTGGTCAGGGTCCGAGTATCAAGCTCTACGAAATTGCCGATTCGACTGTAGCAAAGATGTTAGACTGAATTTCCTCATACCTCTTTCAGTAGACGAGTACTTGGTTTACCATCCACGCTCTCGGGTTTGTCTTTCTAGAAGCAGATAAAGGCTGTTTGTTCGTTGATAATCGAATTCACTTGCCCAAGGTCCTGGATCACTGGCACATGGCTGATTCAAAGATTCATTGTCCGCCTAAAAATGCACTGAAGGAGCCACAGTCGAGTAGATTAAGTTTACGTACGTCTGAATTTTGGGATTAAAGAAATCCTCACCGACATGAAATCTGGAAAGACACAGCAGCCAGCTTCTCGGATTATCTCCATTCGACAACTTTTCTATCTCGCATGCCTCATGGCTAAAACTTTACTGATCCTGAATGCAGGATCGCAAAGACACTGGGAGCGGCATAGTTCAATGCTGCGATCCAGCAAACAAACTGGTCCGATTTGGCTCGACTTATTGAGCCACGAAAACCTTATAAGAGGTGGGCACACCTCTCCAAGGCTCTCTCGCAAGTCCTTCTACGAGTACGACTTTGCAACGCTACCCATTGGGCTCAGAGGTACAAATTCCGTTCCGTCAAGGCACCAACGGATCTGATTTACTTCCTGCGCCTTCCAGATTGAACTCAAAATAAGCACGATCCGCGATCAGTTACCTCTTCTCCTACCTCCGCCGACGAGAACAGTGAGTACTCTAACTCTCCTTCGGCGCGGCTCTAATACCCATGTGCCAGATATGTGTCATCGACAACTCCGATTCACGAAATCCCAAGTCTGTGGGCATCTGACAAAAGATGGGGAAACACCCATTGATTGTGATTCGAAGACTTGCGCCTTGAGTCGGGCCCACCCGCCAGAGTGCGTCAGCACGAAGTGCCGGCGGTATTGGGAACAACCAGACAGGAAGCCCCCTCGTGAGGTTAGCAATTTCTGAACATATCAGATTTCAATAGCAATTTACAGCTCCATCAGATTTCCGGAGAATGCCAAATCTGTATTCAAATGAAAAGAGGTTGACGAAAACCAAACTGCAAACTGTACAATACCTCATTAACCAAATTATATATCCAACTCCATCAACGCGCTATCGCTGATTCCGCCATCCCCGTATTCATCATCGTCCCCTTGTTGTTCGACCAGTAGTTCCAATTGTCTTTGTTTCTCCTGAGCCTTTTGTATATCCTCCAAAGTCCATAGTGAAATTCCCGTTTGGTTTTCGTTGGGATTTTGGGAGATGGTACGCATGAAAAGTTTGGAAAGAGTCAAAGCCATATCCATTGACAAGTTTGAGGTTGTCTCCGTTATGTATTGGTTGATCCAACGGGGAAGTTTCGCTCTTTTGTCAGCACGAGCAAAACGCTTCATAAACATCAGTATCCAGTGCGCAGGAAACTTCATAGAATTACTTTATCAGCGAATATCATTAAGCCCCAGTCCGTTTTCCCTCGTAGCGCACGACCAACGCATTGTGCAGCATTACGAATGGCGTCGAACCCAAGGAATTCTGACTCGCGAATTCTATAGGCATCGCGAAGATACTCTAGCCTGGCTTTAAGAATGCGGCTCTCTGTATATTGGTAAGGTACCCTGGGTTCAAGTGTAAGCCTAGGGTTGAGCTTCCCTCAACTCTGGTGACTTACCCAAACATGATCACAGCGCGCCCGTAGTTGTGGTCAAAGTCAATACCCTCGGAGACTTTGCCTCGAGCTACTGACAGCAGGACAGCCCCTCGGCCATTGTCGCATGCCTAAAGCAGGTTTATCACTATTAATTATCTTATAAATCTCAAGACGTACCCTTCGATAATTTTCAAGCGCGATACTTGTCTCATTGGAATCCGGAGTTTCCACAAATATCAGTTTGTGTTTCCAAACTTCGTTTAGAATACCCTTTGAGGCGAATGAACTCTTTCCTATTCCATCCCACAAGAAGACGTACCATGTCGTTCCAGGCAGCCACGATGGACTCCATATAAAGATAACTTGGGAAGAAGGCCACAATGCCGTCGGGAACAATCTTGCTATATTCAACGAGGATGCTTCCAAAGTTACGCACAACAGCTGGGTCATTTCTTACTTCAAACCGAGAGCTAATGGCCACCTGGTCACTACCGCGAGTAATCACCTGCACATATTGACCGTGGATAGAGCACACGAGAAGTTAATAAACATACCAGTGGGAGGAATGAATTTCGAGTTAGCGTCATTGGGTAGGTTTCCTGAACAACAGGTGTGAATTGCAGCATTTTGGGGTACATATCCAGAGGTGATATGGTTCCAGAAGTGATGACCACACTGCTGAACCGCTCGAAAACCGGCTTGATAGCAATAGAAGGGTCCAGACATCTGAAAACATCACCAGGTAAGCTTCGGGTACAATCAGCTTACTGGACAGCCGGACTAACGTTAAGTGGAAGATCGGATTTGGGACGGTGGCATTGTCCGTTTCAAATGGTTCCAGAATGAGTAAAAACCCTTGAGAATGAATTAGAGATGTATCATGGATGCATTGCTATTTACCTTTTTCATAAGTCGCAACTAATGTGGCAAAACTAGCAATCTTCTGCAGGCTCGAATGCTCATCCAATCGGTGAAGTTCCAGTGTGCGAACAAGGGATTGCAGGCGTTCAGCGCAAAATCTAGTCATGACGAGTTTAGTTTGTCTCACCCTAACCAAACGGGCGAACTGACCGGAGTGGTCGCCTTTCGATGTAAGTTATATCCTTCAGATGCTGTAGGAAAGACAACGGGGTTTCTGCGACCACATGGAGGACGCGCATCCTTGTCTGTTACGAGGTGTTAAAGCTGATCTATTAGGGAATGGGGAAATTTTCTGAAAAAAAAAACCTTGAGATACTCCACAAATCGCTTAAGGAAGGCGACGAAGTGCTCAGCCTTCCTAATATTGCCTGGGATTGCCTCATGCAACAAGTCATCTGGAAGAACTGTGGACGAGGCGCTCAAACGCCATACAGAGGTCTTCTTTCACAAGTGACCCACCTGGTGTGCCCATAAACGCGTCGGTATCAGTCTGATCTGTCAAAGATTCCTGAAGCCCTTCCACAAGTTTTGCATATTCATCTTGCAGCTTAGCAGCATCTGTCGTTTTGATTCTGGTACATTGGCCACACTGAGTAAAGTTGTACAAACGGGAAAAATGCCCAACTGACTCTTCAATTTTTTCAGAGAGTTTTATCACACTCCGGCCAGCAGATTCTAGCATGGGCCTTGTCAAATCAATACTCAACGACTCAATGCAAACATTATCTGAGAGAAGTATGTCAACAGGAGTCTATATCCAGGAGCCAAGAACCAACCAATATTGTGGGCTTCATCGAATACGACTATGGCATCTTTCGACATTTCCTTCGAAACCTGGTCCGCAACCTTCGGGTCTAGTAGATAGTGAAACGAATAGATGATTATATCTACAAACGGCATCTATGTCGGAAAAGAAAGTAAAGTTGTAGAGTTGAGCTAACTATACGATACGTTGTGCTCACCATACGGCGGACAGCAAAGTAAGGGCATATCCCCTTATCCCGACCCAATTCAAGAACATCCGCGAGAGTCCATATTCCTGGAGGAATCTGAGATCCAGCTGCCAGTTCGCCGAGCTTCTGCGATCGGTAAAGGCACCTTCAGAACCAACGTCGCAGGTTAGAACAACATAATCACCTCATGCCAGTCGCACAAATCGACTGAGCCGGGGTCTGCTCGACCTTTCTCGCAAACCGCAGAATTTGTCATATCTCGACATTTGGCATCAACGACTTTGCCCTTCTTCTCTTTAGCAACCTTCCTTGTTGAGTCAGCGCAAATCCTGGGTGAGACAACAGATTTTTGTCACCTCAGGATTTATACAAAGGTTTTTACGACTAGTCAGACCAAGACCAGTGAAGCTGCTTTCCTTGGCTCTTTCTTCTTCTGTTTCAGCGCACGAGATACGGTATTCCATGAGCCTTTTCAACTCGGTCAACGCCTTCTCAATTTCTGGAACGGTTCGCGAACAGTAAACTAATTTTCGCTTGGTTGGAAAAAACTGATGGGAGGTTAGCTAAATCTTGACTTCCCAAAGGAACACGCACTTGTTGGTATGAAACAATCAGAGAAAGAAGCGACACCGTCTTACCAGTGCCAGAAGGCATTTCAAGTACGCAGTGACCCTAATTGCAACTCGTTAGCGTCTTAGAATTTATCGACCACTGTGATTCAACCGTTGCATCTAAAGTCCGTTTGAGGTCGCACATGTAGGCATATTGTTCTATGTCTCATGAGTTGGCGCCCCAGAGTTATTCAGCTTTGCTTACCAGGATATATTCGGTCATACGGGAAGATTATCTACAGAAGATTAAGAAAGCTTGTCATTAATGATTTGGCGTCTTACAGGAAGATTGTCAATGAAGAACTTCATGGCACCGCCTTAGATCAACTTGATGTGGCTGCTGGACAGGCCTTGGGTATAATGCTTGGTTTAAATTCACTTCTGTTTTAGTAAGAAAGTCCTGCGTGAGTGTGTTTGAAGCAATAGGTAATCTTAGAGAATGTGAAATGGTAATTCTTGGTTGAGTCAGGTCTTCGACTCTTCGTCACGTCTTACCTAAAGTCGCGAGTGCGTCACAATCATGTGCCCCGTTCCATTTGTTACGTAGCGTATGCTTTCCCTACGACGTCAATAGGCCAATCTAACATGCTGATGTGCAGTGCGTCGGATTGTAAAACAAACGTCAAATTAATGTTCATGATCATCGGGGTTTCGTCTATATCGTACAGTTGAAGGTTTAGATGACCCAGAGGTGGCGCAAAACAAAAAAAAAAAAAAAGACAAGAAAATAAAGTAAATGGTTCGTAGTAGTATCCAGTGAAGTGTTCGTAAGTTCCATGATGAAATTAAGATTTGAGCATCCAACAAAGTCATTGAAAAAGAGGAACAAAAAAGATCTCCAAAAGTGAGACATTGGGTTAATCCTGAGCAAATTGTTGAGATGCCTGCTGTATCGTTTGAACCGCACCATCCTCGCTAAAGAGACTTGGTCAATAATGGATGACCTGGTTACTAATGAACGCCACATACCCTTGCCCTTGGATCCCATAACCGTCGTTGGGAGATACACCTGTACCAGGGACAACAGGAGTTGTTGTTGTTCCACCAGTGGCGGGGACAATGTTGGTACCGACAGAAGGCGTAAGACCAGATTGAGACCACTGGAGGGGGCGTAGTTAGTACACGAGACAAGTCACGAAGCTTTGAATCGCACCTGATATTGTATCATCCCAGACAATCCACTTTGCAGGCCAGCTGGGTAGTTTGGCTCACGATGAGGGTCAACGTCACTCTAGACAAAAGAGAACGTACTTTGAAGCCAGGTAGTGTACGCTTGGTCACGTTGCTGATCAGTAACCCCATACGGTGCAGAAGCAGTCGGGGTGCCTTGAACATTAATTTAGCGAGAAGCAAAACCCACGATGAGAAGTAGAATTACCAGAGTCCGGTGCGAACGGTGCCTGAGTACTATTGAATGGTACGTAGGCAGGCGCGTTCGATTGAGTAACAAGACCAAAGGCATTCATGGAAACAGGCTTGCCAAGCCTGTAGGGACCATTAGACAATGAATTGGGAAACAATAAACTCCACGTACAGTTTACCAACGGCAGCCTGTTGTTGAATCCATTGATTTCCTTGCTGAACGATGTTATCAAAAGATGAAAGGTTGGGATCGTCAGGACCGTAAGTCGCTTGATCAGGGAAAAGCTGAGCGCTGCCGAATCCGATATCAGGAATATTCAGGATGTCTTGACTGTCGACGCCATGCGATCCATCGAACGAAGGTCCTAAGTTGACGCCTGTCTGTCGGCGAGTTTCTATAGATAGGTTCGGTGTTCGACCTTCCACACCACAGAAGTTACAAAAGTAAACATACCCGTTGATGTCCACCTTCCACGGATACTGATTCCCCCTGAAACACCGTCGCGCTTCCGTAATTCTCTAGACTTCTTTAATGACAATCGGCGCTCTTCTAATATACCGCGCTTTGTGAGCGGTTTAATAGCGCGCCTGCGCCCAGGGCTGGCAGAAGTCTGTGGAGGGGGTGGGGTGACAGGAGGGAACAATTTTGGGCAATCAACGCAGAGGAAACCTTGATTCCTGAAATGATATGAGAAATGCCAAGTAGAGCACAATAAAGATAAAACTGACCCGGAAGACACTAGATGATTAGGATCCACGGACTTGATGTGGGCTGCGACCGTAGCATGCCATCTAGTAATAGTCTGCGGTGTGCAACCATTCGTCGAAGGAAGAGTGGAGTTGCATCTAGCGCAAAGTCAAACTTATTCACAAATGACCTCATGTAAAGGCGTACCTTGGATCATTGGCAAGTTCCCAAGCGAACACGGCAGGACTGTTGACGTAGCGCTTAACAACTTGCGTCGTGTAGTTCAAGAATTTGTCCAGGATGTTCTGGTTGGTATAGAAGTTGTCGTGCAAGGGGTCCGAGAATGTACGAACATACACATCCATGCCGCCTGTTGGGATTGACTAAAAAATCAAGTTCATCCTTATGAAGTTAAGACGAACCGTAGTCATTGCTGAGCGTATTTCGCGGTAATTGATTGCCTGTCCCAGGAGTAATATCACGCGATGTAACATTCTTCCCCTCCAAAAGTGGGCGCGGATTCCAATTGTTGGTCAAGGTGAGCATCACATATAGATTGTGTTTCTCAGCCAGGCTTAGAACCGTGTCCAGTTTTTTCAAGCCATTGGCACCTTCGTTGACAGAGGTTGTTCCGTTACTGATCAACTGGAACCACGTCCCGTTCTGGGGTACAGTCTCTACATCTAATTTAAAAATCCGTCAATCGTGCTGGTGCACTATGTTTGGCTGTAACGCACCATTGAACGCCCATGTTCTGACAACTTTGACACCTGCAGCAGCGATACTGGCGAGCGTCTTGTCGATATCGTCGTCTGAGTTGAGAGTTGGCAGCCAGTACGCGTTGGTACCAACAAAGTTGAGAGGACTGGGTGAAATTTTTGTTATCAGCGCCCATAACATGCAAATGCGACGACTACAAAAACGCACGCTCCGTTCACCGAAAAGTGACCATCTGATGTTGACACAAATTTAGGCGATGGCGCATTCTGTCTCCTGTTCACGCTTCGCGTTGGGGTAGCAGCGGACACCACCACAGCGGCAAGGAGGACTTGCCAGAAACGGATGAACATGGGGAAAGTGGGCGAAGGCGCGCAAGTCCGTTCACGCACACATTTACTTTATATGCTGGACGGCGATACCGACCCACCTTGACAAATCGTGCACAATTGGGGCTGCCGGAGACAGGGCCGCATATGACTAGAACCCCGCCATGTGCTTTTCTGCGCTGCAATCGACTTGGATAACCATCAAATGTCACAGAAACACAGCTTATGCAATATCCTCCACCACCGAACGCCGTTGGACACGGACCAATTCTGGCGATTTCTTTCACCAGAACTCAAGTCGCGAGGTGAGCAGCGAAGGTAAGAAGTTCTTATTTTGTAGAGCCTTTGGCAGGTCCCCGAGAGGTTGCTTTCTCTTCGGCGATCAGACAAGCGCCCATCGGCATTAACCGATTACGCCACACGTGGACGTGCTTGGCCGCACCTATTCTTCGCTTCCTTTGTACGTATTTACGACCCCGCCAGCGCCCAAAGCACTTCCTACTCTTCAATGACGGTTTTCACATTGAGTCTCAAATAGCATTTATGTCTTCAAATGTTGCTACTGCTCATGATTCTTGATCTAACTATCGTTTCCAAGTCAAGTTGCGCCCCACTTCACAAATTCGAAAGTTCTGCGCTCTCTAACGCATCACTATGGACATCATCGTTCTGGACCTCGAACCTATCAGGACCTTTATTACCACCGTCCGCGCACTCGCATGTAGGATCCAGTAAACCTGCGGTGAGCAAGCACTACGCTGTGATAAATGAAGAATTCATCACGCTGCTGGAGCGGAGGTCAGTTGCGCAACAACCTTCACTTCTGTACTGATAAGAAGGGTGTTGAAATTCCTCTTGCAATATTGTCCTGACTGACTTCGTTGCGGGGTCTTATTATCAGCGCCCGAGGGAGCGCTGACTGCTCTAAATGTCAATTGGGTGGTATTCTTTCGATAATCGGACCACAGTATTCTTTGTCGATTGCTTCTGGTGCTTTGAATCTTGAAGGCAGACTGATTATCTGCACAACTGAAAGATTAAGGCACATACTAAGGAGGTTTAATCAGTCACAACACTATTCGGCTCTTTGCCTGAGCGAGCAGGGAAAAGATGAGGTCACTCTTTTGAGAAGTATTCCGCATGTTTGTTCTTCACAGAAAATTGGTTTTGAAAGGATCTCTCTTATACAAAGCCAAATATAAGTAATATGATCTAGAAGCGCACCTCCTTGATTATCGTCTTCCAACACCATCGCGATAATTACTCTCTTATCTATGGCGAACGCAGCCGCAGTAAACGCCGAAAGATTCTTTGCTGATCGATCAGCGCCATTCTGCAGTTTGGATGTGGCAAAATCATTCAACCTGCTAAGGTGTGAAACCATTTTATTGCAAGAAGTCCAAATGATTTGATGGCGCCAATTACCCAGCGACAAAGAGAAAAAATACGCACACTATGTTGGATTAGCGTCTTGGGCAGGAGCTCGCATCATTCAAGGTTCGAAAAAAACGTTGCAGATGAGCCACACTTCATAATAGAATAAACGACCGCTAGGCCAGTGGACAGAAGAAGCCCGAGACTTATATGACCTGTTGATCGCAACTTTCAGCGATAGCAAAGGTGGACTGAGTAACTTCGACAACCTCAAGAAGGAAGCGGGGTTGAATGAAACTGAATGGGAGGATTTATTGCAGTATACGGCGCAGGTCAGCCCAGAACTTGAAAGCAATCATCGTGAGCTAACATTAAGACGTCAGGTATTGAGCAACTTGGTTAACTTCAAAACTTTTGGCTTTACGAAGATTGTTCCTCGAGTTCCTGCGATTAAATTTGAGTCAGTGGTCAAAAACAGCGCCAGCAAAGACAAAGCGTTGTCGTTATGGAACAAAGTGAGTGAAGCTTTAGGTAGATCACTTGCCAAAGAACTTCATCCTTGTCTCTTTAGCTAAAGGGGCATATATATGCAACAAGCCCAGAAGCTAGCCTCTTCATTGGCAAACGCAACCTGGGTCACATCTCCAATTACTACCTCGGTGAATTAGTCACCGACGAAGAGGTAGCCGCCGTACAAACAGCAGCTGAAAAAATTGGGGTTGACGTCCTCAACACAAGGCTGGTCTTCTCATGAGCCATTAGTATCAAGCTTATTTATATCCCTACCCCACAGAGTCCTCAAAAAGGGACCCAACGACTTTGTCTTGCTAGTGGCTTCTGCAGATAGCCAATCGGCTGCTGTTCATGAAGTTGAAAACAACGGGGCGAAGGCGAAATTGACCGTTCAATATGGTGACTTCGCCGAGGATTTGACCAAGGTCGTAACAGCTCTTCAGGAGGTGCGATGTTGTAACCCACTGTCTTGTAGCCTTTAATCAATATTCTCGTAGGCAAAGAAATATGCAGCCAATGAGAATCAATCGAAGATGATCGACGGCTACATCGATTCGTAGGCCCGTTTTTCCCGAAAATTGCAACATCCTCATTAGCTTCATGATTTCAGGTTCAAGACTGGTTCAATTCAAAGTCACAAGGACGGCTCAAAGTGGTGGGTTAAGGATGTCGGCCCTGTTGTGGAGTCGTATATTGGGGTGCGTTCTTTTCGGGTAGTATTGTCTGATCCTCACCCTCCATCAGTTCATCGAGACCTACGTTGATCCCTATGGTGGACGTGCTGAATGGGAAGGTACAGTAAAACGTGGTCTTCCTTGCACCCCTCTTCAAGCGCTTTAATCTTTATCAGGTTTCACCGCGATTGTGGACAAGCAGCTCAGCGCGAAATATGAAGTCCTCGTCAATGATGCCCCCAATCTAATCAAGGTTCTGCCATGGGGCCCTGATTTTGAAGTAGATGTCTTCCGGAAACCTGACTTTACTGCCCTTGAGGTAGTCACTTTTGCTACAGGAGGTTAGTCATCCAGCGTTAAGTCCATTTATCCAGGCTCACGTTCATTTATCACAGGTATTCCAGCTGGCATCAATGTGAGCTGCCTCGTTACGCGCTGACGTGTAAGCTGTGATAACGAATTCGTCACTATCTAGATCCCCGTAAGAAAATTTTACCTCCCGCGAAGCTTCGCTGAGCAGATCCCAGAATTATTACGATATCAGAGAGTCTACTGGTTTCAAAAATGTTTCATTGGCAGTGAGTGGCTCTCGCTTCCCGAATGGTGTGGCATCGTTAATACCTGTCCTCGCATAGAATATTCTCGCCGCAAAGGCGCCAAGTACGTGATTCTTTATCTGACGGCAATATAATCACCAAGCTCGATGCAGACGAGGAGTTAACGTTTATCCACCCGGACGACGTGAAGTTATATAACGAATGGGATAGTCGAGCGTTTGAGCTTCAAGTTGCAAATCATGAGCTATTAGGCCACGGATCTGGGAAATTATTTGAGGAATACCCAGACGGCACCAAGAACTTTGACCCGGCAAAGGTAAGTCCAGTGCTGATGTGAAAGATCACATCACTCAGGGGCTTCCATTTTAGGTTATCAATCCTCTCACTGGAAAGAAGATGTGAGGCCTTATTTTGTTTAAATTCCCACTTTTTAGCCCTAAGATAGATGTTTAGAACCTCGTGGTATAAGCCTGGTCAAACGCCTGGATCAGTCCTCGGAGAAGTCTCTTCCTCGATGGAAGAATGTCGTGCAGAAACGGTCGCGCTCTACTGTGCGTTTCACTTCCTAAATAGATAAGAAAAATCCAGTCAGATCGCTCACTCCACAACGTAATATTTTCCAGTGGTCAGCAACCCTGATATCCTCAAGATCTTCAAGGTGAGCGAGTCCCTCCATACCTAATCTGACTCAATTCAGATGCTAAATTTAATACGATTATTACACCCATGCAGTACACAGACAAGACAGAAGTCGAGGACATTCAATACATTACGTTCTTGCTCATGGCGCGAGCTGGTTTGCGAGCCCTCGAGTTCTATGATCCTACAACCAGAAAACACGGTCAAGCACATATGCAAGCTCGGTGAGTGTGCCCGATATCTTTACTTCCCACTTCTTCGGCTGGTGGATCTAAATTAAAGCTAAATCCGTACAGGCTCGGTATAACTCAACATCTTATTAATTCTGGAATTGCCCGTCTGGAAGAAGTTCGAGATACCAACGGCAATCTGGAAAATCTGTACGTTCGGGTATGTTGCCTTTTACGACCTATTATAACCTCGTCGTCTTGCTCACCGTTGATCGGCTTTATTAATTGATTTTGACATTTTATGATTCTGTTTCTACGACCTCGCGCCATTGACTTCCCTTCCTGCGTTGATGTGCTGCTATGTTCGGAACGGGCTGACAGGTTGACCGTCAACTCGTGTTAACGAAAGGAAGAGAAGCGGCTGGAAAACTCCTTGTTGAGCTCCAAGTCCGCAAGAGCACAGCCGATGCAGCTGGCGCAAGGGAGTACTATACTAACCTGACGCAACCTGGCGCGGAGTGGGAAGGCGAAATCAGGAATTTAGTTCTTCAAAAGAAATTGGTGAGTACTTCCGTCAGGCGTGGCAGTCTCTGTTTTGTCGTGGAGGGATACAAGATCGATTCCAATTCAATGGTCCACATCCTTCCCGAGTATTACTCGTTGGTCCGCGCTATCCATAACTTTTACGCCTACTTTTTGATCGGTTGTCCTCTGGATCTCGTTTGATAACGCCCACTTTTCCCTTGTAGCCACGGAAGATTTTTGTTCAACCAAACACCGTGCTCGTCGACGACAAAATCGTACTCAAAGAATACCCTCTTTCGGCCGCAGGCGTCATTGAGAGTTTCATCGAAAGAAAACTCTAGTTAGTCCTTCAGCTTAATGTACGGAGGTCGTTCATAAATTTCACACAAATATGCATGTTGAGAGTATGTCATTATGCGATATCAAGGGGAAATTTACTGTATGCAATATCTGTAGTAGCTATAAAAGTCTGCAAAGCTATATGATAATCTAGTCTAGCTCGTGTTGATCGTGGGTGGACGCCAGGCACATCGGGTCCGGGCGTAAGGGCACCCTGTGCATGATACTGCGCAAAAAGCGAACCAGAGGATTCGGCAGGAGGCGACATGTTCATGACGTTTCTCGGATTAGCCCAACTATGACCGTCACACTGGACAACGCGAAAGAACACGGCGATCAATCAGCGACTCTGAGCATGAGAACGGTAAATAGGCATCTCACTCGTCTACTTTCTATGAACGGCACATCGGCAAAAGCGAACAACAGAACAGACAGGACACGCCATGGCAAAGACAATTCATTAGCAACGCAGGTCAATCGAGATTGGAGAATGTGGTGCTTACCCCTCCACGGAAATACATTCCCTCCCTGGCAGCCTCACCTAAGATAAGGGGAAATCGTAAACGATCAGCGAGTGGAATGGAAAAGACGAGATAAACTCGGGGTACGGCAGGCTGCAGCCTCTAATAGGCCGACAAGCCGAAAGGAAAATGGAACGAGAGAACAATTTCCTACGGTGCAGGGCACTGGAAGTTTGAGCAAGGTATGGTGGGACGTGAAAACACCTGTGCATGATCGTGATGCACCCTTCGTTATTTGGAACCGAGATTAAACGGAAGCAAAATGCAAAACGCCAAACGAAAAAGGTAAAGGAGAACCAAGGGTTCTATGACCCAAAATGGGAATAGACCCGGAAGGGTCCGTGGTCCTAAGCGTACAAACAAACCAAGGAGAAACGAAAAGGAGAGAATATAAAGATAAAACTAGAAATGAGCCAACGGCAGCGGTTCAAAGAACATGCTAGAACTGAAAAGAAAGACGCGACAAAGGACTTACGTTCAAAGGGGCTAACCCTCGTTTTAGTCTTCATGCACTGCCGTGCGTAGTCGACCATCCTATCCGCCATATTTTGGACTTGCTCAGCTTCCGTTCCACCTGCTCGCGCGACAAGGGAGCATATCGTCACCATTTCGGAGGGAAAGACGTTGTCTGAAAAGCCGTCCGTCTAGGAGGGCGGATGTAAATAAAATGAGGCGTTGAGAACATGGTGAGTTGAGCGGTTTGAGGAGACCGTGAATGACGCACATAGACAACGACCAGATCACCATCTCGCAATTTCGCTTCAACCTTGTCGGCTTCGCTAGGTGCGTCAACACAGGCACGGGCAAACTTTCGGCGCTCGCTCGCAGGTAGTTTCGTGAGTTGCCTAGAGGAGAAAAGGGCAACGCAAAATCGTCAGTCCCGTCTCTGAACGGAGAGGCACCGTCGCAGTACGGTGGATGTTGACCACTGACTTTGGACAATTGAAAAAATGTGTTTGGGATGCTTGTCGGTGAAGTATGGAGTTATTCCTGATTATTGAGAAACCGCTATCTCCAAGACTATTAGCGCGGTCCACATAAGGTCAGCTTCCATTGTCCTGGTCTATAAAGGCCGGTGAATAGACTGACTTTGCAGCCCGCAAGACACCTGACGAGGCATTGAGACTGATCAAACACGCCGTACTTGAACCTTAGATGTTCGTAAGCCAAGGGAATCTCGTCAATCCCGAGAGGGTACATTGCGTAGAAATACGGTGACTCACCAGCTTGGACGTACTTTTCCCTCAATACACCACCATAAGCCAGATCCAAGCACTCATATGGTGTCATTTCCCATCCTTCAATTTGTTCTCTCTCTTCATAATCCATCATGGGATCAATCTCGGGCTCGCCTGCCCAAGCGTTCCGAGAGTATCGGTGAGCGTGGTACATGAGCGCCTGGCTGAACAAGGAAGGATCGACACCCGAGTCAACCCACCCTCCAACACCGTCTGCGACTCCGAATGACACGCCCTGCAATGATAAGGTGAGAATCGGTTATCTCTGACCACCTAAGTGCAAAAACATGAAACTTACTGATTTATTCCGCATCTATACGCCAGGGGACGCGTTAATTAGTCAGGATTTCACTACTACTGAGAAGACGTAGTACCTCTTGAATGAAGAAAAAGTCTTCTCCAGCATCTCGAGCTTTAACGCTCATCTTCTTCTTGAGCTGTTTGTCCCTCCATGAACCAATCAGGGTATCGGCAGGGAAAGGCACTTTCTGCTTGACTAGTGGGTCGTTGGGTTTAGCTGCCCAGCTGGCTCCGAGGTGGAATGTATATGGCCTGGGTGCATTTTTTGGTGTGGGTAACTGGGTAGTGGGATGCGAACTCGAGTCCGACGGGGACGAGTATGTCGATGAAACAACCGGTGGAGGCAGGAACTCGTATGAGAGTTCTGAGGATGTGGATTGTACTGGTGCTGGGGCAGCTTGAGCGAAATGACGCGCTTTGTCGACCCCGACTGTTGATGCCACTACCGACTTGCGAAGTATATGACGAGCAAACGCAGGTCTATACACTTGAAAAGCTCGTGCAGCTGTAGGAGATAGTTTTGCAGCCTTAAGTCCTATAGCACCAATCATGATTATCGTTGTCCAAAGTCGTTTGTGAGGGTAAAATGTCGTCGAAAAAGCGAGGCAAAATATATGGGAGTAACAGAGTGAAAGTCGGTAGAATGTGAAGGTTCTTCTTTGGTGAAAGTAGCTCCGTTGTATTTAAAAGAGAAATATCGAGACCGGGACACCGTCTTGTCCTATGTCGAGACCTGTGCAGACTATTTTCTGTCAAGAGCCAAAGATATTCACAGCTGCAAAATATGACGGTGTTGAGTTGGATTTCGATGATACACCTCATAACACGTGAGTACTACTTTTAGGTTTTGCTCCCGCGACAACTTAAGATTTGGATTGAAGGTCCTCGAACTAAACATTCGAGCTCTGTAGAACATGTTAAAGAAAATATACACGGCAAAAGTGCCGGAGGTAAGGTTTAGAAGTTTGATCAACACACGAGGGCAGCGTAACTAAACTAACGCGTTGTCGAACATCGGAGACCAAGAGTGAAGAAAATTCAAAGGTACATATAGATCTATTCAAGGTTCTAGTCCCTCAAAACCTTTTCATTACAGGAGTAGAATACGATAATCTTGACTTCGGCAAACGTTGTCCCCAGCACGGTAACCCGAGGTTGATCAATGTATTCATTGACAATGGTAGCCGAGGCTACAGCCCAACTCCAATAAACTTGCGGCGTCTTGAAAACCATAGTCGATCGACCAAGTCCAGTGCAGCGACAGCCAGTGCCGGGAATTATAGCCTCGCAAGCCATCGCAGTCTTGGCCATGTAGCATGTGGAGGAGCAAAACCATAGCTTTTACGCAAGTGTATTGCAATTGCGCATGCCCCACAAGCATCGCCAAACGGCTCAGATCCGACTCTTCCCATGTCTAAACGGACGTCAATACATACCCTTTATCGAAGAATAATCGTCCCGAGGTCGAGGTAATCGGTCAATCCACGCTACCGTGACATACCATTCTTACTTATTCATATTTAGGATGGGTACATTCACCTGGATCTGGGGAAAGGGAAAGCGGTATGATACCGTGACCGTCCGTATCCGTGTCCACCGTTAGGATCGCTGGTGTAAAATTGGATACGAGCTTAGGAGTGGAAAGCCTAGATTTGTGTATCTGACGACTTGGTGGAATGAGCAACCGCAGCTACATCGCGTAGCATAGCTTGAGATTCGGTAATTCGTACGAATATGTTCGAGGAGGCTCGTCATTCAGAGAATGGAGGTCATCGAGGAGCTTACACCCAACTAGAACGTTCGCAGAACTAGTAGTTTCCCGTAGACACAGTGGGAAGTGCTCCGGAAGCGTTTGTTGGCCCCAAGCTTGGCGTCCCGCTAAACAGTCACATATCAACCAGAGTTAGAAGATACGTTGGATGCCCAGATAGATTGGAAGGAGGTTCTTCTAATCATAGTCTAGATCTTTGAGAATTGCCATTGTGATTAGTACTTCAGCGAAGGTGCTCGATGAAAGATTCGATTTTAGTCGATTGTGGGGGAATCTGTAGTTCGCAGGTCTGGGAGCAAATAGATAAGTGTCTCCAAGCGAACGTGTGTTCGTAGTCTAAGAGGGTCTCGAACGAGTCGTGGAAGGAGGAGAAAGACCTTTCGTGAGGCTCTCACGGATTGTGCCGCCCTAAGCCCTCGACCCCTTGTGAAAATGCCTTCAACCTGAGTGTAATAATAGTTCTTGGAAAATAGAGGACACTATGATACAAGGTGTAGTAATATGTAAGCTACGATTAGGATAAGAACGAATTGGAAATGCAAATAGTAATCTATAGGTATAAGTATCCAAGATATCCAACATTCTATCATGATGGAGAAAACAAACCAAGTTTCTGTGGCTCGAGATAAACACCAAACATTAACGTTAACCCCAGAAGAACTGAGAACTCTCAGAAAGATCACGACGGTCTGTTAAACCACGACTTCATATCAAAAGTCGTAGTCATCGAGCTCTTACCCATCGAGGTCTTCTTCTTCACTCCTTTGGAATTCGACGCCGAGCCCTTCGAATTCGAGCTACTCTTCGCCGTACCCACAGACCCTGTCGACTTGCGTCTCGACACGGCACCACCTCCACTTCCTGAAGCAGCAGCAGCCTTACCCGAGCCAAGCTTAACTTTCTTCCTTGGCCCACCCTCTTTCTCCTCTTCCTCTTCGTCTTTCTCTTTCTCCGCCTGTCCTGGACCCTCCTCTTTCGCCACTTTCGCTAGATGTTCCCTCCTCATTTCATCGCTCACCACTGGGATTTTAAAAGCTGAAATAGGCACGAGTTTCACGTTGGCATTGATATTCGCACCCATACTCGCGCTAAAACTCGAATTGGCATCCTCATTCAACACCCGCAAACTAGATGTCGATGTCGAAGCGCGTTTAAGCAATTTTTTCGATTCGTTCGGCGATCTCTGCATTTGAATGCTCGTCAATGAACTCTTCCAAGTGGTTGGTGTACCAGATCGAAGGGTCGTTGTGGCTGTACTCGTTGTCTTTGTAGATTCAGTGAAAGCGTTTATCGAAGCTTGAGGTGCCGCTTTGCTCTTGACTTTCGAATCAGGTTTAACTGAAGCCTTTGATTTTGGCTTCACCGAAGATGTATCACCAGGTACCCGAGAGCGGGGAGACGGTGTTTCCAAGTCGAAGGTGAACGAAGGTGTAGATAATGATTTGACGATTTTGGGTTTCTCTTTCTCTGCTGCTTTCCCTTTTGCGGCAGACATTCCGCTGCTGAAGCCACCCGCCTTCCTAGGCTGTTGTTTATTCTGGATATTCGAAAGACTCGTCGATGTAGATGCAGAAGTAGAAAGCGAACTACTCGGGACGATGCGAGTGTATGAACCCGACGCAGAAGATAGAGGTTTCAGTGTTGGTGTCGGTGTCGGCGAGGCTGAAGGGATCGAGAATTTGGAGAACGGATCTTTCGAAGGAGGAGGCGAACGTCTCCTAAACGGATTCCTCGATCTCGATTTTGGTTTCGCAAAAGAATTTTCGAACGTAGAGCCCAACGTTCCTCGAGACGATGCTCTTGAAGATGGTTGAAACCCCAACTCCAGAACTTGCAGATCTGCGAGTCGTCCGCCCAACATCTCGAGGCTTAACACCGGTTTCTCATTCACTTCAGGTGAAGTTGCCTCTGCCCCTTCCCCTTTCTCTGTCTCTGTCTCTGGCTCAACCTCTAATTGATCCCCTCCCATATCCTCTCCCAATCTTCGCCTCTTAACAGCTCCAACAGCAGCTCTAACCCTCTCTTTCAACCTCTCAACATCAACCCTCGCAACCTCCTCCCCACCACCATTTCTCTTCTCCATAGCCACCACCCTTTCCTCTCTCTTCTCTCCTTCCCTCTTCTTCAACCCCTCTCTATACTCCTCCAAATAAGAAAAAGGACGCGGAGCTCGATAGAGCATTAATGTATTCGGATCGTAGTGTTCCCAAAGACGACTCTCCCGAGATTGCTGGAAATAAGCGACTTGGGAGGAGCTGTACCCGTGTGCGCGGGGTGGTTTGGGGGTTGGGACGTAGACGTTTGGGATGTCTTCAGGTTGGGGTTCGTCTGAATATTCGTCTTCATCTGTGTATTCATCTTCGTCCTCATCTTCGACCTCATCATCATCCTCATCCTCATCCTCCGAATCAAAATAATGTTTATGCTCAAGCTCATTTCCATCCATATCCCCATCGTCATCCTCACAACTACCAAGCGGACAATCAAGTGGACAATAAGGACCCCTCTCACCGTGCCAGCCATAATATACACACATCCAGCATCCGCATGGTTCATGTACATCAGCGTCATAGTCATATTCCACTTCATCCTCCTCGTCGGAGAAGAGAGGTCCGGGGATAGATCTGTGGCGACCTTGGGGACTGTATAGACTGCGTCGCGGGTACATTTGAGGTGGAGGTGGTTCGGAAAGTCTGGCAGGGTTGGAAGAGTTGGAAGAGTTGGATTGGTCAAGCTTCGTGCTTTCTAGCTGGGTCGAGTCAAGTTTCGATCTCGACTTTGAAATTAAAGCTGGTTGTTCGTGCACATCAGAGTCATAATCCACTCCATCCTCTCCATCTTCGTCTTCGTCGTCGTCGAAGAGAGGTCCGGGTAAAGACCTATCCCGGCCTTTAGATCCCACAGCACTCAGAACACGTTGAGCGTATAACCGAGGTGGTCGTTGAGTGTTTAGAGGTTGAGTTGGACGATGAGATCTTCGTGTATCGTCCGCGTCCGCGTCCGCTGCTGCCTCTGCCACTGCAGAAGCTTTCAATGACGAAGAAACAGCCAGCGCTGAACGAGGGTTCGAAAGTTTAGCAAGTCTAGCAAGTTTGGCAGGTTCGGTTTGGGTGTATTGCTCAGGTTTGGTAGTTTGAGTGTCTACGCGCATCGATAACTTGGACGTTGAAGTTGAAGTCCGAGTCACGGCCGCCATATGAACATTGTCCAGTTGAATCCCAGACCTAGACCCGGACTCGGACTCGAATTCATATTCAGCCATTGGTACATCCCTCAACCTGAATCCAGTATGAGTATCCAAGCTCTCTTGACCTCTCTTCCGTTTTCCAAGGTTTTCGTTCGCGGAGTTGCCACCCTCAACATCCTTAACACTCTCAACACTCTCAACACCGTCGATGTCGCGTTCCCATTCGCATTCCCGCTCTCGTCCGCGTTCCCGCTCCCGCTCCAGACACATCTGAATCCTCGAGCTTTGACTCCTTTTTGCTATGGTTTTTGCTGTGGGCTTCGCTCCATCCCCATCCCGAGTCCGAGTTTGAGTCCGAGTTTGAGTCCGAGTCTTGGGCAGAGTCCTGGGCAGAGTCTTGGACTTCTTCGTCGAACGTAGAGAAAGCGCGTTCACATTTGATTCGAGGCGCTTTTGTGTTTGGGATGTGAATCCTGAGCTGGTGGTGGGGGTGGATGTATAAGAGGTAGATGGGGGACGAGAGGTAGATGAAAGGTGGGAGAGACGGGATGGGGGATGGGAGGTAGATGTAGATGAAAGGTGAGAATGGGGATGGTCCCTATGCAGAGTGGGGCGCTTTGGATTTGGATTTGGATTTGAAGATGGGATAAGAGATGTTGAAGTTGAAGTTGAAGCTGTTAAAGCCAGGATTGGGATTGAGATTGGGGTGGTTGAAGTTGAAGAAGGTACAGCTGAACGCGGGGGACGAGGAGGAATAAAAAGATCGTCTTCTGTGCTTTTCCGTCTTCTAGAACTTGAATCATGAGTGGTCGATATGGCTGAAGACCGTGACGAGGTGTTGGATGAGGCTTGAGTGGCGTTACTGTTGTTGTGGTCATTCGAAGGAGACAATCTGGACGTGGACGTGGGTGTAGATGTGGATGTGGATGTGGATGTTGACCTTAAACCCGAATTTAAGACCGTCATATGCACAGACGCATCCGACGCCACGTATCCGTTTGTATGCCCGGTTGTATAGGTTCGAGAGCTCCGTAACGTAGTTGTCATCGTCATAGAAGTCGCCGGTTTTGAGGTTGTGCTCGGATTTGCACTTGACGATGATGTCCCCGTTAAAGCGGTTGACTTGGGTTTTACCTTTGCTTTGGGGTGTACGGGCAAGGTTTGAGAGGAGTTTTTGTATGTCTGTTGGAAGTGTTGGATTAGTTTTGGCAGAAGGAAGAGGGAGGAAACGGACATTGGGCGTAACTCTCTTCGGTGCACCGATACCCTCGATGTTTCTCTGATACCACGCGTCTTTGTTACGTTCATGCTTCACCGCATCTTCTTGTTCTTTTTCTCTTTTGAGCAAGAGATCTGAATGGCCAGTTGTGATTCGACCCTTGGATGATGGGGGTGGAAGAGTCACGAACGAATCTTGGACTGTCCCTGGTGGAGGTTGCGTTCGTAGTTTGGCAGGACCCGAAGGTGTATGGTGCAGAGTGTTCAGATGAAGAATGTACGCGTCTTTAGAAGCGGATATATGTAATTCAGGTTGTATAGACTGAAGGGTGGTGAGTGATTGTAGGAGAGGTGTTGGATGGAATAAGGAGGTGTTTTGGGATGGTAAGAATCGGGTGAGGGACGTTGAAGAACGCGTGCATTTCGTGTCTCGGAGGTCTATGACGCTCAACAGAGGGAACACGGAGATATGTTCATACACATCGTTCGTGATGCGTGTGCATTCTCTCAAAGACAATATGCGGAGCTGCCATGGGCCTAACGAGTCTCCGAGAGTCGAACCGAGAGATTTGATAGCGTACGGTGTAAGACGCGTATTCTTGGACGCGTCGAACGCAGTCAACGTGCGTAATATTTTAAGATTGAATATTGTATCGTCTGTTAGATGTTCACAAGCTCTCAGTTCCAGCACTGTTACGAGACACCAATCGCTTCGACAGGGTATACTCTGGAGGAGCGGAACATGTTCATCAGCGAGCGGGGCTGTGTATGTTCTGAACTGGCTCGGGAGAGCGGCGAATACTTGAACGAGGACGGCCCAAGCACGAGGGTCGAGCGGAGGCAGAAAGTCGCGGAGTGTGGCTGTGGACGTGAGGTTGAGGCGGACGGGGAGTTGATGGATTTGATCCGGATATGGAAGGAGGGATTGGATGCACAGACTGAGGAGAGAGGGAACGCCAAAGGAAGGCTGGGAGTGCACATACGGGCCTGGAGTGTACGGAGGAGGCAATGGGGACTGAATGTGATGATCATTAGTGATCGACTGTTGTGGATGAAAAAGCATTATTAGAAATAGAAAAAGGCGGGATGACTAAATTAAACTGAGAGTGTAGTCACGCAACGAGTTTCCCACAGTTCTTGTGCCATTTCCTTTGTTGTCTTTGTTGCCCTCCACTCTCCAACTCGCCCTTCTTTCTTTCTGTTGAACGAAAACCACATTCCTTTTTCTTCATGCCGCCTCCTGGCTCCTTTCCTGCTGGTAGATCCCAGGACCCAAGAAACAACTTTGGCCCACAACATGCCCCATCGTTCCCCGTCGCCCGTAGAGAAGACGACATCGACTCTGATGCTTACTCTATCAACTCGGCCTCTACCACTCGTCTGGCTGGTGCCCCTCCTTTCTACGACCTTTCTTCAGGTTCGCCCTTTTCTTCTTGTTGTCTTGCTCAGCTAACCACTCCAAAACAGGTGACGATGCCCGCCGCTACGACCCCTCCGTAGACTCCCACTCCAGTCTCCCCTCCATATCCCCTTTCGCAGACCCAGGCCTTGCTTCAGGCTCAGACCACTACCCCGCCTGGTCAGCAGACCGTCAAATCCCAATGTCCTCTGAGGAAATAGAAGACATCTTCCTAGACCTAACCCAAAAATTTGGTTTCCAACGAGACTCCATGCGAAACATGTACGACTTCCTCATGCACCTCCTCGACTCTCGTGCCTCTCGCATGTCCCCCAATCAAGCCCTGTTGACCCTGCACGCGGACTACATCGGCGGTCCAAACGCAAACTACCGTAAATGGTATTTCGCCGCTCAACTCAATTTAGACGATGCAGTCGGTCAATCCCAAAACCCCGGTTTGCAACGTATGAAGACCGTCAAGATGTCAGGAACCAAATCTCTCGATTCTGCACTTAACCGCTGGAGAAACGCCATGAACAATATGTCACAGTATGACAGGCTCAGACAGCTTGCTTTGTATCTTTTGGTTTGGGGTGAAGCTGGCAATGTTCGTTTCACCGCTGAAACCCTCTGTTTCATTTTCAAGTGTGCAGACGACTATTACCGCTCTCCTGAATGCCAGAACATGGTCGAGCCAGTCAAGGAAGGACTATACCTCCAGAACGTCGTCAAACCTCTCTACATCTTCATGAGAGACCAGGGGTACGAAGTCGTTGATGGCAAGTTTGTCAGGAAGGAGAAAGATCATGCGGATATTATTGGTTATGATGATATCAACCAGCTCTTTTGGTATCCCGAGGGATTGGCAAAGATTGTTTTACGTGGCGGCGTAAGTATCAACTCTGGTTCCTTTTTTTGATGTGATGTGAAATGCTAATTATATCCTCATCCACAGCAACGCCTAGTCGACCTCGCTCCCGCCCAACGATACACCAAATTCGGGGACATCGCCTGGGAACGCGTCTTTTTCAAAACCTATTTCGAAAAACGTTCCAAACTCCATCTCGTCGTCAACTTTAACAGGATCTGGATCCTCCATATAGGGTTTTTCTGGTTTTACACCGCGTTCAATTCGCCCAAGATTTACGCGCCGAGGTTGAAGCAGTTTCCGAGTGCCCCTATGACTTGGTCTGCTGTCGCCCTAGGAGGAGCTATCAGCACGCTTATCATGATCGTCGCCACTCTTGCTGAATTCTCGTACATCCCTACCACTTGGAACAACGCCTCCCATCTAACCACCCGCCTCATCTTCCTGCTTGTCATATTGGCCATCACAGGTGGACCGACCGTATACATCGCCATGGTCGACGATCTACCTACCAAATCCAAATTCTCTATTCCTCTCATCCTCGGAATCGTGCAATTTTTCATATCCGTAGTGGTCACCATCGCCTTCGCCATCATCCCCTCTGGACGTATGTTCGGCGACCGCGTAGCTGGTAAAGCTCGCAAATACATGGCCAGTCAAACCTTCACAGCTTCCTACCCCTCACTCCCCCGAAGCGCACGAACAGCGAGTATCATGCTCTGGCTCCTCATTTTCGGCTGCAAACTCGTGGAATCGTATTTCTTCCTCACCTCGTCGTTTTCGTCGCCTGTGGCTGTGATGGCCCGCATGAAAGTCCAAGGATGCAATGATCGACTGTTTGGGACTGCGTTGTGTTCGAACCATGTCCCGTTCACGTTGGCCATTATGTATGTGATGGATCTGATCCTGTTTTTCTTGGACACCTACCTCTGGTACATCATCTGGATCGTCATATTCAGTATTGGCCGCAGCTTTGCTCTGGGTCTTAGTATCTGGACACCATGGAAAGATATCTATACGAGGTTGCCAAAGAGGATCTATGCGAAGCTGTTGGCGACGAACGAGATGGAGGTGAAATATAAACCCAAGGTGTTGGTCAGCCAGATTTGGAATGCGATTATTATCAGCATGTATCGCGAGCATTTGTTGAGCATCGACCATGTGCAGAGGTTGTTGTATCATCAAGTGGATGGACAGGATGGGAGGAGGACGCTTAGAGCTCCGTTATTTTTTACCAACCCTTCGTCGTCTACTTCTGCTTCTTCGTCGTTTTTCCCGGTGGGAGGAGAAGCGGAACGCAGGATATCGTTTTTTGCGTCTAGTTTGACGACTGCGATTCCGGAACCGCTTCCTGTTGATGCGATGCCGACGTTTACGGTGCTCATCCCTCATTATTCGGAGAAGATTCTGTTGAGTCTTCGAGAGATTATTCGAGAGGAGGATCAGAATACGCGTGTTACGCTGTTGGAGTATCTGAAGCAGCTGCACCCTGTCGAATGGGATAATTTCGTGAAGGATACCAAGATTTTGGCTGTTGAAGCTGATGGAGATGCTGGAGGAGGGGGACGGACGAGTGAGAAGGGAGGAGGCAGTAAAGCGGATGATTTACCGTTTTATTGTATTGGGTTCAAGACTTCATCACCGGAGTATACACTCCGCACGCGTATCTGGGCTTCACTCCGCGCGCAAACGCTGTACCGGACGATTTCGGGGATGATGAATTATAGTAAAGCCATCAAGCTGCTTTATAGAGTTGAGAATCCGGATATTGTGCATACGTTTGGAGGGAATACGGATCGGCTGGAGAGGGAGTTGGAGAGGATGTCGAGGAGGAAGTTTAAAGTGACGGTGTCGATGCAGCGGTTTACCAAGTTTAACAAGGAGGAGCAGGAGAATGCGGAATTTTTGTTGAGGGCGTATCCGGATTTGCAGATTGCATATTTGGATGAGGAGCCTAGTTTGAAGAAGGGCGGGGAGGCGAGGTTGTTTTCGAGTTTGATAGATGGGCATTCGGAGATGGATGAGAAGACTGGGAAGAGGAAACCGAAGTTTAGGATTGAGCTTCCTGGTAATCCGATTTTGGGGGATGGAAAGAGCGATAATCAGAACCATGCTATTGTGTTTTACCGAGGCGAGTATTTGCAGCTTATCGACGCGAATCAGGACAACTACCTCGAGGAGTGTTTGAAGATCCGCAACATTCTGGGCGAGTTTGAGGAGTATCAGATGAGTTCGCAGAGTCCGTATGCGCAGTGGGGGTCTAAAGAGTTTCAGAAGAGTAAAGTGGCGATTGTGGGTACGAGGGAGTATATTTTCTCGGAGAATATTGGAGTCTTGGGGGATATAGCAGCTGGGAAGGAACAGACGTTTGGAACGATGACAGCCCGCGCGTTAGCTTGGATAGGCGGCAAACTGCACTATGGCCATCCTGATTTCCTGAACGCTACATTCATGAACACCCGAGGCGGAGTGTCGAAGGCTCAAAAGGGATTACATCTGAACGAAGATATCTTTGCTGGGATGAACGCTTTTGGACGTGGAGGACGGATCAAGCATAGTGAATATTATCAATGTGGGAAGGGGAGAGATTTGGGTTTTGGTACGATTTTGAATTTTCAGACCAAGATTGGGACGGGGATGGGAGAGCAGATGTTGAGTCGGGAGTATTATTATTTGGGGACGCAGTTGCCGATTGATAGGTTTTTGACGTTTTATTATGGACATCCGGGGTTCCATATCAACAATATTTTGGTCATTTATTCGATTCAGGTGTTTATGGTTACGCGTATGTTTTTTTTTTGTGTTGTTTTCGTTTACTGATTATTTCGAACAGTCCTCTTCATCGGAACACTCAACAAGCAGCTGGCTATTTGTAAAGTGGACTCGAAGGGCGATGTCATTGTTGGTCAACATGGCTGCTACCATCTCATTCCTGTGTTTGACTGGATTAGACGTTGTATCGTCTCCATCTTTTTGGTCTTTTTCATTGCGTTTTTGCCGTTGTTCTTGCAAGGTTTGTCTCTCTTTCTTCCATTTCATTCTCGCAGAATTTCACTAAAATGTGATTTCATTAGAACTCGTCGAAAGAGGAACCGGAAAAGCTCTCCTCCGTCTTGGCAAACACTTCCTATCCCTCTCTCCCATTTTCGAAGTCTTCTCCACTCAGATCTACTCCAACTCGATTCTCAGCAATTTGACGTTTGGTGGTGCGCGATATATCGCTACAGGACGTGGGTTCGCGACGACTCGTATCTCATTCAGCATCCTCTACTCTCGATTCGCCGGACCGAGTATCTACATGGGCATGCGTAACCTTCTCATCTTGCTCTATGCCACACTAGCCATCTGGATCCCTCATCTCATCTACTTCTGGCTCTCCGTCCTCTCGTTATGCATCGCTCCCTTCTTATTCAACCCCCATCAATTCTCATACGCCGATTTCATCATCGACTATCGCGAGTTTTTGCGGTGGATGTCCCGAGGCAACTCGCGCACCAAAGCGAGCAGCTGGTATGGTTATTGTCGACTTTCGAGGACTATGATTACGGGATACAAGAAGAAGAAACTGGGACATCCTTCTGAGAAGCTTTCGGGGGATGTACCTCGTGCTTCGTGGAGGGCTGTTATTTGGAGTGAGGTGATTTGGCCTAGTTTGGTGGCTACGGTGTTTATTGTGGCGTATATGTTTGTCAAGTCGTTCCCTGATAAGGATGGGAATCAGCAACCTAGTCCGTTGATTAGGATTGGGGTTGTGGCCATTGGACCGGTTGTGTGGAATGCGGCGGTGTTGATTACTTTGTTCTTTATGTCGTTGTTTTTGGGACCTATGATGGATGGCTGGGTCAAGTTTGGGTCGGTTATGGCTTCGCTTGCCCATGTCATGTGTTTGGTTGGATTGGTTGCGTTTTTTGAGTTCTTCGTACGTTTTTTTTTGCTTCTGATATTATTTTGTCTGTTGATTGAGTTTCTGATATCTTCTTTGACAGTGGTTCCTTGAACTCTGGGACGCCTCTCACGCCGTCCTTGGAATCATAGCCATCATTGCTATCCAACGCGCCATTCAGAAATTCCTCATCGCTGTCTTCCTCACTCGAGAATTCAAACACGACGAGACCAATCGTGCTTGGTGGACGGGCAAATGGTACGGACGTGGACTTGGAAACTCTGCCATGTCCCAACCTGCTCGTGAATTCATCGTCAAGATTGTGGAGATGTCGTTGTGGGGATCAGACTTTTTGTTGGCGCATCTGTTGCTCATTATTTTGACGCCGCCAATTTTGATCCCGTATGCTAATACGTTGCATTCGACGATGCTCTGTATGTGCCTTCTTGTTTGAGCGTTTGGTGTTCTTTTACTGACGATTTACTTAGTCTGGCTACGTCCTTCCAAGCAAATTCGCCCACCACTCTTCTCAACCAAGCAGAAGAGGCAGCGTCGGTGGATCGTCGTCAAGTACACCATCGTCTACCTTGTCATGATTGCTCTACTCGCTGCATTGATCGTCCTACGTAAGTTATCATTCAGCGACATTTGTTCTATACCTAACCCCATCTTTCTCACAGCCGCTCTCTTCCGAGACCGTATCACATTCCACTGCACGATCTGCAAAAGCATATAAAGGGACCATCTACATTGATTACAAATATAATAGACCTTCAATCATCTCAAACTTAACGTCCCATTTCTCGACGCTGTCATTACTCCTTCGCAATTACGGAATTCACCATATTCTTTCTTTTCTGACTCTTGTACAATCATACATACCATATCATAGAACTTTCGTTTTTTTGGCACTTTAATCAAACTAGCTTGCTTACCTCTTTACCCGGACTGATCTTACTCTGAAAGGCAAGTGGGAAATCAGGCGCTAACGTGCCAGATCGAAAGAGGGACTGATCTTGTCTCGTGGCCGATGCATTGACCATGGACCGACATCTGCTCATGATTCTTCCTTTGGACCCTGTGCCCTTATAAACCGTCTCTGCACGCAACCACCTCATAAAAATGAGTGTAACCCCTTCCAAACCGCCCTTCAAGAAGTCTCTGAAGGATTTATTTCCAAACCAGGTACCTCTGCTTCAGGGCTCGAAGTTTCATGCACGCAAGGAAAAGCCCCTATCTTACGACCCAACGTTTAGCAGGCAAGCTGAGCTTCAACTTGACTGTTTAATAATTGGCGCCGGTATGTGGATCCTGCGTGGTGAAGTACAGTTCTGATGTCACCTCACTTATCTACCTTGTTTTTCATAGGTCTTGCGGGGCTTGCAAGCGCCATTGTGCTAACAAGGAGCGGTCACCGCGTCCGCATATATGAAAAGCGGAGTCAAGCAATTCCAGAGGTGAGTGCTCATGTTATTTATTATTTATATTTGCCTAATCCCTTGTCCGTCTTTAGTTCTCGTGCGGAGTTCGGCTTCCTCCTAACCTTACCAAAATTCTCTACGAATGGGGACTACAATTGGACTCATCTGCATCTGCATGTACCCAAAGTCATTTCTTGACAGGTCAGTTCGTAGTATACACTTAGTGCGAAGTTGTTTCCAGCTCTAAGTCAGCCTGTTCTTAGTGGAAACTAACACTCCTGTTGGCTTGTTTGAATGGAAAGAAGAAATACTGAAGGAGGCAGGTGGTGATTATCTCATGATGCGGGTAAGCCATCCACCTTTGTTTCTCTGCTTTTAGCTCAACTTTGTCGTAGTATGAGAAACTCTACACGATGCTGTATGAGAAAGCCCTCTCTCTAGGTGTTTCGATCACTTGCAATAGTCACGTACTTTCTGTGGCTTTTAATGAAGAAAGAAGCGTTCCCGTCGCTCATCTCGCGGACGACATTATCCACTCTGCCGATCTGATCTTAGGTGCAGACGGACCTACAGGTGTTGTGCGCGAATCAATCACTGGTTGCCCCAACACTGGACACCTAAGTGGAAGTGATTTTTACTCGTAAAACATTTTCATTTTTGCAGCGCTCTTAGTACTCAATCTCACCACAGCATCGTGGTGCCAGCAGAAAAATTAAAAGGTGACCCTGACTGGGGTAAATGGGTTACAACCCCGAAGGTCTGACTTAAATGGTGTACGCTGACGATGTATCTCTAACTTTCTATTAGTGGCCGATCTGGATGGGGACGAATATCTGCGTACTGGGTAAATTACTCGGTCTTTACGCCTTCAATAATCTAAGCTAATTTTAGACCAATAGCTCATCCTATTGTGAGCTTTTTTGGATGTTTTGAAGAGTCACATTGTAAATGCGGCCATGCAGGACAATCTCTCTCAGCTTACGGCGCATGCTTGGCTTCCGTCAAAAACGGCGTCACCAGAGACTTGGTCAAATCTCTACCCCACGGATCAGATTGATTTTACTGGATGTCATCCCTGGTTCGTGCCAGATCTAGCCTCTATGAAGCATTAGCCTTTATCTAACGTTATCTTACTGCTCAGTATCAGACGTTTATTTCTCATGACCGAGACCGCCGTTCATACGCCTGTAGTGTTCCGAACTATTTGCGAAGATTGGGTGGATGAATCTGGAACCATTGCTCTCGTCGGCGAATCTGCGCATCCTCTTGTGGTCAGCACCATCACATTTACTTCCCAACATTTTTGGTTCTAAAAGCGTTCCCGGCGTTCCTCATTAGTTTTTCACCTCACAGAATGCTGCACTCGCCGTCGAAGATGCCACTGTTCTCGGTGGCCTCTTGTCACATCTAAGCAGCCGAGAGCAGTTACCGCAGCTTCTTGAGGCCTACCAAGATCTTCGAATGCCCCGTGTACAACTGGTGCACGAGACGGAGATGAACAACGTCACCTTTGGGACCCAGGATGATATTGAACTGCAAGAGTTACGGAACGACGCTATAACTTCTTCCATGAAGAAGGGAGAAGGTTGGTCTGATCAGCATCTACGTGCACAGCTTGATGCAATCAGAGCCGAGTTTTGCTATCATGCTAGCGAAGACGCCGAAGATTGGTGGACAAAATGGGGTGCGATGATTAGTGACCGTGGTATTCGGACTCAATTCAATCTGACTTTTGAGGTGACCGAAGTTATTGATGTAAATTAAGTGTATTAATGCCATGTACGCCTATATGCTTCTTTGGGGGCGATCTATTGTTACGAACATGGACCTCACATTTACGTACGGGCGTCTAATCGCATCAATCTCTCGCCAAATCAAACCGTGCAATCCGCGTGCACTATTATCACCAGTAAATTTTTGCTATGTTTCTGGAGCCACAACTTACCTTTATTATTTGTGGCATTAGAACTCATGAACAACTGACTGCCAGTAGTATGCGATGTTAAGGGCATTCGCGCACTGCCTTGAACAATTCCGTTGAGAAAGTAGGCCCAACATTCCGCAGAGCTACTTTCTTAGGACACAAGCAGTGGTATAAGTATATCGCCGTATGTGTATGCCAAAGGTTGGCGCACGCCCTTGGGCGTCTGCTGCCAACCGAAAGTTTGATACGGTCAGAACAATGTAGGTCCTCGAACGGTTACCAAAATATGACATTCCAAATATTCCTTCTCTGAAGCGGTTAGCCAGGATGACCGAATCTTTTTGGAGAAAAAACATCCAAATTGAGAGATTATCGATCGAACAATAATATATAGAGGCAGATTAAACCAGATCAAACAAGGGTCTGTGGGAATGCAGGGTTCTGTCAAGCATCGACATTGAATCGATGTGACCAGTCGCACCGACCCTGGCTGCAACTCGGCTACATAAACGACGAGAAAGAATGGTACCTCTTCCAGCTTCCTTATTGCTTCACACATCCTCGCCAATTACAACACACTCCTTTCAACTTCCCACATGTCGATGAGGTCTAGTTACATCCTGTACCCCAACAGCAACACTCACTGGCGATTGTTCTTGAGCGGACAGGATGCCGATCACACAGTCGAAGTTCGGGTCGAAGGTCCTTTGGCCGGCACAAACGCCGGAATAAGCTTCGACCTCGTCTTTAGTCGTATATTAGGACTTTTCGGAAGGCGAACGCGTCAAAAAGCGCAAAAAAAGACCCCCACCAGTGGATGAGTACTCCCAAGGAATCCCAGACGTCCCCCATCGTCTCTTCCGGGTATGGGCAGACAAATAACAACATAATTTCTGGCTCGAAGAGGTGGTAACATGTCTCCTCCTTCGAGAGTCGCCCACTCGAGGTAAGCTATTGTTGTCGCTGGCCCCGTATCCTGCCTGATGTATTGTCTAGCATAAATTTAACATCAGTGTTTTGGATGACGATATTCACGATGATTTTTTAGTCAAAATCATCCGGAGCGCGTATGCAAGCAATGCTTTCATTGATCTTTCCACTTACTCGCATTGGACAATAGGATTAAATCATATCTTGCATCGAGGGCTTGAAAAGGCAATGCTCATCAAGGTGGGCATGTTTCTTGGATCAATAAATTAGCTTTCTGAACCATTTGGCAGTGAACACGCTCACTATCACAGCCACATGCAAAGACAGTCATTTCGGGTAGACAAAATGTCTCACCTTCCTTCTTTAATACCTGATTATGACTTGAAATAACAAGACTTTACTTGAAGTTATATCGAACGCGGCTGGTTGAAAAGAATGTGGTGAGTGGTAAGAGGGAAAAAATCAATAGGACTGATATTGTCTCCCAACCTTGATTATCTTGATCATAGGCACATGGTTCAATCCTTGAGCACTCTTTAAATTTAGTCTTCTGAGATGTTTATTTCTCAGAGCTGAATATTGACCTTATTCACTGAATTTTAAGCTTATTAAATGACACCCACCGGAAACGATGAGGCATCTCGTCGTTAACAGTGTCAAAGAAACAAACATAAAACATGATAATGACCTAAGATACTATCTTAGCAGGCTGGTTCCTGTATTTCTTCGTCCAGGTACTTTCCGCTACAAAAGAAGGAGATCCTTTGTCTGTGATGATTAAGCGATGAAAGTCCTGGGTACTACACATCGCACCCCACTCAAGTAAACGCCAATCCCCGACCATTTGCTGATCCTCTTGCGCGAATCTCCACACAAACTTCCATACTTGACAGCGCGTCGCATTGGAGTCTAACCAGTTCAGAAGCAAGTCGCCATCGGCCAGTTCGTACAACTCATTTGCAGCCCGCGGCGGTTTATCCCATGGGATCAACGCCATTACTTCAAACCACGCGACTAACTCGGCGCGGCCACGGCATTTATGGGTTTGGCGCTCAGATTTCTACTCAGGAGTGAAGCATGAGCTTACGGAAAATCTCCACCCTCTAAGAAAGCCAACCTTTATATCATCACTTTTATGAATGATTCTGACGGAGCGATCCCGAACGAGGGAAGCTCGAGTAGGTTGAGAAGTAGGAGAGACTTGGGGGATTGATATAGGAGGAGAAAGCGGTTTTGAGGCAGACGAGCTTCCGCGTGAGCTATCAATCACCCTGTATTCTTCTATGGGTGCAATCTGAAGAGAATCGTCTGAGACTGCATTGATGGCAGAGTGGCATAGAAGTACCCACCTCACGACAAATCCTTTCGGGGTTGTCAGCTCGAATATTCTTTAAGACATATGGGCGTATGGGAGTAAAATGAGATAGACCGGTGTCCATTTCGTAGACAGGGCGTGTCGGCCGTGATGCTAAGTAAAATATGAACTCGTCTTTCAGAAGGGGAGCATTCGCCTTGAGCTCACCATGAACGTATCTGGGAATTTCATCGTGTTCCGGAGCGGTAAAATAGCTAATATAAGAGCCCATTGATCAAGTGCTGCTTTCGAAAGCTTGTAACTGAATATCCGGAGGAGGGAGGGGGATGCGTTTCGGGAGCAGAACAAGGCGCAATTTATGTAGGTCTACCCTCGTCAAATGGGGTTACTCGGTTTGCCTGCCCCACGCCTCTTTCAGGCACCCCTTGACAAAGTCTTCATGCATTGGCACCTTGAAACTTCTGGGTTAACCATCAATTTGGGAACGTCAAGGATAACGCTAGGGGTGATGCACTCCTTAGAAAAATACGATAGATTTCGGAAATCCTTGGTATCAACCGGCAAAAGAGCTTTGTTCGTTCGGTGATGCCTGTTGAGTGTAAATGACCACATGATCCATAAGAAAAGGCGTTAGTGAACAAGAAAGAGCATTTAAGGAACTCCCGACTCGAGTCTCGAGGATCTACAGAGTGGGTCGACCCTGAAGAGTCCCATAGTTCACAAATAGCGCGGGCCCATACATAGTATTTTGATTGCCTGTTGAGGTTGTCGTTGCTTTTGGTAAGTTCAGTTGGCATTAAACCTTGTAGTAATTTGAGAGCCTTCTAAGGCCTTTCAAGACTTGAGGGTTCGTGTTGGTGAGCGCTCGGCGAAAGCCCCAGCACGCGCTTGCAGTCGCAATCACGTGTACGTACTCATGTTTCCCCTTTCGTGAAAGGCTTGCCAGCCTGGCCCAGCCATAAGCGATCGTCGTAGCATTCTCAAGTTCGCTTGGGGACCACCACCACCACGTCCCCAAGAAACCCATGGACTATTTCTCTAGGTTTCTAAAAGCATCTGCTCAGCCCAACCTCAAACCGCAAGCTGATCATTCACTCGAATTTAGCCAGTCATGGACTTCCATCAAGGTGAACCGATTTCGAATGCATAGTTCGGGAAGAAAAACTCATCGAGACCTCTAGGAAACTCTCATGATGCCAGATGAAAGGCAACTGACGAAAGGAATAGCTTCTACAGATGTACCAACGAAATTGCAGTCCATGGTGGATGCCTTGGTTTCCGAATCAACGAGGTTGGAAGATGGGTATGTTGGGCTTCAGGCGTTCATCGATTCATAGCCCTCAACCTCCCTGCAGGTCAACTGGGGCATGTTTAGAGTATCTTTTAAAAAATGGCGCGTCTCTACAATTTTATTCTCTTTGATATTTACTGACCTGCTGAATTAGATGTGCTGGGCACACTGGTGCGCCTGAGTGAAAATGATCGACCACCTGGCATCCAGCAAGAAGTTCTCCGTGCCGTGTCGAACATGGTCGTATTACTGGATGAACAATTTCTGGTCCACTCTGCTGTACACAAGGCTGTTCTTAGGCTCCTACGAAACTGCGTCGGAGATGACCTGCAAGAACAGCTAGACGGACGAGCTCGACCTATGGGTGCTGCAGGCACTGTTATTCGCTCACAACCTTCGGAACATGAGAAAGATCGTAGGTTCTATTTCTCAGTATACTATATTCGACCTTAAATTCCATTTCAGTAGTGAATCTTCTCTGCATACTATGCAGCCGGATACGAACATATCGAGAACTTTTGATGATATTCTTTCATGACAAGCACTGGTATCGATCTGAACCTTTGTTTTCTGTCGAAGAAGAAGAGGAGGAGGAGGAGGAGGAGGAGGAAGAAGAGCGGGAAGAAGAAGAGGAAGAAGAGGAAGATGGAGATGAAGAAGATCAAGATGATACGCTCAGAGGCAAGAGGGTCAGCGAACCCTTTGAAAACGCGCGCGCTCCTTCTCCGCCACCGCTTGAAGATATGCCCATTTCTGGTCAACCTTCTGGCGGCTCCTCAGCAAAGAAGCCCGAATACGAGTTTCTACTATTCAACTACCTCCTTCGCTTCGTCCATCGAGAAGGAGAGATCGGCGAATTCGCTCGTGCAGGCCTGCTCTTCCTTATGGATGTGGCTATGTCGCCTAGCGAGGATCACAGTCAGGTTTCACATGGAGCAACCTCGTCAACGGTGGAACGAGCAGATCCTGTAAACGATGCCGCACTGGCTCTGGCAGAGTACATCCTCGATGGTGACTTCTCAGACGTCCTTGGTGCTGGACTAAGCGCCGTTTACTCCCTCCTACCTTCGAAACTAGCTTTTTACCCACAAGCACCTTCGACAGACTCAGATAACGCGATGAAGATTGGCACCTCCGCCATAGAGGGTGACGATCTCCTCGCGCTGAGGGAGAAGTACGAGTCATTGGGTGTGGAGGATGCACGGAGTCCGGAATTCAAGGCCAAGATCGACCATTTTCTTACACTGCTGGTTTTTTTACAAGACGCGTTACGAAGAAACGAGACTCAAGATGGTGTTGACGCCTCTGCTCTTGTCGGCAACGCAATTGCGCAAAATATCCTCGACTCAGTTCGGCGGATATTCCTCGAAAACGTACTCTATCCATCGGTACTGGAATGCTCGGATGCAGATGGGAGTGCAGTTGCTGTGATGTCCTACATTGAAATTATAGTGAGAACACTCCGTGACGGAGCCCTGGCCAATCTCTTTGTCGATTTTCTCGTCAGTGAAGACAATGACGATCCACGGCCACGGCAGCGGCCTGCTTCAATGGTTACGCTAAATAACGATGGTGTTCCCCCACGAACTTCAGAGGAAAGCCGAAAAAAGCATCGGAGGCGACAGAGCAGTGCGATGACTCTCCTCGAGATGGAAGCCCCCGGCTCACGAAAGCCGACAGATTACTTTACTTCGATGGGTCGGTTTACTCTAAAAGACCTCCTGCTTTCGAACCTTAAATCCAAATTTCAAACCACCGCAACCACCGCACTCCAACTCCTACGAACAATGCTAATATATCACCCTCGGATCACCGCCGATCGCATATTTCTCGTCATTTCTGATCTGCATGCAACTTCATTTCCACACCCCGCCCTTCTTCAACACCCACCATCATCTGCGAAGACAAACTCTACAATTCTAGAAGAGGAAGAAGAAGAAGAAGAATTCCGTTATCCTGATGCCGAGGATCCCTTAGCACTTACACCACCGCCCGAAAAATCCATGTTCGTTCAACCTGAGACCACTTATTCGACACACGAGCGAGAGACGGCGCTGTATCTTGCTTTGGTCTCCAGAGTCGACCCACTCCGGAATAGCGACACTGATAGTTTCAGCACAGGCTACGACCGATACCTCCACGACGCCCTTCTATCCATCCAAGCTCAGCCTCTGTACTGGCAAGCCATCGAAGAACCTTTCGACAATCGATCGAGTCTCAAGCATCGCTTAAACGTTAATGACCCAGTCCTCTCCACTCTTCTCGAATCCCTCACAACCTTTTTCTCAAACACACCTGACTTCAATGTTGGATTGACTGGCATTCTCGCAACGATGGCAATTCACCCGGATCGCTCACTTGCTGGTTGGTTAACAGTCGCTGTCGAGGAAGGCGAAACTTCATCCAAATCGGCTTATAGCCGTGATAATGTCGATGAAGACGGAGACGACCGATCTATTGACTTCAGTATCGAGGAGAAACTTGCCAACGAGACCAGCTTCCTTCCAGCGGCCAGTATAGATGAGAATTCCCGCCCAGTCGTGTATACCATCTTCCATGGCCTTGTTACGCAGCTGGAAAGGTACAGACACTCAGTGGACAACTTCGACAAGTTTTTGCTCGAGCGGCGCTCTGGATTACTATTTTCTGAGAATCTGACAGACGCGTTAACACTTGCTCTGGACCTAACAGAGGAACCTAAACCAATCAAACAGCCTCCACCTCAACCTGCATCAAGGCCGAAACCAAAACCAAAACAATCGGCTTCTGCATCTTTCGTGTCGTTCCTTACACCTCGAAAGAGCAAACCCACTCCGAAGATACCTGAACCTGAACCAGTGACTCCAGCGAAGAAACTGGTGCCAGGAGATGCATCTGCTAGTCCATTTGTGAGTCACTATGCAAGCACAGGCTCGGTCAAGGTCGAACCTTTCATCGCCTCAGTACCAGACGCAGGACCGTGGACACCAGCATCGAAGAAAAAGAGGAAGTTCACCGCTGCTGAGGAGGATGTGTTTGGCGGTGCGTGGGGCGAGAAGTCGCACAGCAATCGGTCGGAGGAAAAAGACGAAGAGCCCGAACCTAAACTACCGCCGGTAACTCTATCTCAGTTGTTGGACAATGTGGTGATTCTAGAGGAAAGCATTAAGGAGCTTGTAGCTATTATTCATGCACGGCGGAGTTTAGGGATAGACTCGGTACGTTATTTGTAGGAATACATAGATACATACATTTGGATTTGTTTTCAGATAAATCATCTATATATGCCTGGACAGAAAGTCCAGGTTTTCCACGCGAAGGTTTTGGTCACATTTTGTCACAGTTCCGTCACAATCGTCACATTCTTATCGTTAATTGTGTCTCTAGACCTGCTTTTATTTCTTATCTTTTTCCTGTTTCTTATTAGGTTCTTTGCAGGTCCAGGTACGCCCCGGTAGGGCCATTGTCTTATCGACAACCCTTGAAATCCTCCATGGATTGAAAATGTGACCAAAACGCCGATCACATCATGAACCTCACCACCCTTGACTATTGGATTGGACGATCAAAGCTCTGAACTTGCACTGGCATTTGCGCTATAACCAAAGTGGGTTTGAGTAGCTGCTCAATCTATGCGACTTCAGACTCTCACACGTCTCTTTGTAGGATGAAAGAACCACTATCGACTTCCGATCTTCGAAATCAACTGACCCAGCAAATTGTACACCTGGAACGCCTTCTTCACCAGGCTAAGCTTGCACCAATATCAATTCTGCCACCCGAGATCATGGCTTCCGTCTTCTTATTCTCAATGAAAAGTTTGAGGAGAACAGAACCTTTTATGAAGTACAACTTCAGCTATGTGTCAACTGAATGGAGACATATCGCTGTATGAACCCCAACATTCTGGAGTGATGTATTCAACTCCTCCAGCAACTGGCTGAATATCCTTCTCAAACGCTCTAAGGCAGTGGACCTTACGGTTTCCTTGCAAATACTGAAAAATATCTCCGTCCCCGAGCTCGCCAAATGGATAACAAATCACGCTTTTCACATTCAAGATTTCAAGATCGATGGCCCTGCTGGATGCCTTTCTGAACTATTTGCCAACTTCCCATCCGAAATCCATCGTCTGAAGGTGTTTACCGTGCATTCTAGAGGAAATATTTCCCTTCCCCCTTCCATCTTATCTGGAGCTACTGGGCTTCATCGTCTGGACACGAAGAGATGTGGTTTTGATTGGAACTCCTCTTTTGTTCGCAGCTTGACCGAGCTCTCGATTATTTCCCCTCATCCTCGTTCATCTTGGGCCGACATTGTTGACGCCATCGCATCTTTACCTTCCCTGCAACATTTGACATTGACAAACGCACTCACCACTTCAGATAGTCCAGCAATAGCACCACACACGCCAGTAACTCTCAAGTATCTTAACAATATCCATATTCGTGATTATGACTTTCAGAGCGTGGCCAACGTATTTCAGCGCCCTCCGCTCAGAAAGTATGCCTCCATTCTGCCAGTGAGGAAGCTCTGGAACTACCGAACTCGATCTTTTGTTCGCCTACAAGGTTCTTATGCAGTATACGCAAACACCAAGCCAATTCTGAACAATACTATCATTTAGTAACATTCAGCTACTCTGAGGGAGACTACTGGTACCTTGACGCATCCCACCACATCTCCGAAGACGGACAATCTACAGCGGCTACCAGCGAGGCGGAACTCAAGCTAAGGTTTGCCTTTGTTGATCCGGGTTCCCATGTCGACCTCTTAGACTGCATCGTCCCCCATATCAATCTTCAACGAACAAAACATCTCGCTCTCGCAGCAGACACGTCACGCTCGGCACTCGCTGCAACCTTTGGAAAACTACCAGTTATTCAGCAAGTTACTTTACAAGGTCCTTGTAAGCAGTTTTTCCGGGCATTGCTTGTCGCTGGAGACTACAAAGGGAATCAGAGCGCAGGTGTTACATTTCAGTCACTTGAATCCATAAAGTTGGAAGATGTGAAGCTTGAAAAGCACATTTCGTTTCGGCGTCTTCTCCGCTGTCTTCGAGCGCGTGCCAAACTTCGACCAATCCCCAAGTTAGAAATTATAGATTGTGATGACTTCGACTCTTCGCACCATTCGCAACTGCAGGAAATAGTATCTACGGGTCTTTGGGATGGGGCAGAACAACACAAAAACATGGAGAGTTGTTAGCACAAAATGTAAGGATAAATGCTTGACAAAAAAAAAACGCTATAAATGACAGACAAAAGCAAAGCAAGCTGAATGATAAAGATACCAGAACAAAGATTAGGAATTACTTGAAATGTGCCTCAGGTCCGCCGTTTCTTCTTTTTGGAAGACTCGCCCTCGTCCAGCCCCCGTTTCCTGCCTTTGCCCTTCCTTCCTTCAGCAGGCTCTGCATATTTGGCCGCCAAACTATCAAAGAAGTTGTCCATTTTTGCCTCTCGATCTTGATTCTTCTTTAAAATTAATGCCTGAAGTGCTGAATGCTCTTCATCTACATCACCGTCATCTTCAGTTGCTTTACTCTTGGCCTTTCCTTTCTTCCGTTCTGTCGCTTTTCCAGTGCCGTAGAATTCGTCCCATACACTAAGCTCCTTGGCGAGCTCCTCAGCTTCTTTTGCCTCTTTTTTCGACTCTTTCTCCCGCACCATCTTCGCTTTCTCGTCTTTGGAAGACGAGTTCCATGTCTTAGTTGATTTCAGTTCTTTCTTCTTAATCAAGTCCGTAATAATAGTGACGAAGCGCGATTCGTCTTCATGCGTTGAATGAGGAATGTGATTCATTATTTCGCCAAGGTCGCCTTTGTTGTTATTGTAAGCTTGTTTGAGGTCTTCGATTTCTTCGTCAGATCCTAAAAACATATTAGTGGAACAGAACGGAGAATTATGTGCAGAAAGGTGCCTTGATATTCTGCCTTCAATTCATCCAGCTTTTCACGCGTAACACGGTCAAATAGCTCCTCAAAATATGTCTCCCAGCCATCGTCACCAGCGCCCAAATCGAACCCTTCGTCTGTCTTGCCTGTCGAGTCATACCACGCCTTTCTCTTCTCGTCGCTCAGCACCGCATAGGCAAATCCAATCTGCTGAAACTTGATTAACGCGTCGTCCTTGGCCTTCTTTGACGAATTTGCATGCTTGTCAGGATGGCATAGTAAAGCGTGCTTGCGATACGACTTCTTAATGCTGTCAATCGTGGCATCCTTTTCGAGAGACAGAGTTGCATAAAGATCAACATCTTCTTCTCCGGGGAAGAACTGATTAATGGGGTCGTTGTCGTTCATGGTGATGGACTTGAGGAGAAGGTTTGTGGGAAAAATCCACGGCGCTAGTCTACTGATCTCGTTAGCATCACGTGAGAAACTCGTCGCGCAGCGCTTAATCGTCAAAAACCCAGGTTTCGTGGGCAGAGGCAGCTCAGCAATATCAGTTTTATAATTTAAATCTGAAGATTCTGATTCTAGAAGTGCCGAAATGATAGACAATGTTGGTAACGCAAGTATATTCTTTCGAAATTTGGACTAGTCAGTTTACATGCGATTTGATAGTAGTATAAAACAATGATTTATGGGTTTTTGTTGGAACAAAAGAAAAAACAGGCATTGATTTCTTATATTGCATCATAACGCTACTCCGCCTAAACGAGCTCCCAGGCTTCACCAAGACCGTTGTCAGTCTTGACAATCCTATCCCAGAACCTATCGGCCCTAAAGCCAGACGCGAAGCTCCCAAACTGGAATCCTTGATTGCCTCCGTCGGGATTGTTGACGATGACAACTTGGTCGCGACCAAATGAAATGGCGGCGCCAGAGACTACATCCGTAAGGACAACACTGTCTCCCTTGATCATGACAGTGCCATCAGAATTGGCGTCGGTGCGAGTGATGCGGAAGAGTGTGCGATCTGTGGTAGAGACTGTGACTTGATGGCTGGTCGCAACCTCGGAGGAACTGTTGGAGCGAGGAATGTACCAATATTCACTGGGACTGGTCTTGGAGCGAATGTAGTACCTAGAGTTCAGAATCAGAATCAATAAACAAATTTGTGCACAAGAAGAAGAAAAAACGAACGTCTGGCCGCTGATCAGGTCTCTGCCATAATCGCGAGGTGCAATGCTCAAAATCCTGCCGTCGCGGTCGTTCAGGAGAGTGAAGAAGACTTGGTTAAGGAACTGAGGAGTTCCTTTGGGATCGGTCAAAGAAGTAGATGCAAGAGCTTTGGAGCTGTCATGGGTGTAGAATTGAGAAGTAACACGGCGCACGCTTGCTGCATAATTAGTAGTGGCAGAGATTGCGCGCCACCACTCGTCGGCAACATCGCGAGATGGGAAGACCGCGAGATAGCGATAAGACCAGTCGTCGTTAATCTAAGCATTTCAGTCAGTTCCAAGATAATGTAAATCGGTGATCAAACTATTTACGTTTTTGAAGTAGGCGTAGAAGAGAGTCATTGTAAAGGTTATTGAAGTAGAAGGCTTTCAGGACTCTGCTGAGAAGGATGAATGAAGCTGATGAAGATTCCATATGATATGCTGCCTTTTATACCAAGCACCCTCTAGGTTATCCACAGCTTGGATAACATTACTTTGACCCTCGTTTTCTTTTGAGGTTCTGAAATTAAGTCTAGAACCACAGTGAGAAGTCACAATCATGCCGACGGTCGAACAGGCGAGACATTCTTTTGTTCACGCTCATTCATAACTCCTGTCCAAATCTCTAAGACTCCCCAACGTGGTGTAGATCTAGGGCACTTGTTGTACTAAAAGCACAGAAACATAAATTCTGACGTAGTGCTCACAGCCTACTCTGATACCCCAAAGTATCCGTCAAATGTTTTAAGCCTATTAAACTATCAACCTTGTTGAATTCAGATACATGGACTTACCGTACTTACTACAGAAAAATTCCAACCGAGGGCTATAACAAAGATTTGGATTAAAGAGGAAACGACGATCATGTTCAGGCCGTCCGGAAAGTCGTTGTCTTGATGTCAGATGTATCCAACTTCAGAGTTGCTGTAAGCGGACTTCGGTTGTTCGGCTCACAAACTTCAACTTGTTGCTTCTCGGAACAAAGCGCATGGGAGATGAAGTGTTACACTGTCTCATGACTGATGGCCTAGATTTTTGGTGTACGCCTCTGAGATACTTTTCTAGGACTTCAATGAGCAGGATCCGAGCGCATAGTCGAATGAAAGCGCCCACAAATTACTCCTAGCTAATAGCCAACCCTGATACTCGAAAGGAAAGTCTTCGAGAATAATATAAATTTGAGGATTAAGACACTCTGAAAAGCTTCGTCTCGACATAGCTGGGTGCTTAGGAAGATAAAAAGCTGAAGTAAGCTAGCAGAGTCTCTTGTGAGGAACCGGCATTGTCTGGCATGTCTTCGAGAGCTGTGAAAGTATGATCGGGATAGATGAAATTCCGATGAATAAATCCAGGAAGCGGAGAACCTCTTTGTCAAAGAATCATGCAAGCAATCAAGTGGGCCTCGAGTCCATATTTAGGGCTTCTCATATGTAGAGGTTGTCAGATCGCGGAGAGTGATGCCACGGCAGAAAGCGCGCTGCTCCATGCGAGGCCAGAAGCTATCGGTTAACGGATAAAGCACCCGATATTTGAGGTCGGACTGCATTCCGAACGTGTGTATAGGCCACTCGACAGGTGAGGAGGTCCAGTATGGAGAGACAGAGTACGACATAGGGAAAAAGTAGGTCTCAGCTGACGGCAGCTGAGTACATTTTGGCATTTGATTGCGCAATACCAGGACATTGAACCTAGATCCAATGTCAGGCCAATGGGGCAGTAAGGGTGGAGTAAAATGTCGCCGCTGTAGTGTGAGTACCTCGGACAAACTCACAGAACGACGTTTACAATGGACAATACAATCTTACAGATCCAAGGTGGGGACGTTTCAAGTTATCAGAAGCATTGTGGAATGAAAAGATTGGAAGTGCTTACAGAGCATAGAAGTATTGTTCAAATCTTACTACGCATTGATTTCGTGGTCCAAGTCCATGTCTGTCGACGCCGCGTACCAGTATCCTCTTCTGAGTTCTTGCAGTGTCATTCGGATGAACACTTATAACCCAAGGTTTTCTCAAGCTGGTATGTTCGAGACCAAGTCAATTGCAGCAGTAAGATTTGTCTGGTCCAGAATCGAATAATGCCATAGACATCTTTATCTTAACTCTGAAGTTGCCTAAAAAAGGCAGATACAACAGGCGAATCATGCGCCTCGAGCCTGGCATTTCTAGTGAGTGTTTAAATATTACGTGGAGAGAGCACGCTACAGGGAATGTCTTGAGAAGTGTTTGTGGTGAGCGAGCAGTCTTCGTTGAACCAGACGTTACGACATTGTCAAGTAGTGTTCAACCATTTTGACCACCTCTTTTTCGAACCCTCTCACTGTCTCGCTTGGGCTTAGTACATTTTTCCATATGCTGAACCATACCGAGGCCAGAGCAACGCCATAAGAAGCACCTGCGAGTACCTGTGGGACTGTATGATGTCCCAACCAAAGCCTCGACATTACCACGGCGACTGCCCAAGGCAATGCCACGACTGGTGCAAGTAGACGGATGTTGATACTCGGAGGGAAAGAGGGATGCACGGGCAAAAACATTGAGGCAAGTACGATGTACGTTGCGAGGTAGCTGATTGCTGCAGAATGCGTACTAGGCATGCTGGAAAGAAACTGTGGTTAGTCACATACGCATCAAGGAAAAAACTGACTCGGCTAACCCATAGGTTTTCTTCAGTTTTCTAGCCGTTGGCGGCGGCCGTGGTTGCTTTACAAGGCGTTTGATTACTTTCACTGAGAGGCTGCAGAATATTGCGCCAGCAGTGTAGTAAGCAGCTGCAGCCGATCTGGTGTAAAACACACTTGCGCCAGTTATTCCAGCAACGGTGAAATCTGTCTAAACAGTCATATTATGGGCTTCTTTTCAATAGTAGACTAGCACTCGAATCATACCCTGTCAAGGAAAGATAACCATACATTCCACAGAAAATTAGACATTAGCCACGGGGCACGAAGAAGTGATGGTGAAAGACAGCACCATAGCTATGACGTACCTTGAAAATTATCTTGCGTGTGATAAGATAACCCGTCGCGGTTGAAACGCTTCGCTTTAGAGAAGTAAAAACAGGATTGCATATGCAAAGAGGTAAGGGCTAATTAATCGCCACAATCCAGGTAGGACTTAAATGGCCGAAGGATACATCGGATACTGACAACCTCAGGAAACTATAAGCGCATCGGTCAAACCGACGACCATAAGCAAGAAGCGTCTGATATATAGATCGACGAAAAGGAGTGTATATGGGGTAATATAGATCGTCGCATGGTAGATGATAGATTTCCTCGAATATCAGTGAGAGAAAAAGGTCTTCCAGCCGAGTTGTAGGTAGAGTATATTTTATTCGATTGATATCCGGCGGCCGAGAGGCGCTCCAGAGGTGGAGTTGGGCTTCTCTGCCATGTTGTTGTTGGAGCTGTAACCACTCAAAGCAGGCCGAGTTGGAACACCTTTCAATGAGAAGAATGTTAGTTTGATTGAAAACGATGATGACTGGAATGACTGACTCTCAGTCTTGGAATACTGTAGACCATGGTCGAAGTCCAAGTAACAACGGATGCCAATAATGAAGCTTGTGATAAGCATGAGGAAGGCAATAATAGCTACGACAAACGTTAGAGGGCGCAACGGTTAAAATGACATAAAAGCTTACTGAAAACGGTTAATGTCCCGCGGGTTGTAACATACAATTCCTGAGTTTTCGGGGAATAGTAGCGATATAACTTGAAGACTAGATGGTGTCAGTTTTTTTTTTCATCCCATGTAAACGCAAATAGCTTTATACCAACTATGACAAAGTCGTCAGTCTGAAGTCACCGGAAACACCAAACAAAAGTTACTCACAGTAAGACGATGCAGCCAACATCAATACTAGCGAGACTGTCATGATCCTAGCCAATATTATTCATTGTTGGAGGTTAAGGAAACCAAAAAGATTAACATACCACTTGATCTCACGCTGAACAGCAATACCACACAAAATCAAAAGGGCAAGAACAACTGGAACGGCCGCAATTGTCACTCCAAATTCGGCCGTATCTCTTTGCAGTACGAGAATGAGGAGCTGAGGGTAAGTTATTAGCATTCGTAACGAGGTAAGAAGCTTGCTTCAGACAAACCTGCATTGTAACTCCAGCGAAGAAGAAAAAGTCAAATTTGAGGAGACAGATCAGGACTTGGTAATATTGGTACATCGCTTCGAGAGTCAAGATTAGCTCATGATCAGTGACATGATCCGCAGGTGTGAAAACCTACTCTTCATTTTCGGGTTCGCTCCAACAACGTGGAAGATGGCCCAACTATAAACAAATGATGTAAAAGTTTAGCGAAACCGTTGAAACAGATTGCTCAAGCGCGCGGGAATGAACAGTCAGGGAAGGAACACATACCCAAACTCCGAATACAGCTTCTTGATGAAGAAAAGCATGGATATCCACGAAGCAGCGATGATACACGGGGCTACGATGAGATATGGTTCGACCTTTGCCCACAGTGTACCAGGGCCTCCGCATCCCTAAAAAAAAAAAACAAAGAACGTATAAGCGCTAAGCGCTAATCAGGCACAATCGAGATACAACGAGACGTACCACGAAGTCGTTGGTACAATCATCTCCACGAGTTACTAGGGCTGTTTTTGTTTGCCCGATTTGCAAGGCAGCAAAGATGAGGAGCGCCAAGTGGAAGACTAATGAAGTTATGAGTGACAATCCAGGTGTATGAGGCGAGGCATTTCGTACATAGGAGCCCGACGAGTTGGATGACATTTCTCATTCGTAATGCATCAAATGCCATGAATAATTCAAAAACCCTGCAGAAAGTTCTGTCTGAGTATAACGACGTGGGAGACAAATGGGACAGCATACTCGGCGAGGCCGAACAGCGCCAAGTAACACGGCAGCGTCTGGAGGCCACGAACATGAGAACCAAAAGGCCTTCGAGGTTGGAGATACGTACCTGGTATCTTGCATTTGACCGTAGTTTAACATGTTCATCGACCTAAAGCCAACCCAAAGGCGCCGTTAGATCCCTCCAAGATCCCATATAAGCCAGCAGCCGCCCAACAGCCACTCACGAAGGCAAAAGTCGTAGCAATCATGGCAATAACGATAATAGCCTCTGTTAAAGTCCAAGTTCATGGAAGAGTCAATACACCCAAAGGCTAGAAATAAATCTTCGAGGGTGTTAATACTGACGTATTACAACTAGAGAATTGAACATAAGTCAGCCGATGAATCTCATTCCTTTGGGGCTTCAGCATAATGCTGACGAAACTTACTGGTTCCCATAAATGCGCGCTGAGCGCGCGTTGCCAGTAGTGGTTCTACAGCCATAATGGTCGGCCGTCTGAGGGGAGGAGCTCGAGCAGGCGGAAGACTGGGTGAGGGAACGTTGGAAAGCAATAAAAGGATATTGTCAGTGGTGTGATGGCACAAGTCGGGGACGGGATGCCGAGATCAATTCACACCGCCATGCTGAGCCTTATTTTAGTTCCCATTCAATTCGCCGATGAAAAATTATTTATTTGCGCCTTCATTGCCATCGTCACCATAGCCTTCGAAGGAGCAACATAGTTTGAATGACTATTTATTGCTCATCTCTGCGTCATAAAGGACAAGGGCAACGATATCATTGCCATTGCCATTGCAGCCGAATAATACCTTGGGTTCTCAGGGGAGTGATAACGATGGAGTACGCAAGTTTAGAAAGCCACGTTTTCTTGTAGACTCTTCATAACAGCCTTTGCAACATGTAATTCCTCTTGCCAGAGCAGCTGGATCGTTTTCACAGCTGCGCTATGCCATCCGAAATTCCCCTCATCCGTTTCTTCAAACACGGCCTTGAGGCATGATCTCCCCTCCGCATTTCGGATATTCCCTTCACAAAGCCTGAGAAGAGTGTCGCGCCAAAGGTTTTCATTGAGGGTAGAAATCACATCTTGGTTCCCCAGTGTTGTGTTCCGCCATCCATTAAGCAGCTGATCCGCCCTATGCTGTGATGGTAACGCCTCGGTATTGGTCGGCAAGATGTGATAAAGACGGAGAGCAGTTATGAGGCGATACGAAGGATGTGCTGGCGCTGGAATCGTGTGCATGGTCCAGTCTCTAAAATCAACAGCCGCTCAGGTCGCTCCGACAAGTAAAATTTGCCTCCGAACAGGAACTTACCCCCAATACCCTTCGTCCAGGAGAACATTCTTCATCCAGGAACCTATGGGACCTCGTTCTTCAAATAGCTTCTCCACCGACGAGTCAACTTGACTCTCAGTCTCAGCTGAAATATCTTGAGCGGGATCACTCCATTTTACCATATTAACAAAGCCGTACTCTGTAAAGAGGGTAGAGTTTGCGTGCATCCCATATCTAAGGAAGAGTTCTGTTCCAGGTGGAACAATGCAGCTGGCTGGCGATTGCAAGATGAAGTTCTCTCCAAACTTTCGAGAAGGTCCTGTGTTCCAAAGTTCCGCTTGACTAGCACGAGGATAAGTGTAGGGCTCTTTTGGCGTGTGATTGGCGAAGTCAAGGATTGGACAAAGAGTCATGTTGTCTGGATGTGACCGTGTTTTTGCAAGTCGATGGTAAATACATCGAGTATTGACTGGATTGTGATATTAGCTGAGAGTCCTTAATACAGCAGATTAATACAACAAACCGTTCAACCATCCCCATAGGAAGTCTACCTCGCGATCGTCATAAGGAGATAATGCTTTCAGGACGCTTGGATGTTCTTGCTGATTTTGACCGAAGTCAGAGTAATTCTTTTAGGTCACACATTGAAACTAACCAAGTAAGAGAATATCCGGCTCCAGTCAGCTTGGAACAAGCCAAACATTCTATTCAGTTCTGAGAGGATACTTGGAGGTAAACTATCGAGAAGTCGGCTCTCGATGATTGGTTCACCACTGGCTTTACTTTCTCTCCAAAGCCAAGTTAAAGGATGCCAGTCAAATTCAGCAGGTAAAACAGAGATAAAAGGACCAAATATAGGATCATCGCATGTACTTCGTCCTTCGGGAGGCCGATGAAGTAGAAGGTGCAAAGAAACGATCTGAGTGCAAGAGAGCGTTGGTTTCGTGGCAGGATAATATGGAGCCAACGTCAAGGAGTTCATAAGACATTTGGCGGGAATAGAAAACAAAAGGGTGGATGGTTGGAGGATTTTAGTTGCAAAGAGCCCAAAGCCGGCGCCTAGAATTCATCAAGATTTGATTCCAGCAGGCTGCAGTTGACCACCGACCAGGGCTTGATCTGGGCTCAACTTTGAGTTCATCCAACTTCATCCCGTGAGAAGCTAGCCACTTCAATAATGTATCCCACTGTGGATGAAGGCTGCTTGGATGGTTTTCCATGGTGGTGGTGGTGAACGGAAGAAAAGTACGGGTTGCCGGCATCACGCGCTGCGGGATTAGCAAACAAATCATATTTCTTTCCTCTTTTCATGCGGAGTGTTCTATGTCAGATACGTCCGATAACGGGTGTCTTCTTTAACTTTTATTATCGATTTGGATTCACGCGACAGTCGTTTCGCGGTTTAAATATTTCTCGATCTCTTCCACCTAACCCCTCACCAGCACCAACTTTCAGGAGATTGAATTCTACGATGTCTGTCTTCAATGCTTCGCGTTTGAAAGGAAAGACTGTGCTTCTCACTGGTGCAAGTGGCGGTATTGGCGCGGTATGATTTCTAGATGTACTCAAAGGTATTAAATTTGACCATGCAAGTCTCGTAGGCAACTGCGATCCTCTTCGCAAAGGTGAGCTTTGATGCGGCAATGCTTCTTCCCCTTTGCTCAAGTACATCTAACAGGCCGGATCAAACATTATTCTTCTGGCTCGTCGAGAAGAGGCATTGGCCAAAGTCGCAGCCCAATGCAAAGCTGCTCACCAAGAAGCCGGTGTTAAGGAAGGTGGCAAGTTCCACACCGTCCAATTGGACGTTTCGGACAAGCAGCAGGTCAATAACCTCTGGTCGAAAGTACCTGCGGACCTCCGGGATGTCGATATCCTCGGTATGTTCAATACAGCTCTCCTAGTTCTCATTTGAGATCCGATGGATGCTTCCGCAGTGAATAATGCTGGATTCGTCCTTGGAGTTGAGCATGTCGGCGATATCGCTGAAACCGACATTGAGAGTATGTTCGGGACCAATGTTTTTGGCCTCATCACAATGACACAGCTTGTCGTCAAAGGTATTCCTCTCCTATTCATGTGTTCCAAATCTCACATTGATTTTGAATGGTTAGACTTCAAGAAGAGGCAATCGGGTCATGTCATCAACATCGGCTCGATCGCAGGAAAGGAGCCTTACGCGGGAGGCAGCATTTACACAGCTACTAAGCACGCCGTGCATGCGTTCACCGCCTCCATGATGAGAGAACTCGTTAATACGCCCATTCGCACTACCGAGATTCAACCAGGTAAGCTCTACTCACGATTGGGGCCGCTTTGAGCTCATAAGACGAATCAATTACAGGCATGGTTGAGACCGAGTTCTCTATCGTTCGATATCGAGGGGACGAGTCAGCTGCCAAGAAGGTTTATGAAGGCTTTGATCCCTGTACGTTTGGCCTATTCTTGTTTGTTTCGTGTCTCACATCTACGCTCCAGTGACTGCTGAAGATATTGCTGAAGAAATCGTGTGGACGGCATCCCGACCACCTCACGTCAACATTGCCGAACTCTATGTTCTGCCAGTGAATCAAGCGACGGCAATTGTTAAGTATACAGGCGCGAAGAAGTAAAAAGTGTCTGTATTGTATCATCCTTCTGTACCATAAAATGTTACCAGTACAACAAGGGTCGCTTTCTGACGATGATGGCACCGAAGTCCCAGAAGTCTATCTCAAACTATTATATCCAGCAAAACATAGCAATTCGAACAAATAACATCCGATGTATCTACATCTACGACATCGAAAACTAGATGAGAATGAGATAGCAAGAAGGCATTTATGATGGGTGATTATCATTTCCGTTTACCCTTCAAACGAGTGTTCTTTGGGGGAGGTGGAGTAGGCTCGGGTACAATAACAACATCATTATCGTAGACAAACTTCTTGACAGTTACATTTTCTGGTATAAGATCACCCAGCGGCGTGTCAGCCTGAACAAGATTACCCAAGGTGTCGAGACGGAGAGCCTAATCAAGACGTTAGATGCAAGGTCAAATGCGGTACGAGAGGAGCATACCTTAGCAGCTGGAGCCAAAATACCCTTCAGATCCCTGTTCTCTTTGAGCGTCTGCCGACTTCCCAGCTGAACCTCGTCAAGATAGACCAATGTGTACAACCCTCGGTCCCACTTGACACTTCTCCGTTGTTCTTGTGTTGCCCCATCGTCAAACAATCTCGCTTTCACACCTCGAAGAGGTCTCTCCGGCGTTTCATAGTCTTCCTCGTCGCCAGCTCCACGGGTATGTCGAGGTAGCTCGTCCTCATCTAGCTCATCTTCTTCCTCACTTCCTTCCATATTGACATCCCCATCACCTTCTGTGTGAACTTCAGTGGGACTTGAGTACCCAGCCTCTTCACTCCCACTGATCATAGACTCGTCCCCTTCCAGGCCTTTGGCCAAATTCCGCCTAGCCCTCCTTTGCGCTCGTTCCTCTCTCTCCATTTCTTTCTCTTCTTGTTGTCTCTGTGAAATTGTCCTAATCTTAACAGCAGGACTTTCGGGTCTTAGACCATCTTTCCGGACCACCTCCGTCTCCAATCTGGCAGTAAGATAGTGCTGGTTCTTGGTGGTATTTGAGGTCGTCAACTCCTTCAAGGCCGTGATACTCATCCCTGAGAACACATCATCAGAGTGGAAAGTAACGGCGGCCTTCCTTCGAGTTGCGGCCCTTGAAGATGTAGGCGGCTGAGGCTCTGATCCTGAGGTACTGGTGGACCTTCGTTGTCGAGTTGTTCGCCGCAGGCCAGAAGAAACCGGCTCTGGTTGAGGTGGCGAGGGAGCTGGCGGGTTAATAACAATGACAGGAGTGGGTATCATCGAAATAGGCGGTATCATTGGGGTTTCAGATTCCATGTCTTCGTCAACTGTGTGGGGATGAGCATCCTGCTTCATGGGTGAACCAGGTAATAAGTCCTGAGTTGAAGAGGGCGGTGAAGAAGGTGGAGCAATTCCGATACGTTCAGGCAAGTCTAGCTGTGGTATCCCAGTCTCTATTAAGACGGGTGCCTCCTCACTCGAAGGAATATCATCTGAGGATGATTCTGGGGGTTGCAGCGGCGGAGATGGGGGTTTTGTAGGTACTGGAGGGGTAACAACACGTCGAATTCTGATAGAGCCGCCTGTAGGTTTTTTGCCCTTTGTATCTTCGTTTATGGTTGTCGTAGTCGTCACAGTGGCAGTAGGCCGGCCCATCGCCGACTTGGTTGACGTTGAACCCTTTAGGCTAGGCACTTGGCGCAATACCCTCGGTTTGGGAGGAGACGGAGGTTTCTCTTCTCTTTTCCGTTTCAAAACAGCATTCTTCACCATAGCCGGTGTTATCGAGCTGGAAGAAGCAACTGGCTGCTTTGTTCTGGCTAGCGAACTTGCAGTAGGTTTTATAGAGGTTTCAACCATCCGGATCGACCTTCTCGTCGTCGTATTCACAGGAGAATCCTTCTGAGAGCAGGTCCCATCAGCAACGCGCCACAATATAACACCAGGAGCAACAAGATTCTTCGTACCTTTGAAACATCAGTTCCTCGAGGCCTAGGTTCTGTCTTCTTCTTCTCCAAAATTTTCGAATCAGTGGCCCTCGCATACGGTTTCGCAGGTATTCGTGGAATGCGGCTCGAAACTTGTTTGAGACTGGACTTAGAAGGACTAGAGATATTGCCATTTGTGTTTGAGCTGCTGGTAGCCATCGATTCGGGCTCGTTCTTGGAAGGAGTCGGTTCTGCGGCAACAATGGGGAAAGGGAGCTGGCGAGTGGATTTGCTCAGAGATGACTCGACTGATAGGCCAGGGGAGACAGCCCTTTCTTTGCCTTTCACTGAGGCAGTCAAACGAGCGGATGGTTCTGCCGACTTTTCACGCTGGGAGCTTGCAAGAGATTTGGACGGACTGGTTAATCTTGAGGCGACTACCTTTGCAGAAACTGGGGGAGGTACCGGATGTTTCTCCGAGATGAGCACACGCCTTGCTGGGGTCGAAACTTTTGTTGATGGCGTAGCAATAGCTGTATTAGCCTTAAAGCCCAGCTGTGCGGCTTTTTGGGGAGAAATCTGGCCGTTAGCAATCGCCTCTTCCATGGTTATCCTTCTTGCAGGTGTACCAACTGAACTGCCTGGCGTAGGAGCTTGCAAATGAAATTTTGCCGGTGAAGTTTCCGCTTTCGGAGGACTGAGAATTCGTCTGGGCCCGTTCGGTGAGGGCTCACGAATGGGTGTACTCGGGGTTGCTCTAGGTTCAAGCATGCCCGAATCGCCACCAAAAACGGAGAACGAAAATACGGGCGCAGGTTCGTATGGTGAACGGATAGCAGAGGAACCGGGAGGTTGAGGTGTAGCTTCGAGACCTCCAAAAGCTAACGTCGATGGAAGGTCTGAAGATTTTGGAGATAATGAACCTAATTCACGACGGAATGGAGGTTCCTTGCTTGGACCGCGTGAACTAGGTCCATTATCTCCAAAAGCTAACGTCGATAGGAGGTCTGAAGATTTTGGAGATAATGAACCTAATTCACGACGGAACGAAGGAGGTTCCTTGCTTGGACTGCGTGATCTTCGTGGTCTTGACCGTGCAGCTCGAACGGGAGAAAGTCGAGTGTCATCATTTTTCTCGTCCTGAGAATCTTCAATGACTTCGCCGTCATCTATAGGTTTGGAAAGAGCGGATTTCTTCCTGATAGACAACGGAGTAGTGGGTGGAGGCGCAGTGAAAACAGGATGAGGTATGGGTTTAGGTGAGGGTGTAGGAATAACACTCTTCCGCGGACGCGATGACCGACGTAGAGGTGTCGCCATGGGCTCAACAAGAGGTTCAAACGACGATGCAACAGTGCCATTTGATGTTTGATTTTCTTGTATTTGCTGGGCCGGCGAATGTGTGGGAGGTTCGAGTTCAACCATAGTTTGTTTGGGTGAATCAATAGCCATCGAATCACTTCGGTCATCTCTTTCAACTCCTTCTACGACCAAAACAGGAACATGCATTGTTACATCTGTCGTCTGAATTGTTTGGTGAACATCAGGCGATTGAGAAAACATGTCATCAACCGAAAGCACTGGGTGTGGCGTTGTTGGAACAGCGGAAGGTTGCATGGCGTCTGCAGTCATCGAGTGATTAGGGGAGTCGAAAGCAATCAATAGTTCTTCTCTCGCTGATTGATTCTTTCGTTGACTCGGACTTGTGCGAGGTGAGGTGACTCTGTGGCCAAGGGGGTTGTCATCTTCGGGGACATGGCCTTCTTCGTTTGCGCGCAATAGAAGTAGATCTTCTTGATAGTCGTTAGAGGTCCCTGGATTGGTCGCGTGATATGGGTCGAAGATGCTCAGAGCAGCTGGAGGACTCGGCGGTGGCGAAGGGTTGTCCAGTGCAAGCAAAATCCTGTTCGCCAATGCAGATGATGGTTCTACCAAGCCTCAGTTACATACAAGAGCCATATAACATAACATGTCCGATATACTTACCATCAGGGATTAGAGCACCGCTCTGGGGTGTACCAGACTGCGAATCAACCATGTCTTCGTCGTCATCATCGACCTCCACCTGGTTGACTAGCTGTGCTACATGCTCTATGTCCTCCGCCTCCTGAGCTGTGGTTTCGGGTTCCTCTTCTTGGAGTTCAGATTGTAGATTGGGTTGCGGCCGAGGGCTTGACAATCGAGGTGACCGCCGCAGCGGTGAGGAAACCGGCGGCGGAAAGAGTTTATTAGCGGCCACAAAATTTCGTTCTGGGGTCTTCACAGGTCCGAAATAAACACGCGGGGCCTCCGTATCGCTGTCAGAGCCAGATCCTGAAGATGAGGGCGTTGCGGGTGCTTGGTTGTCCATCTTCCGTTCAAAAAACAACTGCCAATTCCTTCATATGCTCCTCTTTGTCTGAAGGTAGTTGTAGATGGGAGACCAAGAAGAAATCTCGTTGCCAGTTGATATGATAAAGAAAATATATGAGATAAACGCGGAGGAGCTGGAAGTAACGAGGCAAAAACCAAGCTCATACGCGACGAAGTAAACACGCATTACACGTGACTGATATAGCAGTGGCACTGCACCCAAGAAACAAACAAATGCTTTCCTCCATTCATTCCCTACAAGCTAAACGAAGCCAAGAATACGCTACAGTCACTCAAGTCTGAATATTTTTACCCGGAGTAACACTAACGCTGACGGTCCAAGGCACAGGCGATGGAGACGGCGTTCGCAAGGTCTGCTTCTGCGCATCTTCTCTCAACTGCGACGACGTTAGCATCAACTATACAGCTCCAAGCGGAGACCTGCTCACTTTGTCGTTCTCCTTTGCTAGACCTGTTAATATCTTAGCTTGTTCGTCGATCTTCAATTTCATATCCCTTATCATCTCAGCCTGGAGTTGCTCCAACATAGAACCTCCATTTTTGTCTGGAGTCCCACGAGGAGAATGAGGACTCGAAGGACGTATTCGCCTCCTTTTCGTTCCATTGAAAATTTCGCCTGCCTCTGAGATTGTAGAGCTCGAGTCGCCAGTGGCCGTCAAACTCAGCCAATTCGGGCCTGTATCCGGGCTGTAGCCTGCGGAGAGACTAGTCGATTCGAAATTGCGTTTCTTCATACTCACACCGTCTGAAACTTCGGATTGTAGCTTCTCAGCCTCGTTTCGTATCTGCTGCAATGCGATTTGCACATGGTCGTCGATTGTTCGAGCAACTTCTGAGCTGAGCTCTTGGACCGCCTCTGTCCAGATTCTCTTCATCTCTGCTTCGTGTTTTTTGAGTTCCGCTTCGCAATCATCCTGGACACGCGACGACTCTGCTATTTTGGGCTCCACGGTAGTTGTCAAGTCACCGGATATCTTTCTGAGTCTGTCGCTAATCGTGGTATAGGTAGCACACTTGGTCTCCTCCGATATCAAGCGTTCGGTAAGCCTGTCCGATTCCCTAGAAAGTCTAGCACAAACTCAGTCACTGCACATTACCAACGTTGTCGAGGGACCTTTACCTGGCTAAATGGAGGAGTGCAGCTGAGATTCGCTCGGATCTTTCCTTTTTATGATCTCCTGGACTAAGTTTCAAATTGCTAACTGCGATGTCTGAGACACTAGCTTTCGATCCAGAGGGCTCAGAATGCTTGTTGTTAGCCTCAAGGCGGAACTGCTGATCTTCGACTTTCACTATTGGCTTCAGCTTTGCAGCTGCCTAAAATCAAATAAGTGTCAGGGTTTTCATTGCACTGCTCCTGGATTTTAACTTTACACGTCTGTCTGGTCCTACATCTCGTTGTATGCTGTGACGACCCTTGGGTTCGGAGGCTTTTCTTGGCCCTCTAGATTGGCGTAAGTCTTTGCAAAGTTCGCCTTCCATATGAAACCTACCTATATGCGCTAATTTCGGAAGAAGGACTACGTCGTCTTTCGTATCCTCGACTGTTAGATCTTGATCTACGTCGCCTTGGCCCTGGTGCTCGGCGAAGACTCTGGTTGGTGGAAGCACGCCGCTCTCGTCCTCGCAATGGCGATCCCTCTCGCCGGTCTTGGTAGATCTTCTGGAACAAAGACGCTTGGGCTATTAATGGTGTTTTACTGGTAGACCCTCCGCCGTTTCCTGAAGATAAAATCCATGAATCATGGGGTTTGACCAACACAATGAAGAGTCCTTACTCTGCTTGGCGGGCCACCCAGGCTCATCTGGATGCACCCAGCTATATGCGCAATAGGAATAGCCAGTCAATATCATATTGTATACATTATTGAATATGAGAGTCTGCTCACCGACAGTCTTTGCCTTTCTCGCAGCCAGACCCAAGCGGCACGCCGGTCTTCGAGTCAAAATGCTGCATGGAGAAAATCCCCCTGTAAGATCAGTATATGCATAGCTTAATGGCGAGATAAACTAACACGACACGGCATGGTTTTCCAGAATGCCATATCTCAAATATCCTAAGCCTTGAAATTGGAATCTGCGCGAGGTGTACAAATGAGAAGCAGGATAACCACGTGTTACTACGTAAATCCGACACGACCATCGCTTCTGGATCGGGAACAAAGTTCACCGACTGAGATGGCAGAACGACCGGTAAAGCTTGGTGAAAACAGGCTCTTCGTACATTCCGATATACGTGGAATATTATAAACCAGACCTTTTACAACGAACGAAGTAGAAAACTGAACTCGGTGTAAGATCACGAACAAGCATCTATCTACTCCGCTCCGCTTCATTTTCTCAAGTGAATCCCGCCGGAATACTTATAGTGGTATGCCTTATTTATGCACGCTTTCGCCACCCACCAACTTACCAACAATTGGGATATATCTAATCATGGGTGCTCTTGTCAGTGTCCTAGTCCTAGTCGCTATGGCTGGTTTCTTCTTCAACAGTTTTCCCGGAGCGAGCGCTCGTGATGAGGAGCCTGAAGTACGCTTTGCAGAAAAGCCGGCGCTGTTACAAGTGAGGAAGCATGAGGATAGTGATGAGGTGGAGGAGATATCAATGAAAGAGCTCTTGGAGACGAGATGTAAAAGCTTGTTCAAACCGTTCAAACCAATGTGGTGGCTTGGAAAGTAAGTGTTCGAATATCCCTCTATCTATATTTTTCATTCTCACATATATTCAGCGGTCACCTGCAGACGATATACTGTGTTATGGGTGACTTCTCGAAACGAGATTTAATGTGGTATCATAGGTGCGCGTTATCAGATATTAAGACCCTGAACGAGCCCTGAAATCAACGTTATGTCAGAACGTACCTAACGCTTGCTGATGGCGGCACACTGTACGTTGCAAACTGTTTACAGCCATGTTTTGTGCGCTGACGTTGATCGTCCTACTCAAGCGGTTTAGACTTTGCCCCTGCTGATCACTCGAATCTCAAAGAAGATACCCCAATCGTTGTGGTTCAACATGGCCTGACTGGAGGTAGGACTTCCTCCTGCGTTTCATAGCTGGAAGAGCTCCTCTCAATTCAGTTCTCCAACTCTAGGCTCGTATGAACCCTATGTCAGGGCAGTTCTTAGCAAAGCATGCGCCCCCGTTGAGGCTGGAGGTCTTGGGTACCGAGCAGTTGTCGTCAACTTCCGAGGATGTACGTCACAGATTATACATTGACGAAGCCTTTGCCTCGCCTTCTCATCAGTGTTCGCGCATTTCTAGGTGCAGGAATCCCCATAACAAGTCCACTACTGTACTCTGCTTGCCACACAGACGATACAAGAGAAGCATTACGACATGTCGCCCATCTTTACCCCAAAGCTCCTCTTCTCGGACTTGGATTTTCGTTGGGATCCAACGTTGTTACAAGATATCTTGGAGAAGAAGGAGAGCTTACCAGGCTCCACGCGGCGTGTACCCTTGCATGTGTGCGTCACTTGAAACGGATATTTATCTCCTAAATGAGATAGGCGACTAATTAGCTTTTCTGGGTTAGCCTTGGGATCTCAAGCAGAATAACGAAGAGCGAGTCTCGTTATGTTGTTTCTCGCTACCCTGTTATTAATGCCGAATCCTCTAGACTTTTAGCATCCTTTACCGGCAGACATGTTTACTCCAAAGCGATGGGTGGAAACCTCCTGCGGCTTCTGAAAAGGCATGTGAAGTCTATACTCCAACACCCCAACGAGGAAGTCACTGCCGCCTGCCACCAAGCCCTCAAACTCAAAAACCCAACCCTAGATAAGTTCGACGACACCTTCACTCGAGTAGCTGGAGGACCTGGGCCTCATTTTCCTTTCCGAAACTCGGATGATTATTACATCTGGGGTTCAAGCCACAAAATTGTCGACCAGATCACAGTGCCTTATCTTGGTATCAACGCTGCAGATGATCCAGTGGTGAGGTTCGTACCCATGGAAGGAGGAGGAAATGGTTTAGTGGCTATGGAGTTGACGAGGGGTGGCGGTCATTTGGGGTGGTTTCAATACGGGAAGGATGGATCGGTGGATCGGTGGACGACGGAACCTGTTCTAGAGTGGTTGAAGCTGATGGGCACGGATGTAGTTCATGATCCTAAGCCCAGGGGGTCGGAGATTTATGTAGACGAGGAAGGCTTTCTACGGGAGAGAGCACATCCACGTCTGGGGTGTAAAGTCAAGGAAGGCGGTGGTTTAATCGATGGAAATGGTGGTGAAGAGGGAATGATTCAAGGTCTTTGATAATGTATCTTATTTTTGGGGTTTTCTTGTCGTAGAGCATCATGACATTAGATGATTGACTTCATTCATAGACCACACTGAACTGCCCATGAGGCTTTGCAAGTACCTCAATCACTGTCGCTGAAAGTAAGGCCTTCTTCTTCCTTTTCCTCCTCTTGCACCCGTTCGTATTGGCTAAAGTCCACCGACACAGTACCTTCTTCCACCAATGTCTCGTCGTCCAGGTTTTTGTTCCGTTCGAACAGCTGTCGTCCTATTGATGTTTAACTCGGTCAAGGATAGTCAAAAATGTGCCCAAAAGTAGCTGACCTGACAACCTTATGAGCGACCGCTTGAATTCTTCTCTTTCCTTCGCAGTCAGACCCTTCAGTTTCTCCTCTTCTTCCTGAGCCTTCTTGATAGAAAGTTCCTTGTCAAACTTAGCTTTCCACGCTCTGAACGACTCTAATGTCACAGGTGTCCCTCGTGTGCGCTTTTCTTCTTCCTATTTGCCGTATGTCAAAGAAGGGAAAATGACTGGTATATAATTTGCTTACTTCCAACGCCAGTCTCTCTTTCTCAGCTTCACGCTTACGTTCGATCTGTATCTTCTCCTTTATGAGAGCCCCGATTGCTTCGCGTAGGTAAGATACAAGAGTGAAGGTCATCGCCATCCCAAGGTTTTCTGCTCCCTGCACATGGTTCAGAAGGGATAAAGAGGGTGGGTCGATAGAATGTCCTACCACTCTCAGTAGATTTTCTATAAGTTTTTCTTCGTCTTCTTCTGTGACCATCTCCTCTTCATGTTTCAGTGAAAGCTCCGGCAGCTCATCGGGATAAGCCTCAGGATAATGGACGGCGAGTGTGAGTGTAACTAGCTTGTCAAAACTCTGTCAAACCCTTGAATCAGACCGACCAACCAAGGTTCACGCACTGTTATCTGCACCGTCTGGCAGTTCATCTGCCTCTGCGTCAATTTCGATGTCCGTCTCCGAAATTTCTAATATAGGTAAATGTCAATTTCTCAGCAGATCCTGTAGGCTTCAGAGACCGACTATGTATTTCGGTTGGGTATATTGACTCCAATACCTTTAGAAACTTCATTAATGATGAACATTCTGCAGTTTCAAAAGACCCGCACCTCGAATTCTTCCAATAGAGCCTCCGACATGCCTGGACGAGTAACGAACCATTTCCGGCTTGTAAACGAGTAGGATCGGAAGATCTTATCAGATCAGATCGGACCGTTAGCCCGATGTGGCATTTTGCAACGGAACTTACCGCGCCGACTTTACCAGTAAACGTTTCCCGAAGAACACAACGTCGTGTCGCCGACAAAATCTTCAACAAATGCAGCGGTTCCCAAACGTCCTGGCGTCTTCATTTGGAGTTTATTCTGCGCGTCTATGCTCGCTTCTGGCGACCTCAACGCGTCCTACGTTGACCCTACCAGTCGGCACAAACCACCTGCTTCGATTTATGTCTGGTGACGGTATCATGCCTTCATTTACATCTGGATTAATGGACAAGCGGCATGAAGCTGTGAAAGACCAGATTGACAGGCATAACCTTAGCACCAAGAGTGAACTTTCCACACCCGAAGCAAGGTGGAAAGAACAGTCGCAAAAGTTCATGCAATTGGCGGGCAACCAACCTCCTGCTCACGCATATTCAGGTTGGAACTGTCGTTTTTGAAAATATTGTACCGCGACTAATGAGAGCTTCCAGGACGAACGGTCGAGATTAAGACAAATGGTGATTTAGCAACAGCGTACAGGCAACTTGACGGTATCCTAGCCCGTAACAAAGTTCGTTGGACCCTCAAGATGACCGAGAGGCACGAGAAACCAGGCGTGAAGCGGCGGAGGTTGAGTAGTGAGAGATGGAGGAAGCGATTTGCTAACGAGGTGTGTCTTGTTACCTCTATCGGCAAGCTTTTCGCTCTTAGGGTCCACTGCATCGTGCCATTATGCTAACACGTTATGGTTTTCTTTCCCTTTTCACAAGGTCAGGAAGAAGGTTCAGTTAGTCATGAAGATACGAGACCGCGGAGCATGATTACCGCTTCGTCATTGACTCCAACGGCTGTTTTCTTTACTCCTCGACTACTCAAACTGTGGTTTCTTCTTCAATCGATCCTAGCTTCCGCTTCCTCGATGCTTAGTATGGCGTCACCAGTGTTAACTTTCTCGTCCTATGATGCTTCCGTCTTCGTCTAGCTGCCTTTCTCCGCTGTGGGGTATCAAAAGCGTGTTCCTGTAGGTTTCAGGGATCCCTAGCGGCCCTATTACTCTGGCTCGATTCCATCAACAATCGAACACAGCGTGTCCGGGTGACTTTCAAAACACCGGCTGTATTTCCTCAATCGTCGCTCGACTTGCGGCAAATTAACCGTACGGCTGTCGACGATGATCGCAAACCTTTCACTGTTTGATTCACCCTGGACAATGTTTGGATTTCCAAGTCTTTCGAAGAACGGAACTTGCGAAAAGTTTGTCCCACTTGATCTTTACACCAAAAGAAGCAAGGGATCTTGCCGCATTACCCATATGAGTTAGTGCTACGCCTAAGCTCCAGATATCGTTTCCCTTAGGAATGCAGACTACTGCGATTGACTGCCGCCTCAGGTCCGGGGAATCCCGTTGCCTCGCGTTCATTTATGTGGCTCGCTGATTGAACGAGGCAACACGCAGTCTTAGCACGTCTGTCGTAGTTAAAACAGAGCTGTTCTTAGTGATTAAGGTCAGCAAGTTCCCCCAACTCACGAAGTTCTCACCTTTCACTCATCTTCTACTCAGCAACATGTGCCATAACGTGAGTGCAACCTCTGTATTGCTCTCGCACTTCCTCATTCATTTGTTCGTAGGTGATTGATGGTCGATTCCACACCCAATGCGGCCATTTCTATGGCATGGCTACTCAAATGCAAGATTGCCTCCGGACGGACTGTATCTTTAGTTGCAGGCATCCAGCTGGTGAGTCAATTGTATTTTGAGATTGCTCTCATATTAACTCTTTATAGAGTGCAAGAAAACCAGTTGCACACGCCTCATGGCGCCGCCCGCCCGTAATCCCATCCGCCTCAGTAAGACGGATTGTGCTGAGTGCACTCAACGACAGCGCCTCGGCCTTGATTCCTTTAGTCTCTCCAACAACATGAACACCAATATCAAGCAAGCTTCATGACCTCGCCACAACCTTTATCCCCTTCTCTCGTTCCACCTGTACCGAACATGATCTTATCATTTGTTGAGCCTTGAGGGTTGTGAAGAGTCCGCGACTCTCAGTGCGTGCAGGACGTGCAGGACCAGTGTCATCTGCAACTCTATCTTAATGTATCTTATCGTAACTTTATCATATCCTATCATAGCAACCTCTAGTCGTACTCTATCCCGACACCGAAACTGGGATTATCTTCCTTTCTTCTTTCTTCGCAGTTGTCCGCAATACAATCACGGAAATGCGGACGTTACGGCTGTAAGTTTAGACGCCACAAAGTTGGACCGTGATTGGCTGTTGAAAAAAATCCTTGGCACAGTTGCTTTTAGGAGACGTGCCCTTGTACTTTCATGGAGATCTTTTGCTCACTCGACCCTTTTACGCCTTTGTTTTTCTGCCTTCTGTTTGTACATGAGGCTAAATACCGTTGCTATGCGCTCGTATCGCTTGTGCCCACAAAGGAAATGCTTGTCTGTCGTTGTGAATACATTATGATCCTCGACTATGATAAGTTACTTTCCAACCATTCTCTCTTGCCGAGTCACATTTCTCGCTACTATTTCTACCAATTCTCTTGCCTAGTCATTCCAGCTCGAGCGCCAATCAACTATGGGAAGGACTGCCTACGATTTCGAGGAATATGGAATTGACAACATTCGAACATACGTCCGCAATTTCGAGCTGCCGAGACCAGATCCCTGCAGCGAGAAAGATCTACTTTTCATGCTTGGAAGAGGACCATACATTCCATCGACAGATGTGAACAAGAGCCATCAGAACATCCTTCACACTCGGCATGAGAGGTGGAGGTCGTTCGAGAATATCCAGCACCTCACGTTGGACGGTATCTCCCCCTTAAAATGTAAGTTTTTCGTTGACTATTATTCTCCCTAATTGACGATACACTCATCAGGGACGAATATGTTACCTCTTAAAGCCAACGAACCGATAGACAAAGCGAGTTGCGCTATTGACCCACGATATCGGCTTCCTCAAGTTCTTCCTGACTTCTACACGCATGCACCAATCGATATCTCAAAGTGAGTTCCCCGTGTAAAATTTATATTGCGATCCTGTTGACATCTTTTCGTATTAGTATGCAGTCATGGTTAAACCTGCTGCTTATTACTGCCACTCGTATCATGCACACCACGATGCCGGCGACCTCCCCTTACGCTTTCCAATACGGCAAAAATAAATCCAAAGACAATCATATATTTCGACATTTCGTTTGGTCTCCTAATGGCCTCAACCCACATGAACCAACATGGGATGCTGGATCTGTTGTGGTAGCTTATCAACCTCCGTTCGTGCTCACGCTCCAAGATCTTCAAGAATTCGCTTCCTGTCGTGCTGTATGTTCCTGTTCCGAACGGAATGGATTCTTAAACGACTTTAAACTGACTTCAATATAGTTCCCAACCTTCGATGCAATTTCCGACCATCTCAGCAGCAAGTACAGACTGTGGGCAAAGGTGATTAAAGATGCTTTAGGGATCTCTGAACTATATCTTACTAATCGTCGTAGATCTGGGATACATGTCAAGTCAACCACTCCAATTGGTTCATCTTGACGTCTTATACACACTGGGTCTTCGGTGCCTTTTCGAAAGGTCAGTGACAACCCCTGCATCCACTGAACTCCCTTGACTCAATTCTGACATTACGGCGACCTTGCAGGCATGAGGGTGGCTTTCGTCTCCCCCGTCATTACATACAGCAGGTCAAAACCAAGCATTTTGGAAATATTTCTCTACTGGGTCTGTTCTGCCATGAACCAACCAGGCACTTTCCGTCTTCCTCAGGTGGGTGACGACGTGCTCGATCCATACGAAGTCCCTTGCACGGCCTACGACGTCCTCTTCTTTGGCCATCGAGCTGTCCTCGCGTTGTGTGACACCTAAATTTGGTCTGGTGCTTACAACTCCTCGTTGCTTTCTTTTCATCTGATGTAGGTTGACGAACCTGTCTTCGCTGACCTGGACATTGATATGGAGCCTCTTATCGATATGCCTAGGCCACCCCCATCGGAATCCTTTTGGGATGGACGGGATGCTTGTCAGTATCTCCTCGTGCATTCTCATCAGTTTGTTCATTTTTATTATTTTCGTTTCAGCGCCAGCTCCTTCAGCACACATAGATCTTAAGTCCCAATTTCAGGGATCAGGGAGTCTTAACTCCTGTTGGAATATGCCTGAGCGGTCATACACAAGTGCTACCCAAGGGGGCATACGAACGTGGCTGGCCACCTGTCAAAATGCCCGTCATAGGATGTTGGATGAAGATGACCTCGTCTATCGGCCGGTACCCGACGCCGAGCTACCCGAAAATACGTTTAGAGAAGATGAGCTACGCGGGGAATGGATGATCCCAACATAAATTATTATCACGTTCGCGACTTTCATAGATTAGCAGTACTTATTATTGAAGTGTACAGCAAAAGTAATTAGCTATTATTTCCCCTCCGACGGCACTGACGCTGGTGTATGACGACCATCTGGATAATTGGGCGTTCTGTTAAGTATATCTTGCGACCGCGGTTGGTGCTTTTCAATCTGAGGCAAACTGTCGCGAGAGATGAAAATAGGTCTTCGTTGAATTGGCCGAGCGGGTGGAGTCACCTAACGTTACAACGTCAGTACGCAACTGCTCAAGGAGCTTGTGTATGATCAGGTACACACCCACGTTGTGAATTGCAAGTGAGGAGCATTTTGTGATGAATAGAATTCCAACAGAATAGCTAGTGCCTCTGGACAACCCCGTGAGCAACGACGTTAGCTGATGAACGGAATATATTTACCTGCCACTTGCTCCGTTTCAGATTCCTGGAGGTTGTAATAATCAACAGCAGCTCTTGACGCATCGGGAGATGGTGGTTTGTGCGACGGTGGGGTCGGCAAAGACTTGGATGGAGAGCAGGCGGCTATCCGTGCATCAAGGGAGGGAGAATTAGGTCCATCGTAAACACGCTGGGCAAGAACGTAGCATGCTATCGCAATTATCCTTGAGGGGTATAACAAGCAAAGAGGTGTTCGATATCTAAGGAAATCAGATTTAATATTCTGAAAAGTAAAATGGCTAGTAACACCTACGCGTCGTGAGTTACACTCCAGGCGTATTCTTGGAGCTCTATTCCAGGTTGCAAACTTTCAAACATGTTCAACATCTCCACATGAGGACTCTCGACAACAAATTCAAAACATAGAGCTTCGAGCAAGGTTTCCTCGGTAATGAGAATACTGGATTGCCAGCAGTCGACATCCTGTCGACGATGAATTGAGCCTTCAGTGCGTTTTAGAAAAACGCTTGAAGGGGCATACATAAGAATCCGCAGGAAGGTCCCTGACGTCAATATGGTGGGATTTCGCATATGCAACTCGCGCGACGTCGCGTAACTTCCTGCCGCACTCCTCTGTCTTTGTGGCGAGGAAGATACAAGAAGCTGAAACATGCTAAAGTAATATTCTGTCAAAAACGAAAGATTCAAGAAAATTTTACGAACCCGAGGGTCAAAATCTTCCATGGAATAGCGCATGTAGAACCTATGGAACCAGGTGGCCGCAGTGCACATTGCCGAGGTGGGGCTATGCAGCAAACTGAATGAGATTTAACACCCTCTGGAAAATATTAGGACCTACAGTGCAAGCGACGCGCCCAAACGAAAAAGTAATTCAATAGCAGCGGCCCTGTCATGAAGTTCTTGCTCTAGCGAAACCAAAGAAGGGGTTGAGTACAAAGCATCCAGAGTAAAAAGCCACTGAGATTGAGCCATGATACTGGGGCATTAGTGGTCAGAGGTAGACGAAAGTCCCTGAGAGCTCACTGCGACGATTCAACGCATCTGAATCGCTTACGTAATTGTGATGATCGGGTTATCCCTGTAAAGTTTCCACAAAACAGTGATCCCGGCGTGACTTTACTCATTTCCTGTGCCACAACAGTGTCCGTCAAGGGCCCGAGTTTTGGTCGTTTATGTCGAGTACGACCTCTAATTATCTCTCGTCACGTTTAACTAGGGGTCGGCCCATCTTGTTTCGGAGTTTTACGCACTTCCGTACCTACCCCTTGCCTAACAACTCTCACCGGATTTCATGCCGGAGATCGCACTGCACTCTCAGATGACCATCGCTTTATGAGCCTATGGCTTTTTCTGATTATCCCTGGACAAAATCAACTCCGATACCCTGTTTCTGGTAAAGACTTGCTCGAGTGGGTATCTGTTTTGATGTCCAGTCAGTTTTTCGCCGTTGTATTCGACATGAGGAGTCTATCATATTCTGTACTCAGAGACTCTAGTCCATGATCCGTTCTAATAGATTATGCTATCTTTTGACAATAGATAGACGAGAAACAATCTAAACTTCTGGACTTCTCCGGACAGATTCATGGCCTTTACTGGGCACCCTGAAATACTCCTGCGAACCACTTGCCTTATGGTAGGCCTCGCTGCCACCCAACGCTCGAGTTTTATGAATGACCTCCGACGACGACGTGTACTGTGTCCGTGACATTAACTAGATGTTATATGTGGGGCTATTTACTCTTTCGAAGCAAAACATGAAAGACTTGGTTACTCCTTTCGGGTTCTACGAGGCTCACATGGTTGAAGGACATAGGGTTATCTTGAAGGCGTCCTAGACGTGGCATGTGCACAAGGTGTGTTTTTATCTCTGAACTTCCAATAAATATGTTGCTACCACCGCCATCCGACTGCGTCATTCCCGCGACGCTTTGCTACATCTAAAGCCGCGATTCAAAACTCAAGAACACGTTTAGATTATCGGCTCGTATGGAGAATATCACCTGGCAAACGACTAGAAAACCCCCTGAGCAGCTCATTTTTTTTGTCCTCAATTATCGTCAATTTCACCACGTGGGAATTACGGAGTCCATGGGGCACTCAACGGACCTCAAGGTCAATCTGTGATTCTCTGGTGTTCGTCTCGCGAAAACGTTTATAACTATTAAACAGTGTTACAATAAACAGAATTAACAGCCGAAGCTTGGGCTCTTCGACCCTGCATCGCTTGGATGAATAATTTAATGATCTTCTCCTCTTCTCTTCTTATAATAATATTACTTTGGTTTGGAAGTTCAATTGTTCAAGCTGGCTTGGCAGAGGGGACAGATCCTGTTGAAGGTACGATCTACAATGAAATTTTGTCAGGATTTTCGTCTCCGTGTACGGCAATGCTTTCGAAACCAGACGGACCTATCTGCTCGGGGAATCGTCGACTATCACATCCGATCATAGAAGAAGGTGAAATGACGACAGTGGTCAGTTCACATATCTACAAGAACTCTTAGAATCAAAGCTTACTATTGCCAGCAAGTACGAGTGCAATTGGGACAGTCGACGGGGTGATTGGGACCGAACTTGCAATCCACATCAGGGCAATAAACCTGTGTGATGTGACGGCCTGATGAGCTCCTCCGAGGTGATCTCGATTATTGACAAAAGAGGGGTTACCATTTCGTCAGGCTGCGACAATAATTATCGAGGTCAGCTCTGCATTACCGCACTGGATAACGCAAGACACGGGCTTACCAGACGAATTGTATGATTACAAAGGGTATAATGGTCTTGGATTCTAACGTAAGGGATCAGTAAAATCGCAAAATTCTTTCGAGCGGTTGCACTTACTGGCGTAACCTGCACATTATGGCTGATAGAGTTGAGGAGTGAGATTTTGAATTGGAGGCTGTTAAACGAGCACTGGATCCTGAAGAAACTTAAAACATTAACTCCCCTTCTCCCTTTTATACCATTCGCGCAGATACCAGAAGCCGCATCGTCCCATACAGATGGGCGAGGTGTGGCCCACTGATCAAAACTCCAGATTCGGTCCGCCCCTTGAGGATGTGAAGGGGGCAAGGGTTGCGGTTATGGGTCAATTAAGCAGGGTTGCCATAGGCTGCCACCTGGTTCGATGCGTTTGCGGAATTGCAAAAGCCGCCAGACAAGCTCCGAAACTCTCTACAATAAACAAGTTGAAAGTTCAGAAAGCTTCCTAATGAGCACATTTTGAAGTTTGTGAATTTCAGCGGAGGTAAGGGCGGATGGGAACTCTCCGGACCCTTTGACTTGAGACAATCTGATTGGTTGGAGTTGTGTGAGAGTGTCGAAAGCTTGAGCAACTGCTATTTTGCAAGGAGTGTTCGATCTGTTAAAGCCTATAGCTAAAATCCAATCTCTCATACCAATGCATGGCATAAGCAATCATTTAGACTTCTCCCAAAGGCCCTTTAGCGCCCTTCTGTGCTTGTCTAGTGTTCTCAAAAGGATTCGCTCTTTCGCCGGTTCCGTAGTGCTCGACGAATCCTGGACGCGCTCAGATCGTCGCTGACCATAAGGAATATTTTTAATGCACTCGCCTAGACCCATAAAACATGCCTTCCCTCATGTCTGGAAGGTTCACTCAGTGGATGAATTGCGTTTGATGTAGTTCCTGAACCCGTTCTATGGTGTCGTGTGCCAGTGAACAATTAATCTTGAATTACCGTCCAAGGAAAATTCGTCGTTAATCCACGTTTGTGATAACATCATAAAGCACGATCAGAAGAAAAAGTTCGAAGTCAGCTAGGGGAGGTGGACAATAATCTGAGTTGAATATGTCGCAGTTGATAGATTATCGTTATCAGCAAAGTCGATCAGAGGGAATTTTTGGCCGGTTAATAAAGATCGAGGATTGATGGTTAAGTTGCGCAACGGTAATGAGAGACAGTGAGAGTCATTACTCCTGCATCGCTATCCTGCGAACATGCCAACGAGGTACTGACTGACACCTTCCGGGGTTAAACTACCCACGTCCGAGAAGACCAGCGAAATGAGATCTGGTCTAGATCAGAATAAAGCCAAATAAATCGTCAAAAATTAGTTAAGTGGGAGGTCCAGCGCACCTGGTATAGTCTACATTGGGATTGTTCTGAGAGATAGATTCTTGAGTTATTCTCGGAGACTCGAGATCCGGCTGATTGGTGGAAGTTGAGCCACTTGAAGGATAAGAGAGACCGCCATCTGGCGCATTTGTCCGAAGGGAAGGTTCACTCAAGAGTGGTCTGGGGAAAGAAAGGATTTTTGAAGTGTGGCTCGGAAGGTCGTACTGTGATAGCGGAAAGAGGCGATGGAATTTGTAGCTGGAATGATAGACAACCTTATGTGTCAGTCCTGCTGCCATCGATAGCGATGTATGCAAAAAGACTAAAAATACCTTTCTGCTAGAGCATAGAAGGGTTTGTTCGCTGCTCTGGCGATGATAGCGATTTGATTGCTGCCAACGGCATTCACCAAACCGCCACTCTCGACAACTGCTTCCGAGCCAACAAGGACAAAGTCGACCTTATCCATGACATAGGCTACTGCAGAGTCCAAGATCACGGTACTTGGTACGCCAGCGGCTGTGAGGGCTTCAGCCGTCTTAATTCTGGAAGGCTGGACGTTTGAGGATCTCTCACACCAAGTCGTCTGGTCATATCACATACCCCAGACCGCGAGGACGAGCTTCTGTGACAAATACTGGTAGAGGGGAGAACACGTGTCACGACGATGAGCATCTCCGCCGAAAAGATATAGCGGTACTAAAAGCACCTGAGATCCTTTTTCGCTTGTGTGCCAGAAGGAGAGTTTGCATTACAACTCGGGAGTATGAATGGGTCAAAATCTATTGAAAACACGGGGAGAAGCTATCGATCAGTAGTTTATATGAAAAGGAAAGAGAAAGTATACTTGCGACTGAACCATCCTTGATGAAACCGACAGCCAATTCTGCTATTTTCTGACGATAAGTGAGTGCTTCCGCTGCATAGTTCTGACCATGTCGGATAAGCTCTTTCTTCAAATCTGTGAAATTCTAGGGAGCAATGAAAGTTGAGGGTATTATGGTGAATGGAAAGATGCGGAATGCGTACGTCCGAGTCATGAGGAAACAAGGTGACAAATGCGATAAAAAGTTCGCAGCCTGCGTTCAGACTGATTGTGTTTGTAGTTTGATTTTTGAGAGCTTCTGCGCCATCGTTGAGAGCCTTGACAAGCTCAAACATAGTTCCGGCTTTGAATCGGATGAGACGATTGACGAATAGGGGCGGTCAGCGGCGGATATGACAACTTACCATCTGAGTTGTCAATGAGCTCTGTCAAAGCGAGAATCGCAGCTAAAGGCGGCGAAATCTGACATTGATTAGATTGGGTAAATTTTATATTATATTTTGAAGAAGAACAGCTAACTTGCTCATCCTTCAGAATTGCTTGAAAGGCGGACTTGATATCAAACATGGGAGTATGGAAGACAAGTGCATGTGATGGCTTAGTTTGGGTGACTGTGACCTGTTGTCGGGACGATTACACGTGTATTCACTCCCGACGCCCTTCCATCAATGCCCATCCCTTTAATATTTCGTTTTTTGTTCGGCCACAGGGTCCAAAACTGTCCTTTCTTGACAACCTTCTCCTTCCTTCCTCCCCCCGACTACTAAAGGCACAGTATCTTGTTTTTTTCTTTTTCTCTTTCTTTTCTCTTTACTTACTCTACTTCATCTTCACAGTCAACACTCCAATGGCTAAGCCCTCCACTGAAGTCATGTTCTCCGCAGACGTCGCTCACATGGATGAGTGGGCTCGTCGCACTCGCATACCTCTGACAACCGCGGATGCGCTCGGCGGTCCATACGCCAAAGCACACAAGTGGCTCAATAGCCTCAAGACACAGCTGGTTCGCGAGTACAAGTGGACGGAGGTCGCCTCGGACGATCCTCGCATGTTGTTTACCCTAGAGACCTCCTCGATATGGAGGTCTTCGGTAAACCTCCCTGCTGGCCCAAAGCTCAGGCTGCAACTACCTCTGCATGCAACTTCCTTCTTCTCCCCGGAACGGAGAGTCCAATGGCAGATGGTCTTCCATTCTGACATTTTTGAATCTGTTCGGAAAATATGCCCACCTATCAATGACATTCTCAACCTCATCCAATGTCTTCTCACCGGGGTGGTGACCCTCGTGTTCAAAGAGCATTTACCCGACGGCGTCTACCAAACAACCCGAGGCTTACCGCCCGCTGCTTGGGTTAACAGTAATGAAACACTGCTATCCGACATATTCGACGCTTCACACCTCCGTGCTCTCCGAAAGGCTTGCAGTGACACCAAGGTCGCGTTCAAGCTCGACGTACTCCCGCAGTAAAGTCTCGTCTGTCGCCTGCGCGCATGCCTTCACCGGGTCCTCATCGGATATAAGCGCCTGCGTCATCGCCTCGACCTGGCCTCGCGTTGAACCCTGTCCCATTCCTATTATATTCATCTTTTTATTTTCTTCGCTTTCCACCGCAATTGCTTTCGTATCCCGCAATCCCTCTATTCGACCGTGTCCATCTCAACACCGCAACCGCCCATATAGACTACGTTGTTCTGCTTTTAGTACATACGCATCTTTCTCCTTCGTGTTCATCGTTGCATTATACTTATTCCTATTTTTTTTTTGGTCTCTCAGTGATCATTTTTTTTTTTCATACCGCACATCCCATAGCTCCCCCACCTTCACAACACCTATAGTAATGTGTATCCTTCCTACTACCACTCGACCTCAACACTACGACTCGTTAATTTGCTGACCATTCGCGAGCCGAATCGACGCCTCTAACCTCTTATCTCCTACATTACCATTACACCTCGCTACTGCTCCTGCCGCGTCAGAACCATTTACTTAATTTCGTATGCTCTCGACACCCAAAACACCTTACATAGACATATTTCGCCCTCCAACCCGAGCTTTGGTCTCCGCCTTGCCCATATGTACATATGATTATTTGAACAGCGCACACTTTGGCCGAATTTTGATTCCGAGAGAGCCTCAATTTGTCAACGCAACAACATTTTTTCATCCCTATATTACATACTTACGCCCATAACGGGGAGGTTCAAGTCCCGTTGCTGCTATGGCTCCAAGGCACCCACCCTGCAAATTGCACAGATGCCAGCCTGTCAACAGCGCCTATCGTAACCCGGAAAAAATCGCGAAACGGGATGCGAAAGCGACGGACGGGGATGGCAATAAATTTGCTGTGACTGATTGACATATTCGGCAGTATATTTATTTCATCCAGGGGTGATTGATAAACAATTCCCAAAAATGATCCTGATTCAGCAGGTTTACGGTTCCGATCATCACTCGTTTCTCATACCGTTACTGACTCCTAACCACCTTGATATTTTGTTCACTTTTTTCTTGGTTTATTTTTCGAATACGGAATCATGGTATCGGCGACTGTAAACTGTCAGAGTGAAACTTGTCCTAATGGCAACCCTGTGTCTCGTCTCGAATGTCCAACTTGTGCAAAGTCAGTTCGTCATTTGTTGTGGCTCACCCGTCGAAATCACTCATTTGCCATTGATTTCCCCCTGTTCGCTTCGTACTTCTCCGATATCATATCTATGATGTCCTTTATAGGCTGGGAATCAGAGGGTCCTTCTACTGCTCACAAGAGTGTTTCAAGGCTGGATGTGAGTGCTCTGCGGTCTTATTTATGTCGGTCGACTTGTGGCGCTGACTGAATTCTTTGGGGCGCAGGGGTGAGGAGTCTGTTCCGCGCTTTGGACGTGATTTGGGTTAATCTGTCATCTTTGTCATAGAAAGCGCACAAATTCATCCACGAGATTGCGAAGAACGGCGCAGACGGAAAAAATCTCGGTGAGCACTCATCCGCTCTGAACCTAGCTGAGCATTTAGCCCCGATGTGCACCTCTAATTTGACCTACTTTGCTTGTTTCTTATCTATGACATACCACCCACCTAGATGGAACATACAACCCTTTCCCCAACTATAACTTCACCGGATCTCTGCGCCCACACTATCCTCTTACTGGAAAGCGCGTAGTACCGGACCACATCCCCAAACCTGAATACGCCGACGATGGTGTGCTTGCTATTCAGTTGCTGACTTGATGAGTATTGAACTTTATTTCCTGAAACACAGGAATACCCAAATCGGAGATCAAGGCGGCCGGCCAACCGCCCAAAATTCTCAGCCCAGAAGAACAAGAAAAGATACGGGTTAGCTGTCGTGTAAGTCTAGCCACCTATTTCGTCCTCAATCAAACTCTTGGAATGCAGAGGCTGACTGATCCTCTCCCTAAACTGGCCTTTTGGCTTTCGACATTTGAATTGACGCGTAACATGACCAGCTTGCAAGAGAAGTACTCGACCTCGCCGCTTCTCACGTGAAGCCAGGTGTAACGACGGACTTCCTCGACGAAATAGTGCACAATGCTACCATTGAGCGTAACGCCTATCCATCCCCTCTAAACTATCGCGGCTATCCCAAATCCGTCTGCACGTGAGTATTATGTTCCTCATTGGCGTTCCTTTCACGATCTTCTTGCTACCCGCTTTTGTCTTCAAAGTTTACGATCATGCCGTTCGGTGTTTTATCATCCTTTTCTGCCTTCTTCTGCGCCCCTTGGCTAGGCTAGGCCTATTTGAATCCCATTTGTGGAATCTAAAATAGACTTGTTCGGCGCTGCTAACGTTTTTCGCGTATTTTTTAGGTCGATAAACGAAGCCATATGTCACGGTATACCCGACCAGCGGAAGCTAAAGGAAGGGGATATCATTAACATTGACGTCTCACTATATTATAACGGTAAGCACAGTACTCCTTCATTTTTCTTTCGCGCTAGAATCTCACGGCTTTGAAAATTTCTGCCCTATCGCAACTCCACTCGCAAATTTTCTTCTTGGTTCCCTATACGGCTTGGACATGGATTTATCAAACGTAAACGTCTCGCATGGAATCGACTCTCGGTCATTTCTCTCGGGATTCTCGTTGTCTTCACAACACGGATTCTATCCTTATCTTCTGAAGGCTACCACGCAGATCTTAACGAGACATATCCCGTCGGCGAAATAGACGAGGATTCGAAGCGACTTATCCGAACCACGCGAAACGCACTCGATGAAGCGATCAAGATTTGCAAGCCTGGTGCTTTGTTTAGGGATATCGGCAAAACCATGTCGGTCGCTTTGTTCTATGCTTCGAAACTCCCTATGCTTACCAAAAAATATACAGAGAACCGATTGCCCGAACAGGCGGCTGCGCTGTTGTGCGGACGTACACAGGCCACGGTGTGAATGACATGTTCCATTGTCCACCTAACATTCCACATTACGCCAAAAATAAGGCAGTTGGTACTATGAAAGCTGGTATGGTGCGTGAATTTCACTAGAACCCCTTGAAACCAAATGCCTAATGAAGCCATATCCTTGTTTGGCATTGCGTAGACTTTCAGCATTGAACCTGTGAGTAGTTAACTTCTCTTATCTGCTTTATGTGTCCAGCTGACTTTCCATATGCTTTCGTTCACTCAGATGTTGAACCTTGGTACAAATTGGGGTGACGTTCACTGGCCAGATAACTGGACGGCTACAACTACCGACGGTAAACGGAGCGCTCAGTTCGAGGAGACTATTTTGTGAGTGACCCGTAATTTCGCCAAGGCACGCGACTGAACGTGGCTTTTCAGGATTACTGAGACCGGGTACGAAATCCTGACGCTAGGAACACGCGTCATTACATAACAAGTGGCTGAACTCCCACATCTTGTAACAACCAGTAACCGCATAATTTCATGTCCTATTGAATATGAAGAAGACGAAAAAAAAGTATAATAAAAATACAATCAAGTAGCATACTAACAACAAGAGAGTAGGGGGTGTCCAAATTGATCTTCCACATCAACCTCGAACTGTTTTTCAAGGGTCACAATTATTTGTTTTTGGCACTTTCTGCATTGAGATCCTGAGTAGCTTCAGCGAAAGGTTCGGCCTGATCCAGAGCGGCAATTCTTGTTACAGAGATGTCGTCTGAAAGACTTGGTCGACGATTACGGTGCTGAATAGTAGGTGAGTTCTTCGATTCAGAATCATGCGAACCATTTTGAGTGTGGCGGCTTTGAGAGGTTAGAGGTGCCATGCGTAGCCGTTGTAGGTCTGCGTACGAGTTCTGTCGACTCCTGGCTTTTGCTGAAAGAGGGTTGCCTTTCTCTTCCTGGGGTGATATCAGCCCAATAACATTGTCATAGTCGCCGGTTTCCTCATCGTCCGATTCGTGAGGTGTGCCCATGCGACTGGGGTACTCGCTTCCTGAGCCATTGCCGCCCCAAGCACTAGTTCCACGCTTGGCGCTCCGACTCCAACCGAACAGGCGTTCATCTAACCAGGTCATTGGGTGGGTCAAGCCAAGCCCTTGAGCATCCACGGCACCGGTACTGCTGGTCCTTCGCCAGAGGCCGCTCGAACCACTAGAAGGAGGGGCAGCAGAAGACGGGACGAGAATACGCGACTAGAAAAGGAGGCATGAGGAACCAGTATTTGATTGCACAATTTACACACCTCGTCAAAGTTTTGATAAACTTTGGGGCCGAAGTCATTGATAAGACTTGCTACTTCGTTAGCCAGGTTAATGCGCATTGCCTTCAGTTTGTCGAGCGATTTCTGTTGGCCAGGCAACAATGCAACAATGAGAGGCGGAAGAGATCTGTAAAGAGCATGTCAAGGTGATGAAGAAACACCAAAGAGCAAAACTAACTTAAGAACGTCCATCCCAGCTTCCCCAAACTTAAGGGCAGCGTAGTTCATGAATGGGAGCGTAGTTAAAACCACGAATGGGGTTACTATCCTCCATTTGAGCGGTGCTTGAGCACGAACAGCTATAATTGTGGCCACAATAGCGTAAAACACAAAGAGTACTGGGGTGACACCCAATGCAATAAGTATTTTCCAGGTAGCAAGAACGTCACGTCCTGCAATTTTAACGACCGAAGCCGCAAGGGCCTCTGAATAACTGGTCAGACGACACAGCGAAGAAACAGCAATGATGTCAAACCTTTAGCCTTCTTCCTCGATAAGATAGAAGCAAGAATAAGGATAGGAGCGTTCAGTACAACTCCAGGGAGAGATAGAATTGTCCAGACAAGCAGAAGGCCCAGACGATAGGTCAGAAGTCCGAGAGTTTTCCACTCGGCTTTTTGCGCTCTGGGAACCTGATAGATAGTTGTCGAAAAAAAGATTTACAAACAAGATACTGGGTTGGGCACACTCACTTGATGATCTCTTAGTCCCAAATCTCGGACTTTTCGGTTGTACTTCAAGACGTCCTGCCGTAGTTTCTGAACTCTAGGTTCATCTTTGAAATGAACGTAGCCTTCCAATAGTCGCCGGTTAAGTTCCACAACTTGACCCAAAGTTAGATATTGCCCTGGAGATTTGTATAACCGTCGGACAGCTTGGATGAGCTATTAAAAGATTAGAGGTGAATCCGTAGCAGCGACGAAGGCAACTTACCATGAGAGTGTCGTAGTCTGGTGCCCTAACGGTAACTGTCTTTAAACCGTTGTATATGAGATCTAAGAACTTGCTGACGGCTTCTCGTTTTTCATTGCCACCTTGCTTGAACATTTCCACCAGTTCTGGAGGAACGTCAAGAGCAGATCCAAATTCCACAACAGCACGCGAGCGGAATTTGTGTGCATGGAAGTACGATAGTCCAACAGGAATGATCTTGACACGGCAGTTGGGATCGTTTGCCATAGCTCCAAGAGCCATGATGGATACACCTGCTTTGAGAGGCAGCAAATCTGTGCGATCATGGCTGCCACCTATAACAAACCGTGAACACATTAAAAGCTCAAAAATTGATATTGTTTACCTTCAGGGAAAATACCTATACTCCCACCTTTCGTCAAAGAGTCGTAAACAAGTTTATACATGTCTTGTTGATCAACATGCGGCATTTTCTTGTAGTCAAGGCCGTTGACACCATTGTCTTTCAGTTCAGCCAGTTTCTCCCTAATCCGTGTTGTTCCTTTTCCACTCTCTCCGCCGAATTCTTTCTTAATGCGCATTTCGGTGTCGGAAATGACTTCGCTAACTTCTGCCACAGCCGAATTTACAGATTTTGGAAGTAAAATTTGCATGCGAGGACTAAAGTCCGACAAGAATTTGGTGCCTTCTCCAAGAACCAAGCATGGATCTTCTTCAGATAATCGGACACGTCCAGCTGCTGGTTTGGCAGCGTCTGCAGCTCGAGCAACAGGTACTGTGCTAGAATTTAGACGCGTCAGAGCATGCGAATGTAGAAGAACGTACTGCTATCCATCAGCCTAGCGAAGAAGCCGACCCATTTACGATCCATGCTTTTTGCTGCTGTCAGGAAAGAGACATGACGGCCTGTCTCTCGATAGACTTCCAGACTCAAAAGTAGAGGATCCAGAAACTAAGGTTTTCGTAAGTTCGCCACTATGACTCGTGCCACATTACAACGCACCTGGTTATTATGTGGGGCTCCTACGAAGATTACTGGACCGTCTCTTGGAATGTGAAAGGCGCCTCGAGGGCGAATTTCTCGGAAGAATATCTGAGTGACTGTTCTCCAAAATAGCATGGCGGCATCGTAAGAAAATGAGCTGCTGTCTGCGCTTGCCACGGCTTGTTTTGAAGGCGTCATTTTGAGGGACGAATACCTTCCGGTATGTATGAGATAGACTTAAACAAACCGGCAATCATTTGCTCAACATTCGCTCATCATCCCCAAAGGCTTCCAGAGCAAGCAGACATAAACATATGAGATCAAACTCGACATTTTTTGTCAGGACGAAGATGCTAGATTACAGTCTATGCATTAGGTGTGGAATATTTTGTGAACTAGTCGGAGAACCTAGGAAATAAGCTATGAAGGCCAAATGCAGTCTGTGAAGGCCAAGTATCTTCCGTCACTCATGAAGAAGTCCGTGGACCAGATTGCGACGATCCATGGGCAGATCCTGTGCTGGCCGTACTTGAGCGGTACTGGAAAATGTCATGAAGTCTCGATAATCTCTCTTGATGACCCGTCGCGCCTTCGAAAGTAGAACGAGTAGGCGAAGCAAGGTTGGTTTCTGAGGAACCATTGGACGAGATAGTGCCGTTCTTCACGGGAGTTTGTTCCAATTCTATGCGGAACGCATTAGTTGAGAATTGTTAGATTACTGAATCAGGAACCTTACTTGAAAGGGTATCAGCAACCGCGATATTTCTCTCTTGATCCTCAGCTGCCCGAGTAGCTAGTGCTCGGTTTATGTATTTCCTGAATGCTGCCCCGGTTGACTCTAACAGCTTCTCGACACGAGGTCGCTTGTGTGGGTATGCTTTCAGGAAGTGGTGAAGCTCTGTTATCCCTTCCTTATGTAAAGCGCCTGTGGTCTCGCTAGAGATGTGTCCAATAATAACCAACAACTGCGCATCTGGATCTGGTTCTTCGGCCTGAGGTGAATAAGGGGTTTGCCCCTGCGCAGAATTCGAGCTTGTGTGACTGGCAGGACGATTCTGTGAGTGAACGGATGCCGTCTCTTGAGGTGATAGAGGTCGGCTTGAACTCGGGGAAGCGGTACGTGGTTGATGATCAACTCCGTTCCCGTTCCGCCGAGACTGAGGTTCTTCACCTCCATTCGCAGCTTTGGCATTTGAGTTGAGGATCCTGTAGACGTACGGATAGACGATCGTGGCTGACGGATCATCAAAGGAGGCCGAAAGAAGCTCATAAACCTCATCACCATAATGAGCTATGAGCCGGAATTAGCAGTCTGGATCCGAGCGAGAGAGAAGCATGATCACTTACCCACAATGTGCTGGATGATGACTTTAATTGTCCTCAGGGGCATGTCTCCACATGGCACTTTGTTGGTGGCTCGGGCTCTCCATTCATTCGGAGGCACCGATTGCAAAAAAGATTCGATCGCAGGAAACAGTTCCACAGGGTCCAATTGTGCCTCGCTGAGATCCTGTGGTATGTTTCTGGCCAACTTCCAAACACACTTCAGCACCAACTCTGCAACCTTCGCCTCCTTGGAATCAGTAAGAGTGCCATTACTTGGGAACGGCTTGACGATCCTCAGGAGTAGAGCAAATAAAGATCTGCAAGCCAGAGCGTCAATCAACAAGAGAAGCCTACAAACAAATGGCCTTACCTAAAGATAGACATTCTCCTTCCCGTGGCGAACAACCGAAGAATGATCATGTTAATGAAGCGTGAAAGATCTTTGACTTTCTTAACTGGACTATCATCCGTCTCGAGTAGGCGAAGCGTCAGCTCCTCCAACAAGGCCGTCAGAATATCGACTGTTAAAGACTCTGCGAGGAATGAATGGTCGCAGAAGTTATTGAGAGTTTGAATGAGGTGCTTGGCAAGACGGAAATTTTCTTCGAGAACAAGGTCGTTGGGGTGCTCAAAGATGTGGGCCATCTGTAGGGTTATTGTTTCGATAAGTCCTTCTGTGTGTTCGGCAAGCTCTCGGTATTGAGGTTCAGCAGGTCCTTTTTCTGGTCCTACGGATAAGATTTTCTGTATCTTTTTCAGAGCATCGACACTCCTCGAAGGATCGCTGCTTAAGATACTGGAAATAGTCACTGTGATTTCCTCTGAGCCATCTTGCGAGCGTGTACTATGTACAGAACGCGGTGGTTCGTCGAAAGTAGAACTGGCACCTGGCATGCGGGGGCTGCCTGGGACTGGAGCGTGGTCTTGAGCGTCAGTAATAGGAGATATCGGAGGTTCTTCGACTGAGGGATGATGTATTGAAGGTGGTACAAGGTTGGTTCGTGGTCGGCCCAGACGCGAAGGGAGCAAACTCCTTGGCCGTGCTTGAGGAGGAGAGGTTGGAATAGAAGAGGCGGGGATAGGTGCTTGGGTTGGAGGACGAATAGGAGATTCTGATCGAGCCGGGGGTGGAGCGGGCGATGTAGACCGTGCCGGCATCGCTGGAGAGGCAGGGCGAGCAAGGCGGGACATCATCGATGGGCTCCCAGGACGAGCGACATTCGTCAAACGGGCTATGGCAGGCGCCGCCGCAATTCCTGATGGCTCAGCTTTGCTTTGGTTGCTTGGTCCAGGGACGCGCCTCAGGCGTTCTTCGAGCTGTGTCTTGTCCTTAGGAGAAAGAGTCCCGACTAACGACCAAACCTTTTCACCGACTAGCGTATAAACTTCGCTGTGAATTTGTTAGTCAATTCTATTTATTTATTACAAATCACCCATGTTGGGCTCACCCTAAAGTTCCCAAAGCCGATTTTCGTACTGCCGGGTCCTTGTCCGAAATAAGAGAGGCAATTTGTTGAAAGGCCTTAGGTGACTCGGAAGCGCCCATCCCCGATTTCTTCAAGATGCCGGAGAGCTCGTCCAAAGTACCTTGTCGAGTTTTGGCAGCTTTGGCTTTCAGCCCTTGCTCTAACAGAATTTGAAAAACCCGGCTATATGCGTAGACTGTTGGAAGAATGCGAATGATCTGCTGAACTCGAACTCGAACTGGTTCTCGGGGATCTCCAAGCTAGTGTTGTATTTCATAAGTAGATCACTCGAGAAAAGGTTGGAATCAATACCTTGTGTACAATAGTTGGTATAAAACAGGTTGCCTCTCCATCAGTTAACTGGTAATTGATTTGACGCAAGAAAGAGACGACGGCTTCCACTAGATCGAGGCATTTCGAGATCAAGTTGGGCTGTGGCTCGTGGATTTTGATAGACACATATTTGAGGGGATAATCAAGGCTTGCAAGACATAATTTCTCCACGTTTTCGTCGGAGTCAAGGGCAGTAGTGTAGAACTCAGCCAGGGTGTTTAATCCGCCGATGTGGTCGTTAACGGCATTATGATCATGGCTGAACAGACGCGCTAAGAGGTCTTTATTCGTGTGGGGTTCCATCTGACTTTGAAGCAGATCTGCCAGGTCCTTGCGTGTCGCACCGCCTTCGTTTATCCAACGAGTTGCATCCTTGTTCGTTCGCGCTTTCTTGGACTCAATATTCATATTTGTGAAAGGAAGTGCCGGATTAACGGGTGTAGAGGCCGTTGATGGCTTGGTAGACCCTCCTGGTTTCTTCATTCCAAGCGTAGTTGGCTTAGCTGACATGTCGACGCTCTCAGCCCGAGATTCAGGTCGACTGGTGCCAAGAGGAATTTTTCTCCTCACACCAGTTAGTTTGGGTTTCACTTCTGCATGTGTAGTTTCGGCAACAGGTTCTGGAGAAGGTGAGGATGCTTTTGAAGGAGGAGCAGCAGTCTTTGAGATTGGTTTAGTGGGGGCTGGGGTTGCAGTTTCCGAAGCCGCAGGCCGGGCTGCTTGGATGAGTGGAATTGCACTTGCCCTTGAAGCTGGCTTGAGCGAACTCGTTTGGTTCATGACGTAGTCGAATCCACTAAATTGAATCAGAGTCGGAAGTAGACCCTGGGCACCTTTACGGACGTCAACGCTACGATCGTCGAGCGACGAGACTATCAGTGGAACCCAAGCCTTGATATCGAGGGATGAAGGGGGATGCTCCTTGAACCAGTCAACCATCCACTGCAGGAGTGTCGCTTTCTGCAAGGGATTTTGGGTTTCCAAAGCAGTGGTAAATCCAGGTATCATTGAGTCTAGTGTCTCACAGGCAGTTGCAATCGCCGTGAGTGTCTGCAGAGCCGCAGAACGAATGGGTGCTTTTTGATCAGAGAGCACCGTAGAGACTGGCAGAGCGAACAGACGAGTATGTTTTTCAAATGGTTTGCCCATCCCCGTCGCAATTCGACCAACAATATCCAATGCCAGACTCTGTACGGCTTTGTTGGTGTCCGTAACTCTTGCTTTAAGTGTTTGCCCAACCTCGCCTTCGAATCTTGTCAACAGATTATCACTGGGACAAATTAATAAACATACCCATAGAAGACTTCAGACGCTGGTTAGATCCTTGATCCAGAATGCTCTGGAGGCTCTCCAATGCCTCCTTTTTGACTTTCCAAGCATCGGCTTTCGCGTCTGCCAAGATTGTTGTGCCCTTCATCAAAGAATCAAGCTCAACTCTTGGGAACAGATCGTCTAGAGGATCGCTTCCTCCTCCTGCATTAGTAGCGGGGCCCGTATCAGCAGCCATATTTTCAAGATCGGCTGAAGTCCTGGTAGGCTCTGGTGGAGACTGTCCTTCCACCTTATCAAATTCGGCATTGACAGTATTGAGGAGTTGAGGGTTGAGATCTTCAATCAGAGATTTGATGCCTAAGATGGGCAGGTAAAATTTGGGCTCGCATTCGAAGAATTTACGACGCACTTGATCCAGCGAAGAGTTTGACTGTGACCATAGTCTTCGTAGCACTTGTACGCACAGCAGCGTTCGAGTTTTGCAGACCCGTCTTCAAAAAGTCGATCAACGTGCGCAAAGACAGGCCGGTAATGCCAAACTCTGTCAAAGCAGTATTGATCCAAGCGATGGCGTCAGATAAGACCTTTGGCGCCTTTTGATTTGACAATGGCTCATAGGCTGCCCAGAGTCAATTTCAATCATACTGAAGGGAAAAAATACATTCCTACCTTGTCCGAGAACGAATTGAAGAGAAGTCTTCTCTCCGAACGCCAAAAGGGTGTCTCCAGCGGGTTTCTTCAGCTTCAAATCCCCCAGTTTCTCAGTGAGATGAGGTACCGACAAAGCTATGCAAGAGCGCCCAAATGATGGGCATTGTTGCGAGAGCAACGTCAAAACTCCATAAATCTTCGCTGAAACCTAATGAAGTGTTAAGCGCATATGCCACTTTTGAAGGTTAACTACAAACCTGGAAGTTCTTCTCAGACCAACCCTTCTTTGCCAAAGCTCGAACGAGGACCTCAGCATCCAGCGTGTCAATTTGACCTTCAAGCCATGTTGACAACTCCTCCAAAGCAGCCAAACGAGTCTTCCAATTAGCGTCAGCGAGATCCGTAAGAATGTTCGCAGGGATCAGTTCAGCTGCAAGAGCGTCTGCCTCCTCTGGATGATGCTTGAATTTGACTGCGTCGAGATTCGCCCCTAGGGCCGAAGCAGCACTCTTTCCTCCAGGCTTGGCAGGAGCACCGGCTGGCGTTTTCTTGGGTGCAGAAGCTGCAGGCGCCGTTGCTGGTTTCTTCGCCTAGAAACGCTATTAGGAATATCGCAACAAGAAGTGCTAAGATACGTGCAGGAGCTTTGGGTTTCGGAGCAGCCTTGGGCGGAGGTGGTGCTTCTTCCTCTTGTGGGGGAGGGGCTTTCGATTTGGATGGGGCCCCTTTCTTGGCCGGAGGGGCTGCCGCTTTAGGTGGAGGAGCCGGACCCCCTGCTTTACATTTGACTGTTGCATTTTCGAATGCTTCCTTCACTTTCGCCTTTCGGTTGTCTGCTAAGCCGTCCATAGTCGCATTGAGAGGTCGTTCTCCAACCATCTTCATCAGATGGCCAAGACAGTTGGCAGCTTCGTTTCGTGCACCTTCGAAACCATCGTCATTTAGAGTTGCCAGAGTTTCTGCTAGAGGTTTGATCTGGTTGGGTTGGATAGGCGTCTTGGCCGCTGCAAAACACCGAGTAAGAAATTTCAGTGCTCCTTCCTTCACCTGGGGATTCTTTGACTTTAGTGAGGCGTCCATGTCTGGCAGTATGTCATTGATCGAAGTCTGGATAAACTCGAGTGAGAACTGATCTACAAGGGGTGAAAACACCTACAGTTAGAAACACGGCATCCAAAGCCACACCAATGGCATCAGTAACATTGGCTTTCCGTTCTTTCAGCCTCTCCAACATCAAAGGTACGACAGCCTCTCGATATCTCGCAAAGTGAGCCATCATCCCTTTAGCCATATCTTCTAGGCACTTGGCAGCCACCATTACACAGTTAATGTTGGCATCTTTGGCAATGCAGGTTGCGAGGGACCTCGCGAGCTCGCCTAACTCTGCGGCTTCTTTGATTTTTGGAGTGTTCGCTAGAAGTGTTGAAAGGTTGTCCAATGCTTCCTTCCTTTCCTTCCACTTTGATGATTTCAGGTCGGTCTGAAGGGATGGCGAGAGCTGTGACACAATATCAACAGCTTCAGCAAATTGGCGAGGATCAGGAGCCGCCAAGTCTAGATGTCCTCAACTTCAGCAAGCCGTCATATTTAACAACATCAAACATACCCTCGGGTTCTTCATCTACTCCTCCATCGGGTTCTTCGCTTTGGGCTGCAACTTCTCGAGCATGCGCTCGAGTCATGCGTTCTGGTTTCAGTGTTTTGTGACCTTTTCCTTCCTTCTCCAAATTTTCAAACGCGTCTTTCAGCTCTTTCACCTGCACCGGCTTCAGATCCCCCAGCCATGATTCCAGCCCTGGTCCAAGATATTGATATAGCGCCAAAGTAAGGTTGGTCCCCTCTGCACGAACTGTCTTATCTGAGTGCGCGAATATCTTAGGAAGGGCTTTCAAAATAGGTGGAGATGGCACTGCTTGAGCACCGAATAGTCTGGCCTCATGTCAGCAAGGGTCGCAAGCAATTCAATCCTTAAGGCATACCGAATGATTTCTTTCAATACGAGAACAGAACCTGCGACAGCCTTTGGCTGTTTTGCCGCGAGGCCTACCAAAACGTCCGTCTGTAAATCAAACGAATTAACGAAAGTACAACTTCAAAGGGATTAAACATAGCGTACCACAACTCCCGCTCCTCCATTCTCCACCTCGACGTATTGAAGAATTAACTCAACCGCCTGGTTTTTCGTTCCAGCACGCGCTGAGCCAAGGCATTTGTCCACCAATGCAGGTATGACAACTTCTCGCGTCTTCACAGCCGTTTCTCCGGCAAACTTAACCAAAGCCGCGACACATTCTACGCCCTTCTCTTGAGCTACAGCATTGGCATCTGTGACAATCTTCTTTAGAGTATCGGAGTGGTTGATGTATGGTTTGAAAGCAGGATCGGTATCTGATGCAGTGTTCTCGAAGGTTTTGATGAGGGATTCGTATCCGCTGACTCTCGCCTTCCAATTTTTGTGAGCAAGTCTTTCAGAGATCGGTAGTGTTGTGAAATCCTCTTCCTGCGGCGGTGGTCCATCCATGCTTCAGCTATGCCGATGCCTGAGGACAAAAAGGGAGTGAGCAGGGAGAATGGGTGTTCAAAGCAAACCGTTGAATTTGGGCTACAAGCTTCACGGTTCGATATTACATGTCACGTGAGCCCAGTAAACAACGTTAACTGCTCGAGTAGTAAGTACTGCTCGTTAACTTCGGCAATCCAGTCTCAGCTCTCAAAGTTTACTTGTGAACAAGAACGGCTCTCGGTTGTTGAGTCGAAGTGTCTTGTTATAACACCGTGCACTCAAGCCTTACTATTTGGGAGGAGAAAACATCAAGCTAAAGCGATCTGTCTACTAACTCCGTTGGTAAACCTGAGGCTGGCAGGGTGGAAGTTCAAGCGCTCAAGTTCATGCACCTCATTAGCCAGTACTGAGATATACAAAGCAACCGCCTACTTTTCAAACATAAGAAGGTTTTATTTTCGTACAGAGGTATAATCACCGTCAAGCTAGCTCCGTGCAGCCAACGCTGCGCCGACTTTCGCCACAACTTCTAGAACGTCCTGCAAAGATTGGTCGAAAGTTGTGGCCTCTAACTTCTTCTGACATTTCTCTGTCTGTGTATGTCGACTTGCTGCGTCATCTCGTTCTGGAAACAAACCCATGTTGTGATAAACAATCGACATCAGATACTGCGCATCTTTAACTGAAGTCCATATCTCCAAAGCTTCGAAATCGGATTCGGCCATCTGGATCCAAGAAACCGCTTCTTTGAGGGAATCGACTGTCACAGGTGTTGATTAAAAACTGCTCTTTTTACATGTGAATTATGGCAAAGCTTACCCGCAATGCCTCCGGTCGCCATGATGCAGCGGGCCATAGTCATAGCAGCAACAGCTCGCAGCTCAAGATCGGTGTCTTGGATGATCTTAACAAAAAGACAGATCAGGGAAAAATTAGAAATGATCGATCGAAGGATGATTAAATGTTCGTGGATAACTCCTTGAGGGAATCGAGGTAAAGTCAATAATCACGAACCTGAGGCATGATCTCTTCCAAAATCTGCTGCGATCGTTTAGACATTCCAAACTCCAACCCAATGTCGGCCAGCAAAATCACGGCAGTTCTGTAGAGCCCAAAACGGCAAAGAAACTCCGAGTGCCACAAAGCCTTCAGCAGGTGGTCAATTCCAGATGTCGATTGATCGCGCTCCTGTTTCGGGTGAGACAATAATTGGGATCCGGACAGAAGAGCTTACCCGAAGTTGCAATAATTGGTACAGAGATTCTCGAATGGGAGACATCCTGTCGCCATCGTTATCGTAAAGATACTGTTTCTCATTGAACAATCCATTGGGCCTTTGAGGCAGCAAAAACTCGCGGTACAATCGGAATTGGCCTCTCCGTGTGGCCCGCAGGGCAAGAATATGCCAAATTTGTGCGCTCCATAACGCATAATCGTGAGTGGTCAAACCTTGCCATACGGATTGATGCAACAAGAAAGCTAATGCGTCTTCATAGTGGCCATCTCGTGCCGTCTTGGGCGCACAGATAAGCATATGTCCTTTTGTCTATGATGCGTCACGTACGGAATATGCTCGATTCAGTATCACCGTCAGCCTTGTGGAGTTATCACTCCCAAACTCAGTGAAAGCTAACACAATATTCTCTTCCAGAGTAGCAAGCTTCCCGCATCCTGAGAACACGTCAGATAGTGTACACGTTCAATCAGGATAACTGACCCGCTTCTCTCCACACGATAGCCTGTACAGCGTGGTGCGACATCTGCTGCAGGTCCACAAGTGAGGCCATAGATATGTCTAACCAATAGTCATACAATCCGATGGATTGATAAATCTTCCGAAAGGCTGCGCTCAGCGGTTGTTCCTTGAATATCTGTCAACCATATTCGTTATACTTCGTAAGCAACTTACATTATCTTCGTCAAGGAGCTTGAAAGTGTCATAAAGAACTTCGAGCGGGTGAAGATCGGACTGAATTTCCTGGAGACTTGGTTTCTGCCCTGGAGTCTCACTTGGAATTCGATGAAGAATGCTTGAGCCAGACTAAGTGTCATCTTTCACAGTTAAGCGACATCGTTTACCTCAGACAATGATGTAGAGTAAGTTTGTCCCCACCCGTTCGCGCTGCGTCGATGGCTTCTGTCAACAGCTGTGGCTAAGTCAGTAGAGAAACCGCTGTATAAAGAGGGGCGCGTGCCTGCCTTGCAGCAACATATTCTCCCTTAATATAGTGGAGGCGAATGAGCTCTAAAAGAGCGTGATGTCGATAGCCTCTGATCAAAAAAAAAATTGGTAAAACATCCAACGAAACGAGACAACCTGCCTCACGAATCTGAGCTTTCATGGAAATGTTGCTCGAAGAACCGTCGAAGATTTTCCACTGCAGTTTTTTCGTCACCCGTTGCAAAAGATTGTTGCCACCTTTAAAGTTGTTTGGGTATGGACCTCAGGAAAACACGCTTTACGAGTAGAACGCACTTCTCGTAGTGATGAGGTCGTGCCCATGTCTTCTTATCTGCCAAAGTTCTCCACAGGAGCAGATCGGCTGGATGAAACTCAGCCAGGCAAACTGGATAATCCCTGAACACATACAATGCAGCTCGTCTTTTTCAGGAATAAAGTAGCCGGCGGAAGCATCACCAGCACGCCATGCTCCATAGTCTTGACAGAGCTTCAAAAGACCCGGGGCGGAAAGCTTCAGAAAACTAACGCGACATCTACGACAGAAGAATCCAAAAAGCGACCTTCTTTGCTAGGTGTAGATAAGTTCTTGAGTGTGTAGCCTGTTTTGGCGACGTACCAGCTTAGGTATTTCCTGACAGAACTCAGATGATAAGCAAGGATAACGATCAGAGAGTTCTTACATCCTTTGTGCCATCATATAAAATCTGAGTTCCTAAAACAACTCTAGACGAGACCACTGTGAAGTCGGATGAAAACTAACCTGAGAGAAAATCGCCCATTCTGTCTGCAGTGGTCAACTCTAAAGGCTAGCCATTCATTAGAATCAAGCAAAGATGTAGCATCCACCTCGTACCTTTGAACAGATATCTTCTATGAAAGCTTTTGAAGCAGGTTCATTTGCCGAAGGACCAGTGCAAAAATCTTCAAGAAGCTCTTTGTGGGGTGTTGGATGGGCCACCTAGTGTTGATGAGACTCAGTGATTGTATCAGGTAGACATAACATACTTCCGAAATCTCATTCAGCAAGACACGATAAACGTGCAAAGCAAATGGCTTTGGAAGTTTCTGGATTACTGAATCTTTGAACGCGGCCGACAAAACGATCAGCAAGGTAATGTGATGCGGACGAAGTGTATGATCCGTAGGGGGAGGTGCGTCTTCCATCTTTCGATAGTTTCTTACTAGATTCTGGAATGTAAGATTGTTAAATAAGCCTCAAAGCAGGTCTCAAGGTTGTGCGAAGGTTTTGGACAAGAATACGCGCTTCGGCGTTTGTCCTCCAGTCCCACGCGCCTTTCTCCTTTTGGGAAAGCGAAAAAAAAAGTTGCGGGGCTCAGCGTGTGTTCATAGCGTTGATCTAATCCTACTTCTCACCATGCCAGGGAACAGCGTCAAAGGTAAAAGGAAAGCTACGGTGCCTTCAGTTGAGTTGTTTTTGGTGACCTCATACTTTGGCTCTCTAATCTCAAACTTAGACAGGTCAAAAAAAGCGAAAGCTGAACAATGGCAAGCAAGCCTCGTCAAAAGGCAAAGGCTCCAAGAAGGAGAAGGCGGCGGATCGCGGAGTCATACCAATTCCAAACCTTCATTACGACGAAGACGCGTTAGACCTTTCTGATCAGGACATGGAGTTTTTGACAGAGTTCGGGAAAGGTACTACTTTCCTCACAGGTTTGGATCACAAAGGACTCATGAGGTTGGTGGCTACTTTCTCTGCCGTACCACACCTAACTTTGATCATAGGAGTAAGAAAGAAACTCAGCGGCTACACGAACTCACGAAACCTGTTCGTAAGGCGTCACCAGAGGATGATCTTCCTTCTATGAACTCGGACACCGATGAAGAAGATGAATACGACTGGGACTCAAATATCGACGGGTTAAGCTCGAATGCTTCTCATGATTTATCGTTACCAACCGACTCGGAATCTGAAGCATCAGACGACTCTCGTGTAGAGATGCCTTACGAACTCGCTGCTCGAAAACGACCCGTAGATTGGGATACTGGAAAAAAGATAGCAGTCCGTGGTCTTCCAATCAAGCTCGCAGACGGAAAGGTCAAAGACACCGGAGTTAAAGTTCCTGTGTCTCAATTATCGGATAGCGAAGAGGAAGAATCTTCTGACGAGAGCGAAGCTGAGGCGGAGGCTCCTTCCCGAGTTGAGGACGTTGCTACTGGTGCTCGGTTTGGACGTCCTGCGGTTGTCGATGTGCTGCAAACCAAATCGCGGAAACAAAAGGTGGAGATGGCCAAAGAGCAGATAGCTGGGATATGTCAAGAAATTCTCTCTGATCCCGAAAACTCGGTGAGTACAGCGTTCGGTCATGTTACCGCCACCATAGACTAACACCCTCATGTACAGCTCGGCCTCCTTCGACGCTTACACACCTTTGCCCTAGCAACAGTGACGACACCAACGCAACCCGACCCCGTCCCAAATGACACTATTATCCGCCAACTTGCCCTCTTGTCTCAACTCTCAATCTTCAAAGATATTATCCCCGGATACCGGATACGAGCACTCACTGACGCAGAAAAAAGTGAGAAGGTTAGTCAGATGGTGGCACGAACTCGTGATTGGGAGCAGGGCCTGGTTACAGTCTATCAAACATATCTTCGACTCCTGGAGAAGGAGATAAAATGTGCGCACTTTCACGTGTATCAATCAGATCGACAATGTTTTAATCACAGGAAAACACCCTCGTAGCCAAGAGCCAATTATCAGATGTCGCCCTACATTGCATGTGCACCTTACTCATCGAGGTCACTCACTTCAACTTTCGTGTTAACCTGATGACTTGCATCGTGTCTCGTCTCAGTAAGAAATCGTGGGACGAGGTATGTCTGTCGTGATTTTGGGGTTTCACCGAACAAATTAAACTAACTCCTTCCATTCGAAAGACGTCGAAAAAGTGTTTAGACAGCTTGATTACCGTATTGCGGGAAGATTTGACCGGCTTACCTTCACTGGAAATTGTACGGCTACTCAATCGCATGGTCAAAGAACGTCACTTCAAAGTTCACCCGAATGTCCTTTCGTGCTTATTGCATCTGCGATTACGGACCGAACTCGGAGTCCGGGCTTCTGACAAGTACGCGGATAAACCGGAAACCAGGAAGGGAAAACACAGCAAAGAGAAAAAAGCTCAACAGGTCCATCTAAGCAAGAAAACGAGAAAAGTCCTCAAGGAACAGAAGGAGATCAACAAGGACTTACGAGAGGCGGAGGCCGAAGTTGATAAGGACGAAAGGAGAACAACTGTGAGTGACCCGCAAAAGTAACCCTGTTTCTGTCCAATGTGGTACTTACGAAAACCCTACCCCAGCAAACGGAAACCCTGAAGTTGTTGTTCGCGTTATACTTCCGTATTCTGAAAAACCCCACCCAAACGCCCCTCCTACCTTCAGCACTTTCTGGTATATCGCGATTCGCCCATCTCGTGAACATCGATTTCTTCAAAGATCTCATGACGGTTCTTAAAGATCTGATCGCGATGGAAGAACAGGCGTTAACACTCCCCGAGACGGGCGATACCGATCAACATCCACTGTCAGAAAAGCCGCTCAACACGTTCGCAAGTACTTCCAGACGGTTGATGTGTATCGTTACCGCTTTTGAACTTCTTTCAGGACAGGGTGAGTACCCTCCTCTCTTTCAAATCGCGACCTATCGCGCGCATACAAGTACCCTTACTGACCAAACGATCTTTACCCTCTTTTTATTTCACAACACCTTAATTAAAAATCACAATATCTGGTGATCGACATCTTGTCGCGACCCAATTGCAGGCGAAGCTCTCAACATTGATCTGTCAGAGTTTGTGTCGAGCTTATACAGCATGTTGCTTCCCCTGACCCTCATCCACGGGAACGACCCCCAACCTTCCTTATCTCGCCACTCTTCCTCCGCCAATCCCAAGACTACCGCCGGCTTCAATGAGAACCCATGCATCCCGGATCTGCTATTCCGCGCGCTCAACCTGATATTCTCTCCTCGAACATCGGGTGTCGGTACGAAATCATCTTTCGTCGTGGGCGTAGGTGCAAGTTCGGGAACAGCGGAGCGCGCTGCAGCGTTCGCAAAACGACTCCTGTCATCCTCGCTCCACTCACCATCTTCATCCGTTGTCCTACGCACACTCGAATTCGTTAGAACACTCGTGGCCCAGCACCCTAAATTAGAAGCCATGCTGTCCACAGAAGATCGGATCTTTAACGGGGTGTATAAACCCGAAGTAGATGACCCCCAGCTTTGCAACCCTTTCGAAACCTCGTTCTGGGAGGTACATGTGTTGCATCAGCGACACTGGGACCCTAGAGTTCGGGAGGAGGCTGGCAAGTTGCTAAATTTTGTACCTCAATAAACCAACTCTGAGTAGACGGGGTTCGAAAATAAGATGTGATAAGGCTACAAATGTATTATGTGTATCAGGTCGTGTCATTGAGAGCGTTATCAAGGATGGTACAACAACAAGTATGGTGAGGGGGAAATATGTACTACGTAGATACACCAGCCGCGAGATTGCTACAGTTGCGGGATGAAGGGAGAGGAATAGGTAAACGAACAGATAAGGCACAACATCAGAGTAAAAACGAAAAAAGGAGTACTAAAAGATCAGAGGAGATATAAAAAGAGTCTGTGCGATCGCGAAGTTGTGAAGAATGGGGGTTATAGGAATGTCGAAGGATACGCTAAGCGATATGTTACAAAAATAGTAATAAACATACAGTCAATCGCGTGATTTGCGTCGCAGGGGGTATGTGCTCCAAAAAAGGCTAATTAGTAATAATCGCGTGTATTAATCTAAACAAGTTCAATAGTTCAAACCCGACGATGAAGGGTACCGCATGGGCGAGAGAGAGTATGAGAGCGAATGTTGTGGCGTTGGTCGGCCATAGGAGGTACCGTGGGGAGTGGATAACATTGGATTCGGGCTTGGTGAGACTGAAGTCGAAGTTTGGATGGGCGTGGTGCCATTATCAGCCGCCCGGTATTTTTGGTATCCCATGAGCGAAACAGACGGCATAGGACCACCGTTCCGTCTATCAAGGTCGTATATTACAAAGAGAAGAGTCTCGTCGTCAACCACAATTTCTTGTGTGATCGTAACAGACGTCGCTAAAGAGGGGGTAAAAAAGTTTTTGAGTACGTAGTTTCCAAAAATAGCAATAGGGGTAAAATTTGAAAACTTACTAGGGTTGAGCCATCTACACCGCGTTATGGGCGATTCTGGCAAAAGTGCATTGACGGTTCCGACATTAATGTTGGCTATACTAAGATAGCCCACTTCTTCCGATATGCATGTGGTGTTTTCGAAGACTTTAGTGGTGCATCGGCCTGAAACGCTCCACACGTTATCCAAAGCGATGCCTCCAAGGAATCCTTGGAAAGTGGAAGGCGTTCGAGGATCTTGCATGACGGGAACGCACAGCTTCACGCGTAATGAGAAAGGTGGCTGAACCTGGGCAGATGGGTGGGCCAGTGCGTCGACCTTTACCGAGAAGGGCGTCATGCCGTCGGCGTGAAGGAACATATTGGTGATTTTGTTTCGAAGAGGCCTCGATTGCTGGTGTGTTGGTGTTACGCTGGAGTGCCGACTAACGGACTGCTGCGTATGTTCAGGAGACACTCTCCGCGGTGGGGCATGGTAAGGGGCCTGGATTTGGGGGCCCAGAGGGGAGATGCCGGTGTACTTTGGCTCGATTGGCGACATTGAGTAGGAGTCGTGAAAAGCGGGAAGAGGATGAATGTAGTTCCCTTCGGGTGATGTAGAGGGGCTGCCAATACCCTGATACGACAGGTCCAAGCCGATTCCGTGCAATTTCGGATGATGCCCGAAGTCGGAAGGAAATAAGTTGGGCCGGTGTTCTGGTGTAGGGGGAAACTCTGACTGAGAGTCTGCAGGCGAGAAATCTGGCGAAATTGGATTTGGGTGTTCTGATTCCTCCCATTCGAATGGAATAAGATTATTGCTGTCGTAGTGTTCTTCAAGCTTGACCGGTGAAGCTGGCACAGGGGAATCGTTGTCGGCGTAGAGTTCATCACCTCCTGCCACTAACGAAAACTCTACGGATCCAAGTATTAGTCATGGCAGCTGGAGTAGTCCAAGATCCTGATGCTTACCTGGTTCTCCTTTCCACATATTCCTCAAAACCTGGATGTGGCTCGCAACCTGCTTCTTTGTACGTTCGACACCGTGCTTGCCGAGGTAATCGACAAGGAACTGGTTGCGCCAACGACTCCGGCCGCGAGACTGAGAGTAGGTTGCATACGGAGAGTCCCAGTACTCTCTGAGACCTGATACAAACACCTTCTCGATGTGTTCCGGCCATACTTCTGTGCCACTGCCGTCCTTGAGAAGTTTGCGATGCTTGCGTTGTGGGGTGATGCTGGGTATTGAGGCGTCGTTCTTTGCAGACTTCATTGTGGACGACGAGGAGGGGGAAGAATTGCGAAGACGGGACTGCAGAGACGACATTTGAGGAGGGAGATTCAGTCGGCGGGACACTGGGCTATATAAGATAATCGAGTCAAGCTTAAGATCCGAGATCGCCTTTAATGGGAAGGTCTGTCCCATGAACTTGGTGGACCGTTCCTGATGGGTTACTTCGGCATGTCTGCCTGTTTCACAACAAATCTCCGCCCTTTCACATTCCCAAATCAGGAACAACTATACTGTCCCGACAGAGTGGTACGCCAGATCTTAACCGTACGGAAGCAGATCGTACTGCCCGATCCGATGTCCTAAAGGGAAGCTCGTGCCCCAATTCCTGGAAACACCGCCATCTTAATGGGGTGCCGTGCGAGCCGTCAAAACCACGGCGTGACATGTATCCCGGTCACACCTGCAGTCCGCTTCATCTGCAGTTCCGTTCTGCTGCTGAGTCTAATGTCCCTCACGCAAAAGTGGTTGCGCCAGCAAGTACAGCCTTACCCCAACGCAAATCGCGTCTATGCTGACATCGACAATGTCCTCCTCCGATTTTCGACTCTCCGCCCCAAGTCCGATGTCTACAGTATGCTCTAGAACTTCATCTTCGGTTCGCTGCTCTTATTCTTCCGTCTCGTCGCAGCGTTCGATGACGGCCGCACTCAATTGTTGTTGTGTGTTCATGGTCTGCTACCCATAACATATCGTGGTTCATCGTACAACATCCCGATGGCCCTCTGGGTGCCACGCGAATATCCACGGCTCCCACCCATTTCTTATGTGGTTCCAACAAATGACATGTTAGTCAAGTCTGGAAAATATGTCGATGTTAGTGGCAGATGTAATATTGAGTATATACAGCACTGGGAACGAAAAGACGAGGTTTGCCATTCACTGAGTCACCCATTGTTCTAGTTCTGTTCTCACATATTCTGGTGAAAAAGGGTTGCAGCTTATCAGCCCTCCTCGAAGCTTTGCAAGATCACTTTTCCCGAGAACCCCCAGTTTACTCGAAGCCTAAAGATGATCGAGCACCTGTTCCAGCTTCGAACCCTCTGATTAACCAACGATACGCAGACAGGCCACCTCCACCTGTGCCAACGCCTGGAGTTTCGACTCCTTCAACTTCATCGCCTTCCGGCTTCGGGTCACCGACGGGCCGGCCGGCTATTCCCAGCAAGCCACCCTCAATAGCGCCGTCTCCTGCTCTGTACTCGCCGGAACCTCAGAGACCAGCTAATTTAACAAGTCTCGTATGTTAAACTATTCATGTTCCGCAGTAAAACACTTATTTTGTCGTACCACAAACCTTTTCATAGGTCCACAGCTCTGCGGCTTTTCATGGCCAGCATCCAGCACCGCCTCCACCTCCGCCACCACATCCTCCACACGTTCTGGGCACAGGGATCTTTAGCTACACATCACCTTCAAACTATTCATCCGCTGGATCCGTTCGGGATGTCATCTCGGACCCAACCAACAGCCGTGCTGATCCTTTTGGATCTATCCCGACGCTTACTTCTCCTCCACCTCCTCTCCTAGCACCAACCCTGCCGGCTGTATCATCACCACCTCCAATTCCGCCGCCTATTCCACCACTTCCTCACTCCCATGTCGTTCCTTCGTATGGTTACGTTCACCCACGAGACCCACCTCGGCCGGAACACCCACATGTACCTATTCCCGATTTCTTGGGTGAAGACGATAATTCAACATCATCTCTTATCAATACACCTCCCACTAGCGGTTTATCCCTTCTGTCATCCACAGTACCCCCTCGGCCACCGAATCCGGAACTGCTCAGATTACATGCTCAAGTCCATCAAAAAGTGACATCGGAACTCAACTCTCTAGCCCAAGCCTTGGCTTTGGATGCAGAAAGATTACGCGCGCATCAAGCGGATCTGCTAGCAGGGGAACCAGCCATCAAAGACGAGATGGCTCGTCTCGAAGCCGTGCGCGATGTTTGTCGATCCGTTGCGACGAGAACAGGTCAGGCCGTTACACAAGCAGAAACAAATATCACCGACTTGCGTAGGAAAGGGGACCCAGAAGTTGATGAGCTCGTGTGCGCAACTACGATCGTACACAACCAGTTGAGTGTTTCATGATTCCAATTTTTCCTGTTTCTTGGGGGCTTCCCCATCGCAGTCCATATTTGGAAACCGTCTTTTTTTAAAGATCTGTTGATTGTTTTTTTTAATGGGCGGCGGCCTGTTCCGATGGCTAAAAATCAACAGCATTATACTAACCCTCTCACCTGCACACAGACTCATCAACTTGATCGCTGACGATAACGCGATCGAGGATACTATCTATCATCTCCACCGAGCTCTCAACATGGGCCGCATTGATCTTGAGCGGTTTTTGCGTGTGAGTTTGTTGTGTTGCACTAGTACTGAACTGTGCGCATCAGTGGCATTGCGTCAACCTACTGACCTTGGGTCTGCTTATCGCCTTCTCTTTCTTTAGTCTACGCGAATTTTAGCCGAGGAGCAATTCATGAAGCGCGCTTTGATTGAGAAGATCCAGACTATCATGTCCTCGGTGCCGTCATCATCAATCGCGCCTGATTGGGCTTGATATCTCTCGGCTTTGCGTACCCATGATCTCTGTACAGTTGTGTACTTCAGCTTTCAGCATCGGATAATAACACCGATAACACAAATCTGTTTCGCTTTGATCTGATATTTGAATTTGAATCTGTATGTTTCGGAGACATGCGGGCTTCCGCTGACAAAAAGCCATTGTGACCGTATGAATAATCTACCACAAGACAATGCATCGCCTTGGGCTTGGCTTTGCAAGGTAGAAGTTTTTGGGTGTTCTCTTGGATTCTCTGGGACGTGATCTAGGGTATTCTGGTGGTCTGTCGCGTATGGATTAGTGTTCATCCACGAGATTCGGTTCCGACGAAGATCTATGCGTAATCATGATCACAAATACAAGGAACCGCGCTTCCAACCCCGAGCGAAACGGTTTTGAACCTTTCATCCATGCTGTCAGGGCAGGGCTGAACTATAGTTACAAAGTAAACTATGGTCATCGCGGATGTCGTGGCGCAAATCGCCATGGTATCAACAGACAAGCTCCAAAGCTCAAAGCGCGGAACAGATTCTTTTTTGCGACCACCTGGAGCCTGAGGACTATTCGGAGCGGAAGGAAGACATCGGGAGCGGAGGAAAGAAAACGAGATGCAGGGGCCACACAGTCGCCTCATTAATTTTTTCGTCAACTTAATTGATTTTGTATGTATGCTATAGCTATGCTGTGACAATGCGTTGGGGCAGATTTCCCCGATCCTCGTTGACTTTACTTGATCTCATATCGGCACTACAACAACTGAGCCACAGGACAGGGTGTCAACTTCCTTTTTGTCTTTGTCCTTGAGATTCGATGGAGCCCAAAGGCCTAGACCCCTACGCCAGAGTCTTCACCCCGCAAATCTTGAAACTTCTGGTCAGTTCGTAGGCCCTTCTACTGGGTTCTCGTTGGACCTTGGGGCTATGACTCTATTGATTCGGTGAAATCAAGCAAAATCACAAGCTGGGATTGATGGTGGCATAATCTGAAAATCGCGTGTCGATGAGGGGTTGAGTGCTATTCTGAGCATCTGAGCCACCAACGACAACTGGAACGTGGATATGATCGATCATCGAAAGCCAGCTCACATGAGTGCTTTCTAAACAGGTCAGGCTTCGTGTAGTTGGGTAGTTAGGATGTTTGAGGATAGCCTCGACTACAGTTAGTTTTGGGGAGCACCCTCGAGTACTAGTTGATCTGTTTATCTTGACCAAAAGTAGCTAATAACCTTTTCCCATCATGACCCTTTTGCTTCATATGGACTTCTAGAAAGTGGGGGTCTAGCCGACGGCTTCGAATATATGACTATAACAATGGTATATGCCATCGTCCCCATGTGCACAGGCACCTATGAACGTCGATCTGGTGCCTTCCCCGAGTCTTCACGGTTTTTTTACAAGCAACTTGAGTCGAAGGACCTTCACGATGAGGTATGTATACGAACAAAGGGAAAGCTCATTTAGAGAAGCATTTCAAAAAGAAAAAGATTCTGTAATCTACATGGTCGCTTGAGAGTTCGGACCTAACTAACCAATAAGGCAAAAAATCTGTCGAGGACTAATAAAAAGTTTTATAACCGCATACGACACAAGCTGTCCCACACGCCCCATATACCATGAGAAAAACGACATATAGAACTTTATGATTCCAGCTCAAACTCCTTTCTGCCTGGAGTCCGTCCAGAGTTTCCCACCCATCGCCATACTCTCGTTTCATCACCTCCCTCTATCTCCTCAAGGTTGGCTCTCACGTTCGCATTACCCTCCACAACCCTTTCAACTTTCTCCCAAAGCCGCTTCCTGGCATTGACTGAGTGTTCATCTTGCAGAACGACGTCGCGGAGCTGGATCGAGGAGAGGTATGGCTCGGGAGCGTTGATGGGATCTGTGTAATGAGCGAATTCTTGATTACGTAGCGTGTCCAATGCAACTTGGACAAGCCCTGCGATTCGTCGGTTTTCTTTTTGTCTTTGTGTCATCCTGATACGTCCTCCCATCGCAGTGAGTAATGCAAAAATGGAAGCTACGAGATAGACAGTTTGTGGAATCAGTGATCGATGTACCTCTATTGTTAACCAAATAGGAGATATTTCTCACCAAGTACCGTTGCACGCCAAGCAGCCCATGTTTCTCTAGACTTCACAACAACAATGCAATCTAAGCTCATGGAAGGGGTCTTGTGAGCAACGTAACGAGTCCCACTAATCGAAAGAAGCACATCATTGAGGGTTAGGAACATTCATAACACGAAACAATGTAAATTAAAATGCGACTCACTCAGAGGTTTCCCCTACAAATACGCCACCCCATTGAGTCAGCTGTTGAATGGCTTCGGTGAACATATCATCAAATGACGGGAGCAATGCAGGCTACACGGAATCAAATTTAGAACGAAGAGCAATAAATTAACCAAGGAGCCACTCACATTTGCTGTCTTCCGGAAGTCCTCTTTTAGTGTGCCGACTTCTACACCCCATTTCACAGCCTGTTCAAGAGAATCTTCAGGCTCCGATGGGTCTACTTGGTCCCCACGACAGATACGTCGTCCTCTTTCCTTTGCAAGTCTAGATTCAATTGCTTTGCCAAGATTACCAATATGTCTTTTGCGTTGAGGGTCCTCTACGCATCGGGGAGGGAGCCCAACACTGCCAAATGTAGGAAGCCCATCGGTGGCAGCCGAAATGGCACTAAAGAACGCTCCGCTGATCTGGGGTACATATTTCGTTGTAAGTGCTGATTGAGACGGTTCGACGGGGATAAATGAGAGGAGGATATGGGGTCTCAACAAGTAACCGGTGTCACACAAGACGCCGTGCTGTGCGCATGTCGCATGGGTGGGACACGGTGTACAAGATGACGGCTCCGGAAGAGGAATAAGGGGTGGTAAAGGACAGGCCTCATCTGAGCTTGTCATTCCTTCAGAAGAAATGTTGTGGTGAACTTGCTCAAGAAGCTGGCGGCGGCGTTCAGCATCGCACACATCTCCAATCGCGCGTCGTTCTAGGATCCCGTCCAGCGCTTGATTCGAGTTACTTCCCCGATCACAGAACCCAATAGACGAGGATTCGGCCTTGTATGACCAGGTCGCATAAGTCGATGCAAGTATCAGGAACCACACAAGTACGCGAGCAGAGATCTGAGCAGTAGATGGCCGTGATGCTTCAGATACCGGTGACAGCTGTTGAGCGGATGGATCTTGCTGTACGAGCGCCGCGGTATCCGGCGCCAGTTCGCTATCAACTTCCTCTTCCTCCTTCTCGACGATGTCAGGCGTCTCCTGGGAAGGTGGCTCCGTCTCTTCCGCAATCGTTTCTTCGATGTGAACGGACACATCCTGTTCTTCTTGTTTGGGATGTTCGACGGGATTGAAGTCCGGAGCAGGAGTTATCCTGGATCTTGATGCTGGTGGCACCTTAAACTCCGGGAAAGGTGGAAGGGCAGGCTTAAACGGCGATTGCGGCGGTGAAATCATTGACTGGGGTGTGGGTCGGGTTGGCGAGTCTTCCATCTGTGGAGGTGCCGACATGGACTTTCGGGATTTCTTGAACACTCCGCTCGTCCTAGACACTCTTGGCCGTGCGGGCGAAGGTCGTACTGGAGATGAGGATTCGGCTCCTGATTGGAAGATATTATTATCATCCCAGCCACTTTCGTCCCCAGACTACCAGAGGAGATAAATATAAGATCTATTCTCCAAGATACGGTATGAAGACCTACCAAGTGAGATTTGCGCCTCGCTTGCTTGCCGGCGGTTGACTGTATTGCGGTACGTGAATCATTTCCAAGGTGGTGGATAGATAAGAGGATCTTACAGTTTTCTTTGGACGCCCAACTTTCTTTACAGGTAACTCATCTTCTTCTGGTTCGCTTTCTTCGACAAGAGTGACTTCAGTGGGCACTACAGCCGTTCTTCTCGAAGTCCCTCCCAGAGCGGGTTGAGCAGAAGACCTCCTTCGTTTTGGCTAAACTCATTTAGATACCATGACGCACAAGCGAAGTTACGAAAAGTGACTCACCGGCTCTGGGCGTGGTGGTGAGCTATCATCCGTCCTAGATGTGTTGGATGATAAGCGTCTTGAAGAACGTCTCGCTAGTGATGTCTATCCAAGAATAAGAAAGAATATTTATAACAGAGGCTCGAATAGTACAGACCCTATCCTTTCCGTTCAAAGGTTGCCCTGTGACGCCATCCGTAATACCATCATCGCTAGCAAGGCTACTTTCCGCCTTTAATCTCTCTTTCTTGAGCTTGCTGGATCGAGTCTTTATCTCATCGTTGAAGACTTGAACGAGTTTCCCCTTTGTATACGGCGTTGGATAGCGGACGTTATGAAATCCAAGAACTCCGAGAAGTTGCGATACGGTAAGTTTGGCAGGTTCAAAGTCTGGGTCAAGATATTCGCCTAGGCCAATAATCTGCGCTGCCGTCAGCTTAGACATTCCGAAGACAGTAAACCCAAGAAATAACAGTCAAGATTCAAGGAAGTAAGGGAAATCTTGACAGAGTGGGTGCAAGTTCAAATTATCTCACGGAGGTCCAGTCACAGTCAACAAACGTGGTAACCATGCGCTTGCTTACGTAAAGCACGCGTCGCGTCGCGCCTCCAGTGCAGGGTCGTATGACATTTGTACCTGTCCAGAAGAGGATATTCTCCTATCATAAAAGTTTAAACGCTCTCACAAAACAACAGTAGGTACAGAAAATGTGATCCTAGTATATTTCCATTAATATTGAGACTTTTACTACTTGCCTACACTAGGACAGAGCGGGACAGGTCGCGGAGCTTGTTGAATTGGACGTATAATTTTGACTGAGCCCGAAAGGGGTTCTGTGATCTTTGGTGTCTGTAGAAGCTTTTTCAAAAGTCCGCGAGAGCTCGCGTGAAAACAAATTGTCTAATACTTGGGTCTAGATAGACCTTTGGCTCCAAACCATTCTCCATTCACCTGACACACAATGAGAAGCAGCTACTAATCACTCATAATGAGATCTGCGTACCATGTATTTCCAATATGCGGCTGGAAATAGGTCCTGTACATACTTTAGTGCCTAAAATCGATTAGATAACAGACTTTGCATACCTTCTTCAAATGATAGAAGAATCTAAAAAAATCAAGTTCAGTCAGGAATTGAAGGGTTTCGAGCAGGTTACTTCACCTGTTGCTCTTGCTTTGGTCAAAAAATGCACTGAAAGATTCCTTCGGTTCGAGTCCGTATTTAAATTCTGCCAACATGAGTTCTCCATATCCAGTTAGGAGCTATTATATGGTCAGAGGGTCGTCAAACTCGAGACAATGTGCACGAACCGGACAACTGGTGTAACCATCGTACTTGGCGCCAGCAATTTTACCGGTGGAAATCAAAGAAAAAAGGTTCTCGACCAAGACTGGAGCCTGCGCTGTGACGGCCGCTGCCGTTTTCGAGGTGGGCAGAGAAGAGCAATCGCCAATAGCAAAAACATTGCTATACTCTGGCTTGGTATGCTGCAGGGTGTCTTTGTCCACCGGAACCCAGCCCGTAGTATCGGCAATGGGAGAACCCTTGAATACATCAAGGGGGCCCATTGGAGGCGTAGCGTGCAGTAGTGAATAATCGACATCAACTGTGGTCCCGTCACTTGACTTCTTAAAAGTCGCCTTTTGCGATGCACTGTCGATAGAGACAAGATCGTAGCCAAAGAAGCCTCCTACACCGCGTTCTTTACGAAGGGTATTCAACGCGTCTGAGTACTTCTTGACGCTGAACATTGTGGGCATGCCAGTGTAGAAATCAAGTTTGATGTCTTGTCGATTCGTACGCCTGAATCTATCCCAAGCCATCCACATAATCTTTTGAGGCGCTGCAATGGTGATCAAAATGTCAATGGCATCGAAGACCGCAAAATAGAACCAACCCACCACCAGCGCATTTGATGATTCCAGAGGGCTGTGTAAAGATAGCGGGGCCTTTCTTGAGGTTCTCAATATCCGACCACGTCTTATCGCAGGTATCGTATGAGTAAATAGTCGACACTCCGGATTTTGGATCAGTCAGAGCTTCAGAGAGACCTTTGATAGCTCCAAAGTTAATTTGAAGGCCTGCAGCTACCACGAGTGTGTCATAAGAAATATTCCTTCCTGAAGATGTGGTAACTGTAGAAGAATCAGGCGAAAAGATCTTGACATTTTCTGGGATGTGATCAATGTGCTTGGGCACCAAGCTTGCTAAGGGTTGAGCAAAGTCCCCCTTCGGCCGAAGTCCCGAACCAACAAGTGTCCTAGAAGCGGACGGTGAGCGAGGGGATATCAAAGCCTAGTTGTTCCCCCAGGCTCATTAATAGTCGTGAATATACATACCAACCAGGCTGTTCCAGCATACATATCGTCAGATTGGCCGGTCATTGGAAAAAGCGCTGACACCGAACGCACCTGATAGTAGTGATCTTTAGCAGCGTCGACTATCGCGATATCTCCATCATTCAAAGGCTTTCCAGCAAGTTTGAAGCGGTTGTACACTTGTCGTGCCACAGATAGCCCAGAAGTACCTGTTCAACAGAGCGCCGAAGATCAGAACTTGAACACCACATGAACCGGACCGCATTGCCCATGTTCGAAGATCGTACCTCCGCCTATCACGAGTATTTTGTATTTCGATTCAGAGACTGTTGCGAATGATCTCGAGGACCTGTGTACTTCAGAAGCACCTTTCAAGATTCGCTTATAGAGCATGGGGAAGGGTAAGAGATGCAGTGGGAAGAACAGATAGTATCACGGCTGTCAGTGAACCTAAAAAAGGGACATGGCCGAGCGTGATCGCTACTACGGCGTCTTCACGACACAACAAAACATACAGATGGTTCCCGTCTGCTGTAGATATTAGGCTCTTATTTGGTTACTCTCACTACCTCTTCTTTCTAACTTTTCTTCTTCCTCCCCTGCACCTTTTCTTGTTCGTTCTTTCAGATTCTCGTGCAGAGCACATCGCCAGCTGGTTTTTCTGGCCTTTATTCCCTTCTTCAAATACAAAAAACTTAGGTCAATATGTCTCGCATCGCTGTAGGCCTTCCAAGCAATCCCCGCGCCCGCCTTGCGTCATCTCCTTCCCCTCACCCACCTCCAACTCGCGGACGGCCACAAGGCCAGCTGCCATCGCCGAGAACCGAAGCACCCCGTTCTTTGCGATCTGCTTCAGCAGCACGACCCCGCCAAGTAGAAACCTACGAATTTCCTACTAAAGACGTCCGCCGGATTCAGTCTCGTTCCCGCCCTGGTCATGATGGCAATCGAAGTGCTCGTCGTACGTCCATCAGTTCGACCTCGACTACATCTTCCGGCGGATCGTCCTCGTCCTCGTTGTGGGAAAGAGGTAGCGAACGATCATACAGTACAGCTGCGTCTGAAGATGTCCCAGAGCCAGAACAAAAGGCTGTGATAAATACCGAAGGGTACTGTCCTCTCTCCAAATTTTATCTTGTTATGCTGTCATTCTGATGAGAGCCTTAGAAGTGTTCTTGGCTCCCTGCTGGACACGACATATTATTGGAACCGAGCAACTGAAGCAGCATCCGCCTTGAGTCAGGGAGTCAGTAGCGCATGGAGCACGGGCGTTGCTTCTCAGCTTGAAAGTGACCATCGTAAGTTGAATTCATCATTTATCACGAGCAAGTAAATCTGTAACAAACGTTACTTTCTAGCGGAGGATGACTCACATCTCTTGAAGGTGATGCGGGCATACCATTTGTCCAAAGCCCGAACACCATCTGAACTTCCTGATTGGCTCTTTGATGAAAGGGAGCGAGGTACTAAGGCGGGCTTTGCACATGTGTCGAGCATCGAGGTATCCAGTGACACGCCCTCCAGGAGCAAGACCCAGACCCAACGGCGTCGTTATGGTCAAGTCTCTCAGCCAACACAATTTATTCCTTCTCAGGAATTCCCAGTCGACAAAGAGCCTACCTATTTCAGGGGTTCTCCGGAGCCAATTCCGAGCAGACTACCAGACGGCGTGAACCGCCTGAAGACATTAAGAGACAGACAGCGCAACGCCCCAGCCAAGTTTTAGATTTCCCATAGTATTTCAGCTTGTGTAAATTGTAAGAAAGTAGCCCGTTTGAAGCCTCAAACAACTCTAGAAATCAATTGAAAAAGACTGCTGGCATTGGTGATCAGAAGCACATCATCGAACAACATGATTGGCGTCGTTAGCTAATTCTAGAAACAGCTGGTAAAAATAATGGTTACCACACCGGTTTCACCGTGGCACCTATGTATCCAGAGACGGGTCAATATTGCAACGAAGATCCCAGTGTGACCAAAGGATTTTGATTTTCAAGAAAAGGTTGCGAAAAGGTGTTCGACGAGCGCCATCATATCGGGGAAGAGTACAGTATTTGCTAAATTTCTTGGCTTATCTGACAGAATAGTATCGCCCTAGAGTTGTGTAACAACCAGGGAAAAAAAAGAGTAGAAAAGGGGATGAACTATGTTTGAAAGGGCGGAGTTGACCATGTTTGTGTGTCGATGCCAACGCCCTCCCGTGATGGCGGCCGTTTCCATGGTGTGTATTTGGTCATTCGCTTCTTTTGGCTTGCATAAATACTTTAGCTTACCACCATGGGCAATTCTTCACCCTTTCCTTCAGGCCGTCTCTTTCGTTCTCTTTACTTTCGTTCTTCGTTCTTTCGTTCTTCTTCCCCTTTTTTGTCGAGTTGATCTCCGACCCGGTCAATCTTTGTTCATCCGAGGTGTGTACTATGCGCTTTGATCTCAGAGAAATACCGAGCTCATTATTCTGTAGATCCTCCTCTTTGACAGAGACCTAAGTAGCAGTCCTCCAGGGAGGTTTTAGAATTTTTTCAGTTTCTTTCGACGACAACTCTTTCCGAGATCTTTCGTTCTTTGATCATGGTTTACATCGCTCGTTTCCTTGGTGCTGCCGTACTTTTCTCCGGTCTTGTTGCTGGTTTACCTCGTCCTCGTCCCGACAGCTCCGATGAGGCAGCTGTGTCTGCTCCTTATGGAATCCCTCTGACCGAGGGTGCACCGTACGTGAAGACCCCAATCTCCTTCAGCCTGGCTAACGTTTCTGCAGACCCCCACCAATGGCTACTGCTGCCAGTGGATGTGGTTCTTCAGGTTGTGGAAAAATGGACAGTCCTCCTCCTCCTATGAAAGATAGCAAAATGATGGAATCTGGGTGCGGCTCGTCAGGCTGCGGTGGCAGCAAGCAGATGACAACCTCCATGGCTCATGAGATGGCTACTTCCACTATGATGGCTGATATGACTACTTCCACCATGATGCACGAGGCCACCAGCACGATGGCTGCCGAAAGCAAAACGACAGAAGCCGCCATGAGCATGCCAACATACGGCTCCGGCTCTTCGAATTGGAACATGGGTAGCAACTCTGGCTACAACGATTGTGTCCAACGTGAGTTTATTTCGTGATGACATTTTGCAGAACTTCAGAGCTAAAACAGACTATCAGAATGCATGGCCACATTTGGCATGCCTGCCGCTACTTACACGCCTCCTACTGCTACCGCTGCTTCAACTAGCACCGGCACTGGAGCTACTCACACCATCATTGTTGCTCCTACCCAAGGTGTTCTTCGCTTCGTGCCTTGGGCCGTTAACGCATCCGCTGGTGATACTGTCCACTTTATGTGGAATGCAAACAACCACACTGTTACCAAGGGCTCTGCTCTACTTCCTTGCAACAAGTCGAATGACAGCACCACTTTTGCCACTGGTCAACAAAGCAAAGGCTTCACATGTAAGCAACAGTTCTTGATGATCGGGCTTTAGCCGTATCTGATGTTCTTGTCAATTCTAGTCGACCTTAAAATCAATGACACCGAGCCGATCTTCTTCTTCTGCGGCACTCCTACTCATTGTCAAAAGGGAATGTTCGCTGCGATGTGAGTATCTACTCAAACTTGTTTTTGGTCGTGATTCTTACCTATTTTTCGCAGCAATGCTCCTTCCAGCGCTGGTACGGCAACCTCAGTAGGCAGCATGATACCCGCTTTGGCCGCTAACGTGAGTTATTCCATTCATCAAAAGAGCACCGTTATCTTACCAATCACTCTAGAACTCTAATGTTGCTGCATATGCCGTCTATGCCGCAAACCAAACCAAGGGTGACGTTGCCGCCGCTGGCTGGGGCGCCAACCTTGACTTGAGCCAATTCCCCGAGTGGGCGCACGAGTATGTTGTAGAGAATACCCTATACACTCGTGCATTCCTTGGCAACAACAAGGACGTCGTCAAAGATGATGGCACGGTAGACCTCAGTGCGGCTGGTACGAACCCACTTATGATCCCTCAAGATCTCAGTGGTGTTCTCGCTGCTTCTCCTAGCGCGTCATCCCCTTCGGCCAGCTCACCTGCCTCGGCTGCAGCACAAGCCACAGACTCGACCGTCGCTCCAGGAGGCGGTTTGGCAACAAATGGAGCTGCTTCTATCTCGTCATCGAAGCTTGCCGCTACGTTGGTTGTAGCGTTCGCAGCTTGGATATTGTTGTGATCGCTGGAGCTCTTCTGTGACTTTCGTTTCTGGTTGAAGTATACTAATAGATCATGGACCTTCGAGAGGCCGAATTCCCCACTGCATCATCATACCAAGTTTGTTGTCGATTCTTTTCTTACAACTGGACTCTTTCTAAGACATCCCATTTTTAACTCACCTTCGCTGCTACTTAACCCGGGTTCATTCGCAACTTTTTGCCTTTATTTTCGTTCAAACCTTCGCAGATTTAGTTTACAATTTTTATCCAACGGCTCTAGGAAAGCTCAACACTCATTCCATACATTGGCTTTGTCTCATAAATTGATTTCAATACAAGACATGATTTCAGCCAACAACGATTATTTTCGGACGGAGACTGTGATGCCGAGTAACTTTCCAGACTTCATCACTCTACCCTAGGACTCGCCAACAATCTGGCAGTCACTATGTACATAAAAAGGAAAGTTTTCGTTTACATGCTGCCTCGTATTTTTTCGCTACCGGATACATTTATAGCAGCCTACGCGCCAAAGTCCGAGTCGGTAGTATCTTGAGCTGCGATCATCCCGAGAATCCCCGTCACTGTAGTACTGGCCAGGCTAGGCTGTATTTCAGTCCCACTCAATCACTTGGGAAACTTGCCTTATAGTTCAGAAGCCGAAAATGTCATCGATCTCGTTCTTTCTCTTCTTCTTTTTTGGGAGATCTTTCAGGCTATCCGTTTTCTCCGAAAGTCTTTTCTGTAATTTGATCTGGACTTCTTGAGCCGATGGATGAGCGTCTATAGAGCTAGGTGAAGGCAAATCAACCTACTTGTTGTTATATTTGGAGGCTGTAGCTCGAGGGGGTCCATTGGAAGTGTTGGATTTTCATCTTGAAATAAGCTTTCTGATAATTCAACAGAATGGAATTGCTCTTCCAGAGGCTTAGGCAGGGGAGGTTCGTGATTAGGGTGGGGTTCCTCATAAATACTTTTCAGTCGAGAGGAAAAGATCGCAAGTGTTGATCTTACAATATTAACATCTTGTAAGGCGGCGAGGCATTTCACGGCGTCATGACAAATGGCTTTCAACTCGAGGGCAACAGCTCGCAACCGCGACGAGATGCCAACAAAGACGAGCATTAGGTGCAGGAACGCCGCAGACTGGAGGGATGCATGAAAGGATCTGCGTTGTAGGTAAGACACCGCTGATGAAAATCATATTGTTCAGGCACACGTGTAAGCTCTGAGGTTTGCCTCTGACATCTACTTTAGCAGGGTAAGTTCAGGGACTAGTTTACATAGCACTATTACTTACCTTGTCTGCGAGGGTCTGCGCGGTACAAAAGAGATTCGCATGTTGAGCTAGATAGTCACGGTGTGGAAAATGTGTCCAGGACCCTTTCATCGAACTTCCACTACTAGAAACACATGAGGTCTCGTGCTTGCAAATGTATCAAAAAAGCTGACAGTGAAGAGCTCGAAAAGAACGAAGAGCGTAATGATATCACAGCGTCTGAAAGTTTCAGTTTTGCAACACGTCCTGCATAACGCCTCATTTCAAGAACACTTCGCCAGAAAAATGCTCCTCGGTGCTGGTTCTTGTTCCTGTAAATCAGCCGCTTCAGAATTTGCAATTCTGTCTCTTGCGTCGAAAGAGCGAGTTGAAGTCTTCGTGCTGCCAGTTTCAGAGTTTTCAACTGACCATCCACCAGAGCATGCTGAGGAATTTGGATCGAAGCCCTGGAGAACGTTTGTTCAGTCATAACGGTAAGGCGAAGAGATGCTTAAATGCCGAGCAAACGCGACCAAATATGGCTGTCGCGTTCAGCATCCCTGAATTCATGATCATGCCAGTCCCAAACATTCATCGACATCCACGGTTTCCTAAGCTGCGTGCTCTTCATCTATATTTTACTTTTTGGTTTCCTCAGGATGGCCTCAGCGGGGCAAGATGCCAAGTTCTTTCAACGAGGAAAGATCGAGGTGCGCTTCAAAGATTTATGACCGCATCATCGCCTAACTTAGGTTTGTTGAAGGAATTCCGAGCAGATCTCCAGGCTGCTGAAAGTAAAGACAAAAAGTTTATCAAACGTAAAACTGTCTTGAAGAAAGTTGTGGCTAACATAACCATGGGGAATGACAGTTTGTCGTATTTCTCTGTCAGGGATGGCAGACCACTGATTCATCTTGTTGAAAGTGTCCCCTTTGTTCACGGATGTTGTTCAGTGTCTGGGTACGCCACTCCTGGAGATTAAGAAAAGTACGTAAAATCTATTCCACAATTGCAATATCCTGATAGTGAGCAGTGGTTTATCTGTTCCTCATGAGCTATGGCAGGTCGCGACCAGACCAGATACATATGGTCATACCCAATTTCTTGCAGGTAAAGCATATTATCTCACGTGAAATATAGCTAAGGAACTTCCTTTACATATAGGACTGCAATGATAGGAATCCACTTATTCGGGCTCTGGCCATCCGCACGATGTCCTACATACCTATACCGGAAGTTATGGAAGCACTCAGTGACAACCTCCGCCACTGCCTCAAGGACAGAGATCCATACGTGCGGAAAACGGCCGCCATATGTGTAGTGAAGGTATACAACGCTGATCCACGAAGAGCAGAGAAGGGTGGGTTCGTAGAACAACTACGTGACCTGATGCTGGACGCCAATGCGACTGTGGTGGCAAATGCGGTGGCAGCGCTGTCCGAAATTGGCGACCGCCAAGATGGTGTCATCTTCAAGCTCAATCTAGCGACTGCAAATAGGCTTCTCGCTGCTCTCGGGGAAAGTTCAGAGTGCGTACTCGGTCGTCAGACCTTGAGACACTTGTCCTGATGGTGTTTAACGCAGGTGGGGCCAGATTTACATCCTAGACTCATTACTTCGTTATGTCCCTGAAAGGCATGCGGACGCGGAGACAATGGCAGAACGTATCATTATCCACCTCAACCACGCGAACTCGGCTGTCGTTCTCACTACGATAAAAATTCTGTTGTACCTAATGAACTACATGGAAAACCGTCGGCTGGTTGAGCACTGCTGCAAAAAGATGGGACCTCCTCTAGGTGATCAAAAATCTGTTTATTGGAAATCTGGTGTCGCTGATATAAATCTAGTCGCTTTGCTATCATCTGGACCAGAAGTGCAATACGTGACTCTTCGGAATATTTTACTCATTATACAACGACGGCCTGCGGTTTTGAAGAACGATGTTCGGGTCTTTTTCTGCAAGTACAATGACCCAATATATGTGAAACTGGCCAAACTTGAGATCATGTATCGACTAGCACGAGCCGAGAACGCTAAAGAAGTCCTCGCTGAACTACAAGAGTGAGAGGACTCGTATCTCTGACCTACACATACTGATAGCTCAACAGATATGCCTCTGAAGTTGATATCGACTTCGTCAGGAAAGCAGTTCGATCAATAGGTCGGCTTGCAATCAAGGTTGAAGCAGCAGCAGATCAATGTATCCAGGCCCTCCTTAACCTCATGGAGAACAAAGTCACATACGTTGTTCAAGAGGCCATTATCGTCACGAAAGACATATTCCGCCGATACCCTGGTCAATACGAAGGTATCATTCCGAAGCTATGCGAACACCTGGACGCTTTAGACGAATCCGAGTCGAAAGCGGCGATGGTCTGGATTATCGGACAGTTTGCTGATCGGATAGATAATGCGGATGAACTGCTGGACGATTTGTGCTACACTTTCTTGGAAGAGCATGTCGAGGTGTGTCACTTACACTACGTTTTCAGTCCGCACATTCATGTGTCAAATAGGTCCAATTAGCACTCTTAACTGCAACTGTTAAGTTATTTATCTACAAAGCAAGCTCTGAGCGGGCGAAGACCCTTGTACATAAAGTACTTAAATGGGCAACGGAAGAGGTTGACAACCCGGATCTTCGAGATAGGGGTTTCATGTACTGGCGTATGCTGGCTATCAATCCTTCTGCCGCAAAGGACATTGTCCTGGCTGAAAAGCCTGCCATTACGACGGATTCGGATCGCATGGACCGAGGTGCACTGGATCAACTGCTGTTGCACACCGGTAGCCTCGGCAGTATCTATCATAAAAACCCGGAGGTTTGTTACTTGGACATCGTTATCACATCCGGTTGGCTGAGTGCAACCTCATTTAGACATTCATTCGTGGCGCAATCGGCAAATCTTTGGTCGATAGTCCGGCTCTCAACGCACATTCAAGAATGGTCCTCATTCCCCTCGCCCCAACAGCACTTCCCCCATCTGTCGTTAATGTCACCGGCCCTGGTCCCATCGAATCGCATTCATCTAATCTAGTAGATGCAGAAGCCTTAGAAAGGCCTCCGCCACCTCCGCCACCTGAATCAAAGTTGCCTATCCAACCTCAAACAAACGGGGATGGTCAACAAGATCAATCGACCGCCGAGGTTAGCCGGAATGGAAATTCTTCTGAGCCGGAGGACGACGATGACGATGTGGCACCCCTTCCGAAGTCGGACGACCCGTACGCCAATCTAGCTGGTGCTTTCGGCACATATATGGCTGATGAGCCACGTCCAATGGCTGCAGGTGGTGGGGGTGGACGTGGACGGAATGACTTGGATGATCTGTTATTCTGATGATGTGTATCTGTACGATTTGTAACTGTAATTCATGCAGCATTGTTTTGTACGTGTGTTACAGCCGGAGAAAATCTTCTCCATCAACGATTTCTAGTTGTGCATTTCTCGCTGCGATCCAATCCCTTTATATATATTATCCACAAAGAAGGTATTATCCAAGAGGGAATTAATGGATAGGTATCAACCGGTGCCCTGGAAGTAGGGTCTTTGGAATGGGTCGTAGTGAATTGTAGTGCTTTGATCAACGTCAGTAGATGGATATCGCAAGAACGGTAGTAAAACGGACCTCTCCAAGACCATAGAGTCTTCTATGGTAACTAATCCATACCACCGGTTCGTTGGGCATTGCCGATCCACCAGTTGGATGGTGTTGCACAATTGGAGGGCGTTCTCCCTGCACAACGTGGATCGGAATCTTGAATGCTCGACAAAGAGCAACAATCTCTGGTTCTCCACCCCACACAGCAGTATCTCTTACAGACTTGCAATAGCTTTCGAACTGTGCTGAATTCATGAGACCGGCCTCGTTTGCACCAACTGTGTCTTCTCCGCCTGTGGACGGAAGGAATGGTAGGAAATCATCTGGGTGCGCGTGGATGTAATTCGCCGCCACCGACCGTAGGTTGGCGAATGAGGCTTGCGCTGGAGGTATGACTCCTAGGAATGCCAGCTGATCTGCTACCGCCGAGAAGAGACAGTGGCCATCTGGGTTAATCTACGAAAGTAGACTTAAGAAATCTCAGCCGTGATGTTAGATATTGAGTCACTTACCTCGACTAGTTGAAGTCCCAGCTCAGAGCAGACTTTCTGGATGGCGGTCACCTCATCTTTGGCCGCTTGAGCAAGTCTAGCTTCAGCCTCCGGATCATCTTCGGTGTATCTGTCTGCTAGGGCAGCGGCCTTTCGTGCCTAGAAGAAGTTCTACCAATGAGCATCTCCGTCAACGCACAAAGTACAGGATAAGTGACTTACCTGTCGTGCTTTGAAGCGAGATTTAGCGTCCTGTTTGACTGAACTTTCTAAGAGCTCGGCTTTCTCTTCAAGATGCATAGAGCTCAGAATAGATGCGGACTCTGCCTGGACTTTTCCATCCCTGGAGTCAAGCTGCGTTAACAAATCGTTGACCAAGTCTCCCTCAGCGTCGTCCAAAACTGGAGGTGTATCTATAGGGGCCATTTGCGATGTCGGGGTTCCTTTACTTCTATTTTTCTTTTTTGAGCCAGCCATTGGTTCCTTATAACGGTTTCCTGGGAGTAGAGGAGTGGGATCGTGATGGATCTGGAGGAAAGCGTCATGAGCGGCAATCTTATCTTATCACTTCACAGCAGCACAGCCTTGGCGCTGATCTGATCAACACAAACCCTCCGCCTGCTCTTGCACAGAACGATATTAATCTCATTGTTTTCGCTTCAGATTGGTGCTTCACTCCGAGAGATAATGTCTTCTCAAAAGCCAGTTGACCTTGTACCTTACCAAGAAGAGCTTGATAACTTGTTGCAGTCACTGCGCAAGTCTCCGTCACAGAGCTCATGGGCTACTGTGGAAACGACTTGCCAAGAGATTGCGAATCATCTACGAGTTCGAAACCCTTCAGGCATGACTTCGACATGTTCACCGTCTTTTATCACCATGCTAAGACCTACACTTTGCAGTGGACCACCACACGATACTTGGGAAGACAGATCTTCCTCAAACTTTGACTTCGCTCCTTTCACTTGCATTAGATGGCGTTCATATACCCTCAGATGAGAAAACTAGCGCTATAAACGAGATTCTTCGAGTGGGAGCAAACTTTTGCATGGATCATGGTGTGTACATTAATCCGCTAATTCTATTGACATGACGCGACTTTGTCATAGATGACAATCGAGCTGTACTTTTGGAAGCTCAGTTTCCGCAGGTTATTGTTTCATTGCTCGAGGGATATGTCGAAAATATTCCAACTCCCTTTGATGAGAAGCCAATCCCACTCTCTACCTCGCACCTTAAGGTTGTGCGGACCAGCATTGGTGTTCTACTTAATGCAAGCTTGAACTTTAGTGAGCCTATATTATTATCGCGTGAATGGCCGAATGACTCATATCCATCTCTTATCAGGCTCTGTCAAAGCTCGGCTCAACTCCTTGGAATGCGGTCTTACTTTGATCAAACTTTCGTGTGCTATATTCCCTCCTACCGCTTGGAATTCTCACCAAGAAGAGCCCGGCTTCGTTGAAGAGTGGTCATTGCGAAGTGGCATATCAAATTGGATTTGGCGCACCGTATCAACATTGAAAGATAGCCAAGACGAAAGTAAGTTTTATTAACTTTACTATGTCTATTTTTTGACAGTCTTCGTCGATAGGTCTACACATCCTCAGTTCAGACGTGTTGCCGTGGATAACATCTCCCTTACTGAAATTCTGCTCTCCTCAGCCGCCAGCAACATCTCCGTACACAGAATCAAATCCTGATTTTCTCGACCTTCTTATCCAAGGTGATTACGACTTTCTGGAAGAATCCTGCAGTCTCTTCGAATCTCTTGCCCTTGATCTGGAGGATTTCCGCCGCGAATTAGCAAGAAAGACGTGTCCTGCGGGAACGGACAAACCAATACTATGTCTAGAAGCTGTACTGCAGTTCATTGAACATGGTTCAAACCCTCCCATTTGGAGCAGTCCTATTTATGACGATTCTGAGCGGCATGCCAAGGAGAAGGGGTTCGCGATGTGCAAAGCGGCGATGATAAAAGCGGTGGTGGAAGTGTTTGGCGAAGAGAAAAATGACGAGGTCCTCTGGATTGCGGGCGATGCTAACCAGCCGGGTGGCCCATTTGTTGAAACTATGGTTCGATGGATCCAAGACCATGTTAAAAGTGCGACATCAGCTAAAGATAAATCAGCCGAAGCAAGAGACGATATGACCATCTGTGCCAGTCTAGCATTGGGAAATGTGGCGAGAAGACGTCGGTTTTGCCCTTTTATCTTTTCTTCTATGATACTGATGTTTTGATCCTCTAGCTGAGATTGCGACAACACTACTATCTCCGCCTTATTCAATTGCACCTGCGTTGGCTTCGCCAGAGTTCCTGGCACCATCTGTGGACCTAAAACTAAAGCACGGTATCTTGGGCCTTCTCAAACACCTCGTACAATTTTCCAAGCTGTCCCCAGTCATATCCAAAACTTTGGCTGAGCAAAATCTGCTTCCCAAGCTGGCTGCAAGTGGTGTTTGGGACGAACGGACCGAAGCCATGGCCAACATTGTTCAACTTAATGCAATAGGTGTAGCTAAGCACCTCTGCAATGGCAACCGTAAGTATCTGTACAACTCTACCACGTCGTCATTAATGGGCTATCACAGTTGAACATACGTTTGCTTTGACTCTCCAGTCCGATAATGATACACCGACTGGTTTCTCCCAAATTATCGCACTTATCAAGCGTTCGGAGTCCGTATCTGCTCGGAGTGAAGGTTCTCGGGTGGTAGTGAATGTCGTGAAGTCGCTCTGGCAGGTTGATCGAGAAGCGAAAGAACCAGAACAGAGACAGAAGAAGAGAGATGCTGCCGTTGCCCTCGTTCTGACTCGAGAGTGCGCTGGCATCCTCGCATCTCTCATTAGTCGAAGCAACAAATATCCCATCTTGGTCAATGAGGGCATTGTGGCGAACACTTTACTCTCAACACATAAATTGGGAGGTATGGACAACATCTTTTCGTAGCCTAGAACTAGAGCTGACATTTTCTGCTAACTTTCAGCCCAGTTGGTGTTGAAGGCGTTGACTGCGCCCGTAAACGGTGCTTCATCCACCGAGATTTTGCAGTCCGAGTCTTCAGTTAGCAGCAATTCTGCCAGCCCAACCCTCCCAACACCCTCGACAGTTAATGATGGTCTTCCAGTTCCAAGACATGCTTTGGATATGCTCCTTTATGCCCTCAAAAATGTCGACAACCCGGTCAACTTTCCACTTGAGGTTCGCGTGAACGTTTGCACGTTCTTCATGCAACTTCAAAAGGTTGCATCGCCAGAATCCCTGGTGAGGATTAAGGAGGCAATTTTACCAGTTGCAGAGCAGGTGATCGAAGAATCGCAAGGAGTAGCCGCCGAAGCGAAACTAAATAGTGCTTCAACTCTGCTGGTGGAGAGTTTCAAATCCTCGTAATTGTATCGGTTTCGCGTTGTGTTGTATGTTTGCGTGTATTACTGAAATAAGAGGAAGGATGTACCCTGTAGTTGTACGCCACAATGCTGTCCTTAAATTTTTCGTATTCACCTGTTGTGGGTGGATAAAGTCACGGCTGTTATCAATAGAGGCCGCTAGAGCGCCCGACGTGGCTCTGCTACTTGACATATGGTGCACATGGTGCTTGGCCAATTGTTGACAGTTCGCCAATCACTAACCACACATGCATCAGTCGGTACCACATCTTGGCCTTTAATGTGTGCTTCGGAAACCCATGTAGCATTTTGCCAAGACCAAGTAAGGCAATCGGAAACTTGGTGAAGCCTTCAAAAGATATAGCTGCCCGTCGCCTCCGGAAAATATCAGTTTTAGCTCTTGATGGAACACATGCTTCTAACTATAAAGCAATGCTTCGAAAGTCTTCTATATTTTGACGCTTGTTCCTCTCTTGCATCCTCTCCGCCACAGTTCCTTTCTGGACCTGCGCGCGCATCATGGCTTACAACGAGAAACCGAAGGATTCCAGCTTCGTGGAGGAGAAGGCTGACACATTTCAAGAACTTGACGATCAGAATGAAGAGTTCAACGAACCTCCACCCGAGGAGAGCTTGCATCGTGGGTTGAAGGCCAGGCAGATTTCTATGATTGCTGTAAAGTATTTTTTGTTGCAGGCCAAACATCGACGCTGACAGCGCTGGTAGATGGGAGGGGCTGTTGGAACGGGCCTAATTATTGGCTCTGGGACGGCATTGCGCAGAGGCGGCCCACTTGGTACGAATATTTCCCAAACGATCTGATACGAGCTTCACTGAAGTGGATACAGGTCTCCTTCTTGGTTATGCGTACGTCGGCTTCGTGTGCTATATGGTTATGGTCTCTTTGGGAGAAATGGCCGCCTACTTGCCACACAAGAAAGGTTTTGCTGGCTATGCCACACGCTTTGTAGATCCGGCTCTGGGTTTTGCTTTAGGTTATAATTATCTCATGAAATATGTGAGGAGCTAGTTTCTTTGACATTCATTTAGTCTAACGCATTAAACCCAGCTTGTCGTCACCCCAAACAACATTAATGCGGCCGGCGTGGTTGTACAGTATTGGACGCACAAGGTCCATATTGCTATCTGGATGGGTGAGTAACTAAGTTGCTGAGATGTAGGCTGAAACTCACAATTTGGCTACAGTAATCTTTATCGCGTTTAGTGAGTACCACTCATTCTTATCGGTGATGCACTATCATTAATGTCCGCCCGCGTAGTCTTTACAATCAACTTGTTGGGTGTCCGGGTATTTGGGGAGTTGGAGTTCTGGTTCTCGAGTATCAAGAGTACGTCTTCGCCTACTTTGACTCGTTGACGATTACGAACTCTATCACAGTTATTTGTCTTATCGGCCTCTTATTGATGGGTATAATTATTGATCTCGGTAGGTTGAATAGATTCCTTGTATGCTCGATTCTAATATCTATTTCCCAGGGGGTAATCCCAAACATGATCGACTAGGCTTCCGGTACTGGAAGGCCCCGGATGGACCGATGGGCAAATACCTACTGGACCAAGTTCACAGTGTTCCCTTGTCCATTTTCCTTGGCTTCTGGGCGACACTTACAAATGCGCTCTTCGCTTATATGGGAACTGAGCTGATTGGTGTATGTTTCATGATATTGTCTCTGATGTAGCGCTAACTTCTTTGTTGGCAGGTGACCGTTGGTGAGGCTGAGAACCCACGAAGAAATATTCCCGTCGCCATCAAGAGGACATTTTGGCGAATCTTGGTTTTCTACGTCGGAGGTGTTTTTGTCATTGGCCTGATCGTTCCGAGCACCAATTCAGCCCTCTTCGTTGCAACAAAAGCGAAAACTGGCGCCGCCGCCAGTCCTTTCGTAGTTGCAACCACACTGGTGAGTGTAAAGATATTGGAAGCTGTAATCTTTCGCTAATCAGGAGCAGGTTGGAATCAAAGTATTGGATCATATCATCAACGCATCGATCCTTATCTTTGTTATGAGTGCTGCAAACTCGGACTTGTATATTGGTTCTCGAACATTATACGGCCTTGCAGTTGAGGGGAAAGCCCCTGCATTCTTCAAGAAAGTGACAAAGCGAGGTGTCCCACTGTATTGTCTGATCTTCTGTACCGCCTTCTGTGGCCTTGTTTTCCTTAATGTGGCTAAGTCCGGTTCACAAGGTTTGTTCACCACTGTTTCGACGAGGGAAGGGTCTTGCTGATAATCGATGTCCAGTTTTCGGATGGTTCGTTAACCTTGTCTCTACATTCGGTGCCTTAACATGGTTGGCTATCTTGTACTCTCATATGTAAACTTCCTCTCTGATTTGATCTTGACAATCTGCTAATATTAACAATCTGCAGTCGTTTCATGAAAGCTCTCAAATCTAGAGGCATCTCGAGAGATAGCTTGCCGTACAAAGCTCCTTTCCAACCTTGGGGCGCCTACTTCGCATTTGTATCTACTGTCATCATCACCATATTCAAGGGTTTTGACACCTTTTTGCCTTGGAACACTGCCAACTTCATCACGTACGTTTTTGTATATTTATTATTTGGAAACCCAGAGACTCATCCCTGTTTAGGAGCTACATTGCTATTCCAGTTTTCTTCTTCCTATGGATAGGTTATAAACTTATGTTCAGGACTAAGCAGCTTAGGCCGCACGAAGTGGATCTTGTCACAGGTCTCAAGGCGATAGATGAGGAGGAACAGAGATACCTTGCTCAAGAAGCAGCGAAGGGACCACAAACTCGCGTTCAAAGACTGTGGGACTCCTTATAGTCATTGTATTTCTACGCCAAATAATTGAATACCCATGTTGTTGTAGACCTGACTGTTTGATGAAGACCATTCATGAAAATTTAAGTACAACTAGGAGGCCCAAAATCGGACGTTTACTTAGATTTTACATCTATACTTCCATACGCGACATTTGAAGTTGTATGAATTTGAGCTCAGCCACGTATCACGGGCTCTATACTCTATTTTCAAGGCAGTTTTGAAAATCCCGGATGCACACTGCCCCGCAGTTTCTAATTCCCGAACTTTCCAGTCTTACTCAGATATTTGTAAGCCACGCTTTCAACACACCTAGATCAAGCACATTGTCCCCAGGCCCCTATCTTTTCCCCATTCTTCGATCAGTCACCAGACTTTTGATGTGCCAACGCCTCCCAGTCATGTAGAAACATGACGGAACGCCTATAAAAGGCCTAAATTTCACGAACTGTCTCCCCGGGTCTTGGATGGGCGGAAATATTATAAAAAGCGCTAAGCTCGTCCTGATCAGCATCATATCCATCCTCTTACATCTACCAACACTACAAAAAGTTGACATGGCTTTATCTGCTGTATCTCGCCAAGTTGTGAAAAAAGTTCTGGCCGTAGAAACGCCGGAGGTGTGTCTCGTCGACTTTTGCTAGCTTCGGATCGAGGGATTTGCTCAGTTCATTTATCTAGGGCGCGGGAGCTCTCGTCAGACGCAGCATTGGGTCGATGACTCTGCGCAACCTTACGCCTTTCCTCATGCTAGATCATTTTCATGTTTCGAAAGGAGCTGTAAGTTCTGTACTTTACTTCTCCGATTGTGTACCTTCCGCTTAATTCTTCTTTCTTCAAGGGATTCCCTGACCACCCACATCGTGGGCAGGCTACGGTGACTTACATGCTTGAAGGGTGAGTGAATGTACCTCAAAGCAGTATGAGTTCTGAACTAACTTATCGTTAGGTCTAGCAAACATGAAGATTCTGCCGGTCATAAAGGTACTATCGGTAGGTTACCTTCACAGAGCCATCATCCATCCCTATCTCTGACTGAGCACATAGAAACCGGAGGTGTACAATGGATGTGCGCTGGGAAGGGCATTATTCATGCCGAAATGCCAGTCCATGCAGATGGCGTTCCAGAGCCCCGAGGACTGCAATTATGGGTGGATTTACCAAAACAAGTATGTCTCTAGGAGCTGAATTTCAGGACGTTGGTTGACAAAGTTCCTATGTACTAGTACAAAATGGTGGTAAGTTTTGAACTGCGCTATCTTCGTGAAATTTTGTCATTATAATGTCCTGTAGGAACCAAGTTACCAGGAGCTTGGCCCTAATCAGTACGTGATATTATCTGAGCCACCACAATTTTTAATGACGATACACAGGATACGAGTAGCGTACCCCGAAGGACAGAATGGTCCGACTAAAATTCGGGTTATAAGCGGCAAAAGCCACGGTGTTGAATCTCCCGTGCGTCCATTGGGCGGGTGTTGGTACTTCCATGTCATTTTCGAGAAGGAAGGAACCATATTCCAAGAAATTCGTGAGTGAGAGAACCGTTTGGATTGAGCCAACGCTGACCTTTGTCAATAGCGGCTGGATGGACTTCATTTTTGTACAGTAAGTTTTCTGTTTTCATTTATTTATTTCGATGGTGTCCGACGACTTAACTCGTTTGGCTAGTCTGGAAAGGCTCGATAAAAGTAGGACCAAAAGAGTCTGCTCTTGATGTTCCTACATTTCATACCGCGGTTCTGTCCGCCGAGGAGACGGAAACAGGTGTTTCGATAACAGGAACCGCAGGGACGGAGTTTGTCCTCGTGGCTGGAGAACCTTTGGATCAAACTGTCTTCCAATATGGACCCTTTGTAATGACAACGAAAGAAGAGATTCAAAAAACCTTAATTGATTGTATGTTATCTCGCCATTTACCTCGTATCTATCTAATTGTGTTACTAGATCAAATGGGTCAAAATGGCTTCGAAAAGGCGCACAAGTGGAAGAGCGAGATTGGAAACAAGTAATTTAGGATGCGGACTTGTAATGAGAAAATGTATTCGATACGTTAACTAATGTTTTCCATTTGATTCCAAGTATCTTCCTCGTCATCTTCGCTCACTTCCTCATTCGGCTGTAGTTTGTTTTTCGTTGCAGTAGTGCATTGATCCCAGACCACCACAGTCGGTGTAGTATTCATGAAAATTTTGTCCAGGACCTCACCCCGTTTTTCTTGATGTGCTCCTGCTTTGGCTGGCGGTGCGATAGTGCTGTGAATGCGACCAAACCGGTCGAGTGAAGTGGATGCCATGAAAGTTGGTGAAGAAGCAATGGAAGTTACAGCTCCAGAAATCCCTTCGTCACTGAGTATCAGTAGTCGAACATACGATAAGAAGTGAGATTCAACCTTTGTATCCATTAAGAATACCCCCAGTCCGTACATCCACAGCGTACAGGCTTGATCCGCCATCCGCGACAAAGATTTCACTGGAAACTTTCGTCAGGTGGAATTCTATGCTAAGGAAACACGCGGCTCACTGCTCTGAGAAGCCCTTTTCGACGACCTTGACGCCCGCCACTTTTGCGATGCCCTTCCAATGCGACACAGGACGTCTACCCGACTTGGTATCGTACCGCCTTACATCCCCAAATTGAGTCCCAGCGACTAGGTGGTGACTATTCGCAGATGAATCGAGGTAGGCCAATGCACTAATGCGAACCGGTTGTCTTAGTCCTAAATGATCATTGGGCAACTCTCATCTATTTAGATAACACCAAGAGCAAGCGTTGAAATACTTACATTCCGAGCACGCCATATTTCTGCTGGGAATAGATCGTCGTTGCGTTTTCGTTTTTTCGATCCAGGCGTTGTCGATGCACTAGCAGCATCAGACAAATTATGAAATGTACGTTCGGCGTCCCAGACAGACATATCAACCTCGTCGCCTCCGTAACAGAAGGTAGCGCCATCTGGGGATTGCCTCCAATCAAAAAGCCGACTAGGTAAAGTCCCAGTTGTGTGCTCTGAGATCGTGATACCGTCTTCTACATTGAAAGAAGTTCGACTCAGCATTCCACTTGCTGTACAAGTCGTAACTGCGCTGGTTCTCAGCGTAAGTGAAGGGGTGTTTAATCAAAGTAGTCAAATCCATACCTTTCTGTAATGGATGTTCCAACGAATTTAGATCCCTTCATCCGCTTTTCTTGCCAGGAACAGCCGATTGATAATTCATCATCCTCGGACAACGCAGCCAGGGAGCATTCGCCGTCAGAAAAAGACGAAGCAAGCTTCACTCGAATTTAATCATAAGATTAGTAGAAGCCAAAGCAGTATTTACTCACCATCATCAGATTCCCTGCCTTCTTGGCAGTAAGCCTTTGAACACTCCGAGCAGGAGCAGATTTATTGTGAGCATGCAAAAATTTCAACTCCATCTTCTGGTCTGCGGACACATCGGGAATATACCGTAGCACTTTCACGTTTCCGAGCTCATCTCCTATAAGAAAGCGTGTCATGTCAGAGTTCTACTTTAAATATGGTGATGGTGAAAAGATAATTTACCAGCGTTAGAACAAAACTTTGGATTTGATTCGGGCCGCTGTTGTTCCGGACCAAGCTCACACAAACCAAGTCTCGAGGACTGGATCAAGCTTTCATGGATGCCTCTTTAAAGGAACTGACCAAGCTTGAGAAACTCACAGCATCCAATGGAAAGGGGCCTTCTATAGACCAATCTATTGACTCCTTGCTGGCGACTTTGAAAGAGGCTAGAGCATCCTTTGTCTCTGGTGGATGTAGCGCTGCCTATCTGAAGGAGTTGGCCAAGAGTGTCGAGGCCAAGAAGAAGGAGATAGACGACCGGCAGAAGGAAATCTACAACGTTCTGTCGCGTCTAGGGAAAGCTTTGGATAAGGTGAGTGTTACAAATATTCCAAGGTGACCTGACAGTACTCAAGTCGGAGATTATCCTCAGAAATTCCCAGTAGCTCTTCCATCATATCCTGAATTGTTCTCTACTACCACGTCTGTCACTGCTTTGGAAAGGACGATTGCCCTTCATCTACTTAGAACAGGACAGTTTGAAGTCGCTGAAATCTTCTTATCGGTATTCCAGAGCCTAACATGCCTACCTTTTCGCTCCTAGACTAATCTATGTATGTACAGGAATCTAACATCAAGATACCTGATGAACTATGGAAGAAATTTGTAGACCTTCATAAGATCTTGAAGGCCCTGCGGAATGAAGATATTCAACCTGCCTTAGAGTACGTTCCCATTCCGTACTGCGACCCACTTCCTTAACCCTTCTCCTGCGCAGTTGGGCACAAGAACACCAAAAGTTCCTCAAATCTCGTAACTCACCTCTAGAGTTTTACTTGCATCGTTCTCAGTACATCCGTCTCCTACTTAAAGAACATCCTCCCAATCCATTGCCAGCAATTGCATATGCCAAGGCAAATCTACGGCCTTTCTACCAAGAACATCCAGTCGAGTTCCAGCGGCTGATGTCTTGCATGGCATATCTTCCACTTTCCAAACTGCAGAGCTCGATGTACAGTGATCTAGCATCACCTACTCTCCACTTTGACCTCGAGCCTCTTTTCGCTAAGGAGTATTGTGCGAAGCTTGGGATGAGCCGACAACTTCCGCTACGGGTCGTTGGTGACATAGGTGGCGGTGGAGCTTTGGCCAGGATAGAGAAGGGTAGAAAGGTATTGGGTGATAGAAAAGGGGATTGGAACCAAATGGACGAGCTTCCGGTATGTCTATACCACAAAGTAGTTGGAACATGTACTAACAATTTTCTAGATCGAGATACCTTTACCGCCAGACAATCGCTATCATTCGATCTTCGCTTGTCTTGTTTCGAAAGAGCTGTCGACCGAAGCAAACCCACCCATGATGATGAATTGCGGGCATGTCATTTCCAAAGACAGTCTACAGAAGCTGAATAAGTCAGGAGGGTATGTAACTTCGTTCTTGACTTTGAACCTCTCTGACAACATTATCTCTCAAGTCGGTCAAAATGCCCCTACTGTCCCATAGAGACACCCACCGGAACAGCGATGCGAATATTCCTTTGAGAAGAAGCACACTATTCGCTGAATTGCGCTCCGAGAAACTTCTTTCTATCAGCTGTTCTATTTGTACGCTTGCTCTTCTATATTTGTTGTAAATATTATGTACAATTCGCAATCGAATCATCCAGTATGCATTGCTATCGTATACCAGCAGTTTTAGATAAGATACAAGGATTAAAGATTGCTTCCGAAGGCCATTCTTGGCCTGGCCCACACTTCATCTTGGTTTAAACCACGTCCTCCATTTGTTAAAAACTTTTCATGTGCACCACTGACTGATATTATGCAAGGAGCATCTCATATAGAGCTTGTAAAGTAAGAACACAATATCTTCTTTCCACAAGTTGACAAGGCTGATCAACAGTCAGAAAGCTCTATGATCGCTTGTTCACCTCGGGCACAACTCTCTCGAAGTTGAAAGATGCCACTATAGCAGAGCGGCTGTATCCCGGCCCCACCGAAACCATGAGTGTCTCTGGAAGGAGTTTGGCTTGGAAGGTTTCTACCACTCATTCCTGTGATGGCTCCACCATTGGACGCTCACCTATGCATTGTTTTGTATCTTAATCCGTGGTCTTAGCTTTTCCTGGCGAAGGAAGAGCCACTACAAGCAGCTCTACCACCTCGAGCGTCGATTCTTCTTGGCTCGCTGCGAGAATCGAGGAAGAAATACGCTGATTTCTTAGAGGAGAAGTCGAGAGCGCCAGATGGGAAGCCAGCACCTACCCCTGTGCAGTGTCGAACCGGAATGGAAGATGGTGGTCTTATTTTCAACAACCCGTTGAGTCTACATGACGAAGTATGCATGTATTTTTCCATACGTGGATTGATTATTAACTCAGACCTGCATTCTAGAATCCTTGGAATCAGTATTTCACAGGGCTGGAATTGCGGAAGGTCATTTCACAAGACGTGGAGCGCACGTAAATCTTCAATTTTTCCTTTGTACATTCCCCAACTTACTCGGGGATAGTTTCCCAGAAATTGCGTTCTTTCGTGAAGCTGAAGTTCAAGATCAACTCACAAATATCCTGTTCCTGTACTCAACGATGCACCCATCTATTGGGTACCGCCAGGGTAAGTGAGGCTCAAAGATGATTTGATGTTCGAACTGATTACTTCAAGGTATGCATGAGCTTCTTGCTCCACTGTACTACGCTGTTCGTTACGATGCCCTCGACGATGGTGACCTGGACGATGCAAGTGGCCAATACAAGATTCTCCACGAATTGTGCTTTGCAGAGCAGACAGCCGCCGACTCTTGGGCTCTCTTCAACTTCGTCATGAATGGTGTCTCGAAGTGGTATGAATGGAGGCCTGCGATTGGAGATCCAGTATCACCCTTCCCAAATGCTGCTATCATCTCAGATGGTCAAAATGGCATGCAGCCTTACACGGCTCCTATTGTGCACGCCTGTAACTATATCCAGACGAGTCTCCTTCAGGCGTGCGATCCACTACTGTATCAAAGCCTCCAAAAAGCAGGGATTGAACCGCAGATGTATGGAATGTATGTTATTCCCTCATACTTTGGATATAAGTAACAACGCTGACCTGAGAGGGAAGACGATGGCTCAGATTACTTTTTACTCGCGAATTCAGTATGCCAGATTCCTTGAAGCTCTGGGATGGCTTGTTTGCCTGTGATGCTTCGCTCGAGCTGGCTCAATGGGTCTGCGTCTCAATGCTAATCAGAATTCGAAATGAGTGTTCGTTAAATGCTCTTTAAAGAAAACCAATCACTGACGTCTCTCCAGTGATCCCAGCAGATTACAGCGGTCAGCTAACTTCTCTTTTGCGTTACCCTCCTCCTCCAGATATTCCTATGAAGATAGAAGGTGCTCCTCATCATGCAATTCTTCTATTACGACAAGCTCTTGCGCTTCAGCTAGCATCAAATCCAGACACGGGCACGACCATCATCATGGAGAATAGAACACTTTTGAACATTCCAGTTGAAATACCTATTTCTCTTGCCTCTTCTCCTCGTAGGCGAAACCTCACTCCACGTCAACAGTCGTCTTCTTCTACCCCTCACCAGTTGAATGGAGGATTTACGAGAACACACGGGAAGCAGCCATCTGGTTCTTCAGTTGCGATATCGGACTTCACGAGAGGGTTGTACGAAAGAGGTGAAAGCCTCGGCCTCAACAAGACTTTAATGAACGCAGTCTCAGAAATTAGAGTGGGTGTTTATCTGGCGGTTTTCATAAATCACTGAATGTGTGCACAGAGAAATATTCCAGAATTGGCAGCCTCGCTAGGCGTCAAGACACCTACACAAACCCATACATCTTTCCCTTTACTTGACGAACGGCCTGCAGAAGAACGGCCTCCTTGGGAGCCAAAAGCACGGTTTGAGATAGAAAGAGAGGTTTCAGACATTCGTTTGCGAGACAAAACTTTAGGAGTATCCCTCGCCTGGGTTGTTGACACACTCCTTCAGGACGAAACTGATGTCAAAGATGTTGAACGGATGAAGCTGCAGAAGCGTGAAGCACTGGAATCTCTTGCGTATGTCAGAGACGTTCTGATGTCGAGTACCATGGAATTGGAAGAGGATAGATTAATTGGAAGAGAAGAGCAGAAAAGACGAAAGTTGAAACTACAGAAGGAACAGGAGGATCGCCAAGCCGCAACCGCAGCTGCCATGTTGAACCTTCCACTGCCAGCACCAGTGACCGAAGGTCGTCTGAAGCACTCGGCCAGCGCGCAACAGATACGACGGAAGCCTGCTCCGACACCTACTTCGCCAGCTCGTTCATCTTTCCATACACCACCTACTGGCAATCCTCGAGATGTTTCGGAACGAGCTCCCTGGAATTATACGCGATCGAGTTTCGCTACTCCCACATCTGCGATTCCTCCTCCGGTAATGCCGCGTCCTCCCCCTCCAACTTCCACAGGTTTTAGGCGAGAAACGACAAGCAAGACCGATCAAACACCGCCAAGGACTGAGGGATATCTGGATCCTTTAGGGGCACTGAGATGAGGTTGATATTGCAGATTATTCCTTGTTTATAAGAAATCTGTATTTAGCTCCTGAATAAAACCAAATTCTTTTTGTTTATTCAAAGTAATTTATATAAGAGAACCTCAGTGCTTCCAACGAATCTGCAAACCAGAACAGGGGTTGCGGAAAAATCCCAAGCTGATGATTGGTCAACGGCTCGGGATGTTTCGTACGCGATTCGGAGCACACGGGAACCAAAGATCAAGGTCGGCTTGGATCATAAACTACACTTCTCTCTCTGAACCCACCATGTTGCGAAAGGCCATCCCTAAGGCCCTCCCTGGCTCAGCAAGGCAGTTTCACTCCTCGTCAGCAGTGAAGCGGATTGTTGGCACAAATCCGGTCAAGGCACAGGAAGTCAAGGCACGTTGTATCTTTCCATTTTAGTGGTCGACTAACAAGTGTTATAGTCATGGTCTTCTGGCAAGTACCCTCTTATTGAACATGAATTCGACGCCGTAGTTGTGTAAGCCTCTTTCAAGCTACAACTTAGCTCGTTGTCGTTTCTCATTCTCATATTTAGCGGTGCTGGTGGTGCTGGTCTTCGTGCCGCATTCGGCCTCGCTGAAGCTGGTTTCAAAACCGCTTGCATAACCAAACTCTTCCCTACGAGAAGTCATACTGTGGCTGCTCAGGGAGGTATTAATGCTGCTCTCGGGGTATGTGGAGGCTCAACGCAGGCGGGGCGAGAAGCTGATGGAAATTGGTTCTAGAACATGACTGAAGACGACTGGCGATGGCACATGTACGATACTGTATGTGTTATTTTCGACCTCGCTATGCCTTATTGCTTATTTTTTCTCAGGTGAAAGGATCTGACTGGCTTGGTGACCAAGACGCTATCCACTACATGTGTCGGGAAGCGCCAAACACCGTTATTGAAGTACGTTGTTTGGAAGGAACTTGGGGTTGCCACTAATTAGCGCTTCTTTGCTATTAGCTCGAGCATTTTGGTGTCCCATTCTCGCGAACAAAGGAGGGCAAGATTTATCAACGCGCTTTCGGTGGACAATCCTTGAAATACGGCAAAGGTGGCCAGGCATATCGATGTGCCGCTGCTGCCGATCGAACTGGCCACGCTATCCTTCACACTCTCTATGGTCAATCTCTCAGACACAACACCAACTTTTTCATCGAGTATTTCGCTCTGGATTTGATCATGGAAGGCGGTGAGTGTGTGGGCGTCATTGCCCTGAATATGGAAGATGGAACCCTTCACCGTTTCCGTTCTCACAAAACGGTATTGGCTACGGGTGGTTATGGGCGAGCGTACTTCAGTTGCACAAGTGCGCATACATGCTCTGGTGATGGTAATGCCATGGTTGTTCGAGCCGGCCTTCCTCTTCAGGACTTGGAGTTTGTTCAGTTCCATCCTACTGGTATCTATGGTGCTGGTTGTCTCATTACCGAAGGTAAGCGAAGATGCCGTGTAATACCACACTGTCTAAAATATTTACTTAGGATCTCGTGGAGAGGGAGGCTATCTCTTGAATTCAGAAGGAGAACGGTTTATGGAACGTTACGCACCGACCGCAAAAGATTTGGCCTCTCGCGATGTTGTGTCTCGTTCTATGACCATCGAGATTCGCGAAGGACGTGGCGTTGGTCCAGAAAAGGATCACATCTACCTCCAATTGAGCCATCTTCCTCCTGAGGTTCTCCATGAACGTCTGCCTGGCATTTCGGAGACCGCTGCTATCTTTTCAGGTGTTGATGTCACCAAAGAGCCTATCCCTGTGTTGCCTACCGTCCATTACAACAGTAAGTACGTTGAAAAATTTTCTGCCACAGCTGCTAATTCCATGCGCAGTGGGTGGTATCCCAACAAAATACACTGGTGAAGTTCTCACAACCGACGAGAGCGGCAACGACAAGGTCGTCCCAGGTCTCTACGCTGCCGGAGAAGCCGCATGCGTCTCTGTTCACGGTGCTAACCGTCTTGGTGCCAACTCCCTTTTGGATATTGTAGTTTTCGGCCGGGCTGTCGCACATCACATCCGTGACACTCTCACCCCAGGCAAGCCACACAAAGCTGTCTCTGAGGACGCCGGATTCCAAACGATTGAGTATCTCGACAAGATCAGGTTTGTAGACTTCTGAGATAGATGTACCAGTTGAAGTTGACTTTTCCACTATTAGACAATCGGACGGGGAACTGCCAACTGCTCAAATCCGTCTCAACCTTCAGAAAGCCATGCAGTCTGATGCTGCTGTGTTCAGGTACGGCTTTCGTTTGTAGTGAGATGGCAGTGAACTCATACTCTTCCAGGACACAGGAGTCTCTTGACGATGGTGTCAAAAAGGTTCGCGAGATTTATAAGAGCTTCGACAACGTTGGTATTAAGGACAGGAGCATGATCTGGAATTCGTATGTTGAAAATCTCCTGTTTAATTTTCTGTTCCTAAACATTCCGTGATAGCGACCTTGTTGAAACTCTCGAGCTTCGAAACATTCTCCAGTGCGCAATCCAAACCATCACCTCCGCTGCCGCCCGTAAAGAATCTCGTGGTGCTCATGCTCGCGAAGATTTCCCTGATGTACGTCCACCACCTTTATCGCGAAATTGATGGGTATTCATGTCCATATTTTAGCGTGACGATGAGAAATGGATGAAGCACACACTCTCCTTCCAACGTGATCCTAACAGCCCCGACGTCGAGCTCAAGTATCGCAAGGTCATCGACACAACTCTCGACGAAGCCGAATGCAAGCCTGTTCCTCCCTTCAAGCGAGTCTACTAGAACGTCATCTCAGAACTCATTCGTTACCTTGAGATGAAATGCATCCATAAAACTCCATACTGCCTATTCGCATATGTAGCTGTAATCAAACATCCATAAAACGCACAAAATCGAACAGATACGCCCAATGCCAGTAAGTAGTGCGTGGGAGTCAGCAACCATGACTCTTGATTCGGAGGCAGCTTGTAACTCGACCACCACTTGCTTGGCCAGCATTAACTTGGAAAGCATGTCTTCGTTATATCATCATGGGCAGAACTACGTAGCAAATGCCAGACCAGACCACCCCTCGCTCACCTTACACCAATATCAACGAGAATGTATCGATGAACCATCTTATCGCTGGGGCACTGAGAACGCTCAACAGGACCAAGATATGACAAATATTTTGTGGGACTCTCTTGAAGAGAGGCAGCAGCTAAAAACTAAACACAACCTGGAGAAAGATCCCGTAGCCGGGCGCTTTCCTGTCGAAATTGCTTGCCACATATTCGGGTTCTACATTCCAAGTCCCCCCATGCTAACAGAAGATGGAAGCCTAGACCAGTGGCCAGACCTCGAAGTTATAGACCGAAAAACCCAATTCACTTTAGGAGCCGTATGCCGTGCGTGGCGTAATCTCGTTTGGTCCTGCCCAACATTCTGGAAATCGCTTCACATTTACCTCACACAACAGACATCACCTTCACATATATCTCTGGTCAGAGAATGGATTGGTCGTTCCGGTGAACTACCTCTGATCATTCGCACAGTGTTCAAAAAAGAATGGCAAGAGAATATGAATGTCGATGTTGTTTCAGCCATAATGAACCCTCTTATCACAATCCTGAATTCAGTCGCGCATAGGTGGTGGATGTTTTTTGCTCGCCTGCCTATTCGCTGGACAGAACGGTTGCACATGCAACCTGAGAGCACTGGTGTTGGCTGTGGACTGCAAGTTCTCATCCTCGAACCATTGACATGGCAGTCGAATGCAATTCAACATAACGAAATTTTCGACTTAGGTGTGGAGGTTAGTCCAACGCATTTAATTATTGATGGGTACCAGTTCCAGAACCTTCGACTTGGGTGGGACAACCTCACCATCTTCGCCGGCGATTGTTTAAATGCGGTCGATTGCGTTGAGATTTTCCGCCGTGCGCCTCGTCTAATTGACTGCACTTTTGAGGGCACATCGAGGTTACGATCCCTCCCCTCAACACCTGTGGTCCACTCCTCCCTCAAGTTCCTCCATGTTAGGGCACACAATGGAATCCTCGACCACCTCACACTTCCATCCCTCGAGAGACTTTCTTGTGGACTACTGGGAGATTCATTCTCTCGTGTGTTGTTCCCATTCATCTCTCGCTCTGCGTGCTCGTTGAAAGATGCCACTTTTGAACACTCAACTGGAATGAATGACGATGATCTCATCGATCTGCTCTATTTGATTCCTTCAATCACACGACTTGAGTTATTCGCTGTGGAGATTGGTCAATCTTTCTTCAGTCATTTCGAAGCAACAACCTTTACGCCACTACACAGCGACAATAATTCCCATCAATTTCTTCCAAATCTTCAGACTTTCATTTTTGATGCGGAGCGCACATTTTCGTGGTCTGCTGTAGCCACCATGGCCCCAACGAGGTCTCTGGAATCAAATATGATTCGGAGGCCATTAGCCAAAGTATCCATTTCCACCTACCCTCTTAATCTTGAACCTGGACCTGAGCCGATTATTGATCGAGAATACCTTGAGAAAATCCTGGCTTCCACACGCGATGGTGTAACATTCGCGATTTGGGAGGCACGAGAAACAAATCTGAACGTGATTCAACAAAGTTTGGAGTTCCATCAAATGGATCAGGATGGCAGATCAATCGAGGAATGAGGTACACTGGTACAGTAGGTCATAATTGACGATTTTACAAGCCAATACTAATCCGAGGTATTTCTCGCAGTATCGTCTACTGAGCGCTATAGCTGAAACGGGAATGTACTTTGTATAGGGTCGCTTACAGATGTGGTATCAAGTCAACTAAAAGACGTTAGTCAAGCCAAACTTCATAAAAAAACTTCTGTCCTCGGGCTGCAGAAGCTACGAATATAACACTACTGTCCCAGTAATTTCTTGTAGATCTTATGTCTTAGAAATGTATCGTGTAGCAAACTTTTTTTTTCTGGAATCTGAGGGCGCAGTTGTAGCACCACTACGCAGAATAATGGAAGAGTTCAACGGTCAATCAAGAAAATGTGAATCACGACGAACTAAACAGATGATCACATCAAAGAGCACTATCCAATTCAGCCTTCATAAACGCTTTTTCGCGATAATACCTAGCCCTCACTGTCCTTCCCCCAAAATACCTCCCATCCAATTCTCGGACAGTCTTCCATGCACCAACTGGACCAGCAAACATTACGAAAATGCGCACCGCTTCCTCCAAGTTAGATGGGCGTGGATAGACAGGATGGACGACGACTCTTTCGACAGTCCCATTTTTGGAACATTCGTCGCCTGTTGAAGAGAATCAATAAAGGATAATACCATACCACAGTTTTAAGACGTACCGATTTCTCCTCTCAAATCTTCATCGTCTATATCGTCCAACCCAACCATATTCGTAAGCACAACTACTCGACTGGGGTCTCCAAACCTTTCTCGATCTTCTTTCGTCTTTGCATCCTCATTATTGTTGATGATCTTGCCCATCTTCGAGCCAACGCCGATTCCCTTTCCACTACCTGTAGCAGGATTGATACTGGGCCCAGCACCGAACTTTTGGTTGGCTTTGCCTTTTTTCCCCTTTCCAGCACCAACTTGCTCGACAACTAACGCATTGACGATACCAGATCCATCAGCACCGAGTCCTTGACCTTCTTTGTGACCCCATTTCGCCATCATGCGAGAAGCAAAGTTGTGCTGGTCAGGCCTATCGGTGCAATTGGATCAGATCTGGAGACGTAGTAAAATTTTAGATAAAACCCACATTTCAGAGTCCTCTTCGCCTGAGACCGCTGGCGTTTCTACTGCAGCGTTGGCAGCGGCCGTAGCGCCTAAAGCGGCGAGACGAGCAGCAATTGCTGCAGCTGCTTGCGCTTTCGCTTGGAAGTCGACTGGGATCGGTGCCGCAGCGGGTGGCGGCGGAGGTACACTAGGCGGTGCGAAAGGATTGAAAGGAAGGTCGTGGCCTGGCGGAGAAGGCGAGCGATTTCGATCCAAGGGTGTCTCTACTTTTGGGACATAAATAGATGGAGGGGGCAGCCCCGCACGGCTGGCGTTCATAGTAGACATAGCCAACCTCCTCAGGTAGGCTTCGTCACCGGTTTGGGTTGGTACCGGACCGGGACCTGTTTCGGTTGGGGGTGCAGGAGATGGCGCAGAGGGTGGAGCAGCATGTCCCTGAGACATGGCCAAACGGCGCTGATAAGCTTCGTCTCCTGTTAAAGCTCTGTCGACGGCCATTGGGGCTGGTGCTGGGGCAGATGCATCCTGGTCGTCTTCTCGAGACCAGCGGTCATATGTCTCGTACCGTCCTTCAAAGAAAAACGCAGATTAGAATATATCGAGAAAACGTGAATAAAAACCAAACCTGTTTTCCTGGGTCTGTCATCTTCATCTTCCTCGGTTCCTTCCGAGTCACTATAGTAACTTCCACTTCTCCTTCTTTTGCCGTGTCGGTCTCGCTCGTCGAGTCTTCTTTGCTCTGCGAATCTTTCCCTTCGCTCGATTCTTTCTTTGGTACGCCATAGCTTGTACTCGTTGTAGTCATTAGGACGCATTGGATCGTAAGGCTCAAGTGGATCCCAGGTCTGGATGATGGGCGCATTTTTGTTCTAAAGAACAAATCAAACTTCCACTCAACATGGAAAGCGAATTAGTATACCTTTCTGCCTTTCTTTTTGCCACCGCCTCCACCTTGATTCTTCTTCCCTTGGTTTTTGAAGCCATTAACGTCTTCATCCAGGATCATCGAAGGAGGTTTCACTTTGCGGCCCCATCCTTGCGTTTGCGAATCTTGTTGGCGTGGCGTGGTTTCTGCAACCGCTGGCGTATTGTCGACTAGAGAAGGTGGTGCAAACACTACCGCCGTCGAGGATAATGCGGCAGTGTTGATGGTTGACGGAATTGTACTCGAAGTCGAGCCTGCGGGTAGGGAGACGGACCCAAGGACAGCCGCACCTGCGGGCAACCTAGGAGCCGTAGGTTTTGCTTTGTTGACTTGGTTCCTCCGTACAGGTGCAAAAGCTAAAGCTGCTGACCATGCTGAGGAACGAAGGTTGTCCAAAGAGATTCGAAGAAACAAGTTATTGATCAAAACGAGTTCATGGATATAAAACGTTTTCAATGGAGATACCAGTTGTAGTAGGCTTCCCCCCAACAGAAGTCGTAGTAATGTTTGTGACTGCGCTCGGCGCACTGCTTTCGTTTGAGGAAGGCCTCTGAGGTGCTGCGCTGGCCACTAGTGTTGCTTTCTGTTTTTCTGCAGACTCTTTTACATCTTCTTTCTTGGATGGTAGAACAGAGGACTGGTAAAGAGCTCCAGAAGAGAATTGGATACCTCCGTAGAGGCCTCCAGCGCGACCCGACATGGTTGTTGTGGACAAGAAACTCGGCGCTTATGTAACACTGGAGGCGAGATTTCAAGCCTGGCGCCTTGGCTTTCAAACAATGTGGTTTGCTCTCTGTCCAACGTCACAGTATTGATACTCCCCCAGTCAACAAGAAAGATGTGCACGGCATTAAATTTGAAGCTTTTGAAGTCTCCCAATCGAAGTGACATAGGACTTCAGCAAAATCCCATCGTGTGAGGCTCCGCTTCGATTCAAATAATACACAGTCAACCCGTGCGTGGCGGTCTTACTCCCACCTTTTCTTTCGACGTACAGCGTGCCCTGGGCGTGAGCGACTGTAACCTTCCTGAGTATCTGCATCAGGAATAAGTGGAGTGCTGCAATCTCACATGTAGCTTTGGCTAAGAGTGCGGTCGACACTCCATGCTGTTCATTCGGTTTGCACCTTGCACTGACTCCATGTGTGGGCTCATCTACTTAGCAGCAGTAACGTCAGCTCACTGCCAGTGCCGACTGGCTAGCTAAGATTTTGCCTGCTTCTGCATGTAGCCCATGCGATGAAGCTTGGGTTAAGAAGCTTGTGCGTACGAGGAAGAGTTTCAATTTTTCGCCTTCACTGGCAACTCTGCTGCTACTCGCCTGGGGTGAGCATCCAACGGTTTTCAAAGGTAAATTTATTTTCTTACTAATTGCCTTCTCGCATTTTGTATAAATCCTCTCTAGGTTAAATCACTAGGATCATGTATTCACTGGGCCCCCTTTGATTTCATTTCTGACATGTAGTGGATCGTCAAAATGGTGGTTTGCGGATTTATCACTCTTGGGCGAATTTAATCTGGTGTAAACTCATTATCAATATATAACTTACCAGTAAGCGAATCAGTATGTACATAAGTTCGATGACAAAAGTGTTTCGAAGATGTGATTGATAGACGCCTATAATATTGTTCCATAGAGCCGTTTCTCTGCTATCAGTAACGTCTTTGTTTGAGTCTCAATTACACTATCGACTGAACGCTGGATGGAATCGTCAACCGGCTCTCCGCCGTTGCACCGATAGGAGCATCCCGAGCAATCAGACGGCGTAGGTGCAAACATACTGACAACAATCGCAGTGCAAGCGTTACAACGAGGTTTGCGGGAAATGCGCGTGCACTGTAGGAGGCAGGGTGCATTACCAGTTCCAGGTTGTAGTGACGCATATGCACAGTTACCACACTTCGCCTCAGGTTTCGTGCTTTTCGAGCTTGCATCCAGAGCCCACTTTGCGGCAAATAGCCTTGTCGCCGTCTCCCATCCTAGAGTTTGTATAGTTTCGACCTTCAAATCTTTTTGCTTCAATATCTCCATGTATCCTTTTTTGACCCATTGGTCCACCTTAAACTTCCTTCCTAATAAAATAATATCGACCGCCGTTCCAGAGCCACTCTGATGCAAGAGAGACAGAGCGCCGATTGCTCTGGTTCGTATCTATAGGAACCTATTAGCCTCCAGAATAAATACAGCAAAGAAACACACCTTGGAAAGCTCCCATCTGGTAGCAAGATCAAGAGCACCCAGCCATTCTTCATATGTCGAAGCAGTTCTCGGACTAACAGGAGATATCAGATTTAGATACGCCAAGCAATTTCCATCAAGGACACACAATGGGTATATGACAAGAAGAAGCCCATGGAAAGCCTCAGATGTCGTGTCTTTCAAAACAATCGTGTTGGGCAGCGAGTCGACATCACCTTCGTCTTCAGCCGAAATAGTTGGGAGATCGAACTGATCAAAGAACTTGGGGTTCTCGATCAGAAAACCATTCTTCGGAACGCGAAATTGAACGTTTTCAACCTTACATGTAGAAGCTAGATCAGAAGATTACACGTAAATCGAAAAAAGTAACTAACCTCGAAAACGACCAGATGATAATAATAGTTTGCATGTTTTTCCATTACGGCAGCCCCATCGGTTTGGCTAGGAGTAATTGCAGCGTCTGGCTTCATATTTGATACGAGGATAGTCTGAGTGTGGGTTTTAGAACAGATGGTACTGAAGAGACAGTGCAAGCTACTGTCTTGATCTGATTGGGCGCTTATCATTTGAATCAACATCCGATATCGCTGACCCGAATCTAGGGCCGGTTAAAAACACCCATGAAATCATTCAGTTCTGAGAAGAATCTATTAACCAGGCATAAGTCAGCGATTACTCTTCAAAGATATATGAAAATTTCATCGGGATCGGTTGTATACTAAATCGCGAATGCCAATGGGTTTACTCTAAACAGCCGTTCCTCTTCTGCCAATGGCGCTTTCACCTGTGTACCAATATCGCCGCTCTCAGAGCTTTGAACAGAGCCATCATTTGACGTTGACTTAAAGCACCTATAGGTGCATTCCTGATCCAGAAAACTCACCCAGCCATCGCGGGTAGTACGTTCGCAACTGCGGCAAGGCGGTTGGCGAGATACCGTATTGCATATCAGGGAGCACATGCTTGCGCTCTTTTTGCCCTGTGTATCTGATATACAACTACCGCATTTAGCCTTTATCTTTGATCCTAGAGACAACTTAGCGGCCATCTCCCATCCAAGCGTGCGCACATCCTCAACTTTTAGATCTGCTTGTTTCAATATGCCAATGTATCCTTCTTCGAGCCATTGAGCGACGTTGTACTTCCTTCCAAGTAAAATAATCTCCACCATTAATTTTGCGCCGTTCTTGTGTACACCGGATATAGCAAGAATTGCTCCGGCACGTATCTAAAAGAAAATTAGCATAGTTCAACAAAAAGAAGCAGGACACACCTTAGAAAGGTCCCATTTGGTGGCCAGATCAAGAGCGCCAGGCCATTCTTCATATGACCATGCACTTCGAGGGCTTACAGGGAAAATATGAGACATATGAAGACGAAAAAGATTGAGAAAGTTCGTACAATGGGTACATAGCGAGTAGAAGCCCATGAAAAGTTTCGGATGTCGTGTCTTTTAACATAATCGAATCTACACCCTCCTCCTGTTCAGGTGATCTCTTTGGAAGGTCAAATTGATCGAAAAATTTAGGATTCTCGAGTAGAAAGCCATTCTTTGAAATAAGAAAGCGAACTTTCTCAACGTGACATGAGAGATAAATCAGAAATTTGCTTAAAAGATTAAAAAAAAAAAAGTGAGCCAACCTCGAACACCACCAGATCGTAGTAGTAAGTCTTATGATTTTCGATTACGACAGCACCGTCGACTTGATTAGAGGACTCCATAGTGCTTGGCTCCATATTTTACTTGATGGCAGTCCGAGCTTGGGTGTCAACTGGTGCTAATGAAGAGACCTTCCAATCTGTGATCTTGATCTGGGCTATTGGGCGCCTATCACGTCTCATCAGCTTATGTCATTCACCCTCAATGCCACTGGTCATGATCAGTCAATTTATGGATTTCCGGTATTGATTTAGGGCGAGTTGTGGACTTGATAACTTTCAGAATCTTGTGCTAAAACCGAGTACTAAGAGGAGTCTGAGTGGTGACTTTGATAAGAAACCTTGTTGGGTAAGATTACATTGCCGTAATGTAGTTTGTAAATTTACTAGGTGCGTATGATGGTCTCTCTGCGCGTAGTATTGTATCCACTTGTGCTTGTACTAAAGCGGCATCCTGTCTTAATTGTTCGGAGCACTTGTAAGCGCACTTTGAGCTCACGCTTAAGGACCACTTCGCAGCAAAAAGTCGCGCCACCGTCTTCCATCCCAGCATCTGCACATCCTCAATCTTCAGCTCTTCCTGTTGCACCAAGGTGGTGTACCCCTCTCTAAGCCACTGGTCGATCTTGTACTTCTTGGCCAATAAGACCTTCTCGATAGTCGATTTTGAACCACTCCTATTCAAAATAGTCAAAGCGTGTATTGCTTTATTACAGATCTGCATATGCAACTATTAATCCGATATGATTTATAAATATACAGACAAGAAATAAATCTCACATCAAACAGACTCCATCTGGTAGCGAGATCGAGAGCACCCAACCATTCATCGTAAGAAAAGGCGCTCCACTTGCTGAATAAGAGATCATTAGAACTAAACTTCGATAAAATCGACTCTATAAAACTCACAAAGGATACATAACCAGAAGAAGTCCATGAAAAGCTTCCACAGTTGTATCTTTCAAAACAATCGCTTCCAGATTGTCGGACTCCGCTGACACTTTCGAAAGATCAAATTTATCGAAAAAGTTGGGATCAGAAAGTAGAAAGCCAGTCTTGGGGATTCGAAAGCGAGTTGTTTCGACCTGTATAAGTTAAATTGTAGTCAGCTAGCCTAAGGGAAGGTCAACGGAGCACTCGGCTGCTTTAAAACCCACCTCGAAAACCACAAAATCACAATAGTACGTGGCATGGTTTTCAACCACAGCAGCGCCGTCAGTTGGAAAAGTGGTTGTTTCTGTAATTGAATCCATTTCCGTAGCAGAGAGGAGATTGGTCAATGCCAGTAGAGAAGAAAGTTTGTCGAGCGCAAAGCGTGATATCGGATTCATAGGCGCCTATCAGCGGATTCGGTATCTGATCTGCTGATATCATTTCATGTTATCCGAAAGCGGGGAATGCAAGCTGGCGTGAAAGGGAAACATCGATTTCATTTGGATTCAGTCGAAGAGAAAGATTAGGAAGCGGAGGTTTGACTAAGCGTATATGGATCGAATCCCTTTGGAAACACTTGCCTCACATTCACATTGATCCTCGTCGTTCTCATGTACTCTTGATAAGATGCCCAGTCGTCAACTTCCCCCGCCTTCTCCTTGTCGCCATCTACATCCAGGTCATCAAATTCTGACTTTTGAAGAAACCAGGGCATGCTACCCTCCAGAACTCTGGGAATACCATGATACGCCCGTCTACATCCAGGTCCACTCATGATTACTACATCGCCTGAGCGAAGTAAAATGGGGACGGGTTCGGTATCCCGGGTCGGGCCACCAATAAGGAAGACGGAAGAGAGGCCGAGGGAGATTGATACGAGAGGAGATGTCGAATTGAGCTCTGAGCGATCGGCGTGTGCCATAAGAGTGTCCTTCTCTTGGTAGAAGTTTACGATTCCTGCGTCAGGCTCTGCAATTCATACTCAGTACTAAAAGGGACCAGAAATTTGAGATTATCTTACCGTACGTTTCATCCCAGGTCCTCCAATTGTCGTCGCCCCAACCGTCCCTCGGTTCTCCCCCTCCTGAACCGAAAACATCATCCCACTTAATACATCCAACTGCTTCTCGACAAACGTTTCTGATTTCTGTATCCACTTCAACCTTTCTTCGACTAAAATCGTATTGCTTACTCCCCCAGTGATAATACCATCCAATATTTGCCCATCTCAGTTTACTAACGAGCGACGAAACAGGCGTAGGTAAGAGTGTCGTCGAAGGAGGTGCGGGAAGCTTTGGAATGTCAGAAAGCACAGAAAATGTTGACGGAGATGCAGGTACGTTGTTTATAAGCTGCCGTGGACCAGGCTGCTCAGACGCAGGAGATGCAGAGGCGGAAGCCCGAGGTTGCACATCAAAGTCCTTGGAAGAATCTTCGCAGGCAGCTAGGTAGGCATTCCACAATCCTTCTTGTGGTAAAATATAGTGTGTATCAAGATTCGTCTCGTTCGGATGTCGAGCATGCCTTGCCAAAGACCAACGAATAAGATTCCGCTGCTTCCGTTGCGACAGAAAGTTGGGTAGGATGACAAGACCGGGGATCTTCGGCACAGTATACGCATCCAAGCCATCCTTTGTCTTTAGTTTTATGGTTTCAGCCAAATTGCTCCTTCCTTTCCACCCACTTTCAGCAATTTCCCTTTGTCTACGTTCATCGAGTACCCCCAAATCCAGGACCCCAGAAAGATCTGGTGGCGGAAACCGAGCTTTATATCTCTTCTCTGCCGCTCTAAAAGGTGTCCAATCCTGATCAATATTAACTGGCCTGTTCCTTGTAGCTTTGAGGTACTGTTTTTGAGCTTTCTTGTACTCTGGGGTGTCAGGGACGAGAACCATGATCACGGTCAAAGATTAACTTTGAGCTGGTAGCCGAGGCGTGGTAAGAAAAAGTCAGCCGTGCCGAAGACACTTGCGGACCTGTCATAATTTATTTCCACCTCCTCCTGGCTCCGTCAACTCAATGTCTGTATGGCTCCCCCGCGCAGGGCCAACTCTACTAGCTCGTTCTTATAGTCGTTCAATTTATACTTATGGTAACCGCTCTCAACTAATTATAAACAAATCCTCGGCCTCGTCGTATTACCAACCCCACTCGCTTGCACATTTTCCTCGATATGCTTCATCATCGTCCAGCTCTCCGTCTTCGTCAAAGTCTGCGTCGACCGCAGCGGCAGCACAATCCGATGGATCTAAAGCTCAACCACCAGCCCCACCGTCACCTCCAACGCTTCCTCTGAGTACTCGTGTGTGGAAGAAAGTCAAACACGAAGCACAGCACTACTGGCATGGGAGTAAGCTTCTTGTCTCTGAAGTGAGGATTTCATCCAAGCTGCAATGGAAGATTCTTCATGGAGAGGCCTTGACAAGGCGTGAAAGACGGCAGGTGAGTACTACATTTCGACTGGAGAGGTTCTACGTATTGACCGAAACTGCCGACAGCTGAAACGCACGACTCAAGACCTACTTCGCCTCATCCCGTTCGCTGTATTTATTATCGTGCCTTTCATGGAACTGCTGCTTCCAGTGGCGCTGAAGCTCTTCCCAAATATGTTGCCATCAACTTTTGAAGACAAGTACGCTGCTGTAAGTGACCAATCCCCAAATGTTGGTCATCCTAACGAAATTCCACATTCTCTAGGAAGAGAAAGAGCGGAAGCTCCTTCGTGTTCGGCTAGACATGGCTAAATTTCTCCAAGAAACTCTGCGCGAATCCGGCCTCAAAGCGAATGCTCATATTGTTGGAAGTGACGCTTTCAAGGAGTTTTTCCGGAAGGTCAATAATCGCGCCTTGATTCTCATAAATTTTAGACTCAATGTTATATTACAGGTCCGTTCAACCGGCGAATCACCCTCTACTGCGGACATCACCAATGTAGCCAAACTTTTCGATGACGACCTAACACTCGACAACCTCTCACGGCCTCAACTCGTTTCCATGTCCCGGTATATGGGCCTCAATGCTTTCGGAACGGATAACTTTCTTCGAGGCACCATCCGCGAACGGCTTGCTCACCTCCGTCGCGACGATCAGTTAATCCTTTCGGAAGGAGTTGATGCATTGAGCACGTCAGAGTTGCAGGCGGCATGCCAATCTCGAGGGATTCGAACAGCTGGAATCAGTCCAGCGCGTCTGAGAGAAGAATTGCATGGCTGGATCAATATGCATCTGCAAGAACGCGTTTCGGGTGTGTTGTTGGTTTTGGGAAGGGCATTCAACTTTGACCGTAAAGTTGGCGAAGAGGATGAGGATGGGAAGACGGCAGTGGTGAAGAGTTTGGAGGGTGTCTTGTGCGGTTTGCCTGATAACTTGGTTTGTTCTTCTCTCCACTCTAGTCTCTTAGTCTAACTGGATGCTTTTGACAGCTCAACGAAGCGGAATTAGAAGTCGACTCGGATACTGCTTCGTATAAGCAGAAACTAGAGGTCTTGCAACAACAACAAGAGCTTATTGAGGACGAAGCCGAGCAAGAGCAGAAAGAAGAGGATGCCCGTCGTGCAGCGCGCGAGGCTGCCGAACACGAAGCCCAGCTCGCCCAGTCGCTTTTGCCTGATTCTGAGGTATGCGTTTTCTTATGCCCAGTGTTCAATGATACTAATTTCCTCCCTCAGCTCGTTCCGGAACCTGCTGAACCTGCACCCGTCACAGCAGAGAACGCACGCATGACATCCGAACAGCTCAGCGAACTTGTCGATGCGCTTACCGTCCTCTCTTCCAAATCTTCTGTGCTCAAGGAACGCGACGAACTCCGTGCTCTCATGGAGGAGAACTTGACATCCGAAGAAGACCCCAAATCACCCTCTGGCGCACTTACGAAACGCATTCGCAGCATGCTTGAGAAGATCGACGCTCAACTCGACGCTTATGACTCTCGTGTTGGTTCATCACTTCACATGCTTACCGCTGACTCGGAAGGCCGGATCTCTGTCAAGGACCTCGAGAAGGCTTTGAGTGTTATCAAGCATAAACCTGAAGAAGAGGTTGGAAGGGAGGTCATCAAGAAATTGGATGTGGATAAGGATGGGTACGTTGAGCTGGAGCATGTGTTGGGATTAGTCAAGGAGGAGGGCTTGGGTATTGTCGTTGGCATTGATAAGGAGGCAGAGATAATCCTTGGCCAAGGCAAGGAAGTCAGGAGTGGAGAGGGACCCAAGCCGAGGAAGGAAGATATCATACAGGAGTAGAATAGATAGTGGTTTTAGAGTCAGTAAGAGTATGTACTTGCTGCCGATCACTTTTCACATCTACTTTATATATCGGTACTAGTACGTCGTTGTACTCGTTGATGTGCACATTAGTCAAGCCTTCCTGAGGCCAATGTCGATGAGTCTCAGGTGTGCTCATGAAATTGGTAAATGTGAAGATCTCTGACACGGAACCTTGTTACCTTGAGGCATGCGTGCGAGTCTTCAGCACTTCACCTCTTACTTCCATCAGCCTTAGCTTTTCTTTCCAGCAATACCTGTCATGACATGCTCATGATCGTTTGTTCTCACCTTGAGACACTTGACGACACAAAAAGAGAGACTTATGCCTCTTCTGGACCGAGTGTATGCCACTATACTCACTTGCAACCCTACGACCTGTGTCGTCACCTCTCAGAAGGAGAGCAGCGAATTCAAGACGCGAAAGCCGCCTTCTTTCGTACCCTGGATGATCAACGGAAATTGAGGCGTAAGCTCAATCAACGGAACGACCTACTCCTTGGTAAACTTCTAGTTGAACTTGCTTACCGCATCTTCCAGCTTTCCGTCCCGCTAACGCTCACGCTCGCAGAGTTTCGGGAGCAGCTAACCATCAATAGCAGGTTGAGTTTTACCTCGCCACAGAGCCTACTTAAACTGAGAGCTATTTGTCGCAGTTGGCGTCGAGTTAAGTCTGGCGTGATCTATTTATCTTATTGCCAACAATGTCAACGTCTCATGTTACCTTCGTCGAAGAATGGATCCGTCGATCCGGAGAGCTACCCTGAATATATTTGCAGAGCTTAAAAACCATACATTCGAGAAAAGTGCTCTCGTCAACAATCTCATCTACACTCTGGGCTCCGTCGCTCGTCGGTGGTCTTGCGGTGGTCACTCTTTTGCGCATACTCATACTTACCTCGAGCGCACCTTGAACAGCCAACTTTGCAATGCAAGCGAGCCACTGGTGCTCAAGGTTCTGCCCTGATCACGCACAATATTGACTGGCGGGGTTGTATCAGTGAGGTTGGTGGTGGTTGGGGGGGATAACTTGGAGTTCCTCTTCCTGTCAGGCCGTCAACTCCGGGGCATTACATTGAAGTGTCGCAATTCGAGGAGTCAACATCCGAATTTGGGCCAAAGAACTAGCAATCGACGTCATCCAGGCCTGCAAGGACTGTCAGAAAAAGTTGGCAAACGGTGGGGAGTAGTGTTGAGGGGTATTATCGATCTAGGTCTGCGCTGGCGTTATAAAGAGGTGATCATATCATAGGACAAGAGAAGTAGAATACGAGTCAAAAGTTAGTCAATGTAGAGTGGTGACTGGCACCTCGCGTTTGCTTTATCTCCTAGTAACTGTTCTCTTTCTGACAACAATTAGTTGTGCAACATTTAAGTTCACCACCCGTAGTGAATGTGTCAAGTACATATCGCGAGTCATGTGCGGATGATGCGATCACTTTCAACTATTCCGACTCTTGGTCTCACACCCTCAGCAGCCTGAGTTTTACATCACGGAAATGCCGTCTACTTGTCCTTTATGCATCTACCACCTTGAGCATCTCAACAATCATAAAGAAGAGACCTATGCCTCTCCTGGAGCAAGTAGATGCCAACATTCTCACTTGCAACCCTGCAACTTGTGCTGTCGCTTCGCAGAAGGAGAGCAGCGAATCCAAGACGCAAAAGCCACTCTCTTTCGTGCCCTAGATGACCAGCGGGAACTGGGGAGTGAGCTCAACGAGCGGAATGACCTACTACTTGGCAAACTTCCAGTTGAACTTGCTTGCCGCATCTTCCAGCTCTCTGTCCCACCAACGCTCACGCTTGCAGAATTCCGAGAGCAGCTAACCGTCAATAGCAAGTTGAATTTTACCTCGCCAAAAGGTTTACTCACGCTGGGAGCTATTTGCCGCAGTTGGCGTCGAGTTGCTTGGTCTTATCCAGAACTATGGCGCGATATATTTATCCGCTCGACACCGAAAAAAATGCCACCGTCTTATATTACCTTCATCGAAGAATGGATTCGTCGATCGGGAGAGCTACCCTTGAATATTTTCACGGAGTTCAGAGACCAGTTTACCGAGAACACCTCTCTCATTAACATTCTCATCCACACTCTTGGCTCCGTCGCTCACCGTTGGGCGCTTTTTTACGCATTCTCACCTCTACCTCCAGTGTACGGGGAGGAGCTAGCCCTTCACTTCAGGCGGGCGCCTAATCTGCAAGGACTTGCCCTCAGCACAGAAAATCGGTGGGTGAGTGATGTCTGGGATATCAGTGATGTTGGTGGGGGAGATAACTTGGAGTTCCTCTTCATCTCGGGCTATCAACTGCAAGGCGCCTCATTGAAGTGTCGTAACCTGAGACACTTTGTTGCAGAATGTAGGACCATCGAGGAATGCGTAGAAATCCTTCGAAATGCGCCTCAAGTGCTTAACTGTACTATTAGATCTGCCTTCGATGGCGATCACCCAACATCACTTGTTCATTCCGTTAAATCCTTCCATCTTTATGGTTCGCCTGATATCCTACAATATTTGGTGCTTCCGTCTCTCACCGAACTGGTTCTCTCCGACTTGATAGAAAGAGAGTCGTTTCCCGCTACCATCTTACCGTTCATTGTTCGATCAGGATGCCAGTTGGAGGCCTTCACCAGTGCCCGCCAAACCGATGTCATAAATGATTATTCCGAGTTGTTTCGTCTTAACCCTTCACTCAAACACCTCGAGCTCCAACCCCATTATGATTGCGAATGGGCTTTCTCCCGGCTTGGAGAATTACTTTCGCCTCACGTTAACTCCTCGGATCAGATTCTCCCAAACCTCCAGTCTTTGACATACGTGTGGTCAGAGTGTCCAAGTCACATACCATGGCAAGCAATAAACGCCATATTGCAGACAACGGCTTCTCAACTTAACGTAGTTGGAAGGCCATTGACTGAAATCCATTTCATCATGGAGCGTATGCCAAAAGAAACTGAGTATCTTCATCCAGACGATCTGGAAAGGATCCAAGAATTCGCAAGTCGAGGAATCAACATTCGAATTTCGGCCAAAGAACTAGCAATCGACGTCATCAAAGCCTGCAAGGACTATCAGAGAAAGCTTCCAAACGGCGGGGTGTAGCATCTAGGGCTGTGGCTAACCTAAAGATGTGCTGGCGTCACAAAGAAGAGGAAAATTATCGGATAAGGGCAGTAGAATATGAGTAAATATTTAGCTTAGGAGAGTCGATTGGGCCGATATTACTGTACTAATTGTTGATCGCACCTCGCGTCTGTTTGATCTCCTACTAGTAGCAAACTGATCTCCTCAGGTTAAGACTTGCAATGGATTGCGGCGTCAAGTGCAAAGGATGCGATTATCTTCAACTATTTATAGTGACGTTCTTCCGCTTTTGGTTTTACACTTCACATGCAGCTGCACAGGTCTCACACCCACACCCATCGGCGTAAGCTTTAGCATCCCGGAAATGTCGACTACTTGTCCATTATGCGTCTACCACCTTGAGCATCTCGATAAATCTGAAAAAGAGACCTGTGTCTCTCCTGGAGCGAGTGAATGTCAACATTCGCGTTCGCAGCCCTGCGACCTGTGTTGTCGCTTCGCAGAAGGAGAGCAGCGAATTCAAGAGGCAAAAGCCGCTCTCCTTCGTGCCCTAGATGACCAGCGGGAACTGGGGAGTGAGCTCAACGAGCGGAATGACCTACTACTTGGCAAACTTCCAGTTGAACTTGCTTGCCGCATCTTCCAGCTCTCTGTCCCGCCATCGCTCACGCTTGCAGAATTCCGAGAGCAGCTAACCGTCAATAGCAAGTTGAATTTCACCTCGCCAAAAGGTTTACTTAAACTGGGAGCTATTTGCCGCAGTTGGCGTCGAGTTGCTTGGTCTCATCCACAACTCTGGAGTGATATATTTATTTGCTCGACACCGAAAATTATGTCACCGTCTCATATTACCTTCATCGAAGAATGGATCCATCGATCGGGAGAGCTGCCCCTGAACATTTTCACAGAGCTCAAAGACCAATTCACTGAGAACACCTATCTCATTAACACTCTCATCAACACTCTCGGCACCGTTGCTCACCGCTGGGCACTTTTCTACGCATTTTCATCCCTACCTGCAGTGTACGGGGAGCAGCTAGCCCTTCAATTTAGGCGAGCGACTAATGTGCAAGGTTTTGCCCTCCAGACGGCAAATCAGTGGGGGCGTGATGCTTGGGGCGTCGGTTTCGCTGGTAGGGGGGATAACCTGAAGTTCCTCTACCTGTCAGGCCATCAACAGGATGTCACATTGAAGTGTCGTAACCTGACACACTTTGTTGGAGAGTATAGAACCATTGGAGAATGCGTCAACGTCCTTCGAAATGCGCCTCAAATACTTGATTGTACTATTAAATCCACCTTAGACCACGACGATCGCCCAGCATCACTTATTCATTCCATTAAATCCCTCAATCTCTGTGGTTCACCCGATATCCTACAATATTTGGAGCTTCCATCTCTCACAGGACTGGTTCTCTCCGAGTTGCCAAAAAGCGACTCCTTTTCCGATGTGGTTCTACCGTTCATCGTTCGATCAGGATGCCAGTTAGAGGCCTTCACTATCAGCCGCCAAACCGATATCATCGATGATTATTCCGAATTTTTTCGCCTTAATCCTTCACTTAAATACCTCGAGCTTCAACCCCATTACGACTGCGAATGGGCTCTCTCCCGGCTCGGAGAATTACTTTCGCCTCACGTTAACTCCTCAGATCAGATTCTCCCAAACCTCCGGTCTCTGACATACGTGTGGACAGAGATTCCAAGCCACATACCATGGCCAACAATACATGCCGTAGTGCAGCCCATGAGTTCTCAACCGAATGTAGTTTGGAGACCATTGACTGAGATTCATTTTGTTATGGGCCGCATGCTGAAAAAACCCGAGGAGTTTCTTCATCTAGACGATCTGGAAAGAATTCAAGAGCTCGCAAGTCAAGGAATCAACTTTCGCATTTCGGCCGCAAAGCCAGCAATCGACGTCATCCAAGCCTGCAGAGAGTATCAGAGAAGACTTCAGGAATCGGGGGAGTAGTTCGATGGGAGTTATCGACCTTTCGTGCATTCCTATGTCTCAGAGTAGTCGCGCGCTGCCGAAGAGAAAGAATATGGTATTTCCTGATGGTACATGAATATAAACGAAATCAGATGGACGCAAGCCAGATGTTGAAGTGTGAAAGTGTCTGCAAGGAGCTACGTTGAATGAGCAAGATACAGTGGATAGCTGGATGAGATATCGAGATCGAAGATCGAGCAGGTAGTTTGAGGGGAAGGAGCAGGGGTTGAGGGGAATGTCATACGAGAAAAATAAATCGTTTCATCATTATCTCGTCGTAACACCTTCGTAACTTTTTTTTTCCGAAAAGGACAGTGAAGGGATCGCGTCTCAGTTGGACAAGACGCGAGCCTGAAGCAATGGCTTGACTTTGTCCTCGCTGATCCCCAAATCAGGCGTTTTTGTCCCTGAACTCGAGGCGGGCCTACGGGATTTGCTCGTGTTACCCGAAGTCGTGCCCGTGGATGTTGTTCCGCTCGCGCTTGCAGTTGCTACAGCCGCTTTAGGTACATCCTCCGGTTCGATCACAACGAAATCGTCGTCTTCGTCTTCAGCTTCGGATTGCTCCACCCATAGTCTACAGGCTTGTAGAACCAGAACGCCAGTGAGCGCGACTGAGCAGATGAGGTTGTTGGATGCTAGTTCGAGAATGCTTTCGCGTAGTAGCCGGGGGATCGGGGTGGCTAGTGTATGTGGAGGAAGTGCCTTGAAGGTTGATGATATGCCTAATGAATGGGGAAGTGTTAGCGAAGATCACTGGATGAGGATTTTGACATGTGGAATGGTTGGGTTGGCCAAGAGGCAGTAGACTCACTTGGAACCACGGAGTTCAAGTACATTATGACTGTTGTCATGAAGAGGACTGAACATATAAAGCAAATTTTCAATCAGCGCTCTTGAACATTCGAAGAACGGCTCTCTACACTCACATACGCTTCCTCCATCAAACATGATATTGTCCGCTCGTAAATCATGCAAACTCCATAGAATTGTGGTTGCTCCCAGTCCTGCTATGACAACTAGAAGGTATACAAGTTCCGAAGGCCCATTTGCCAATATAGCATAGTAGGACGCGGCCGTCCATAGATGCTCTTCAGTGACGGGTGATTTCCAAAGGGTTAAGGAATCCGCGATCCAATGTGTGAATAGGGCACCTAAAGTGAGACATATTGTTAGAAATAATACAACATTATTTTCCTGATACTCACCAAGAAGAAAACTGGTTACACAGACAACGAAGCCTGCTCGTACGCCCATGGTGTTGGGTGGCTTTGACTGACGAAGAGTAAAGTGTGGAGGAGCTCTGGCCGAACATTGTGCCGCGAAAGCTTCCGGCCCGAATTTCAAGTTCCGCACTGCTCTTGCTTTCCGTTCCGCTCAGTGCTCATAGGAAACGCGTCGAAAATGCAAACTCAGGTTCTTCGCTCGTCTCGGTCTCTGGCGACAAGGTCTTTGGTGCAGAGAAATTCATTAAACCTGGTTAAAACTCGGTGCTTTGGCTCGACACAGATACCAAACACGACGGGCGCGCCTCAACCTTGGTTTGTTGACGAGCCGTTGTCGAGAATTCATCGAGCTCAGCCACCACACTTACCTACGAAACAATCACAAGCGCCTCCTCTTCCGGAGGATGCTCCTTCAATATTAAAGCACCTGCATGCCCAACTGCTCAAGTCGCCTCATCTGGAACAGTCTCAACTTGTCGTGAGCCAAGCAATACTTCCCGAACCAGGACCGCTACTCGCTTTGAAGAAACCTCAAGGAAGGCGAAAGCGTGGTGGTATTTTTGGTGTGGAAACTGGTTATGACGCAGTCAGTGGCGGCCTCTGGAGTTGGGTTGTAATGACACAAGTAAGGCTTCTTCTACGCGCATTAGAAAACGTTCAACCGCTGATGTAAAACTATCTACTATTAGGTTAAGGAAGGGACAGAAGGCAGAGGAGCTATCGAATCAGTCGTACGTCTTGTACGAAAGTCGGTGCGTAATTGTGATATGTTCTCCACTCTCCAGACAGAAGCTAAACTATATTTATTTATCTGGTGTGGGGCAGCTGCTTACACACGACCCACCTGTGCCACTTCCTCCCAAATCACGACGTAAAAATGGGACAGAATGGGCAATGATTGATGCTGGCAAATTCGCAGTGCATATTTTAAGCAGAGGTGCCAGAGAGAAGTATTTTAACAAAGAGGCGGCGTGGTAAACATGACGTTGATACCCGCTCGTATACGCCATTGCGCCACCCCTCTTGTGGTATATATTACGCCTGAATATCATCCCCAATTTCATCACTTTACTCGCAACTCAAACTCACTTACTCAATTCAACTCAACTTACACCATGGCTCTTAACGATCGCCAACTACTCGACTCTTCTGCCAAGGGAGCTAACATTTATCCCGGCGTTGCCAACCCCACTATCTCGTCTGGCACAACAGACGCTATGGATGCCAATTTTGTACGTCTCTTTCCAGCCGAAGCAGTACCAACCACTGACCTAAGAGTGTTCGTCACAGGTCAAAGACCCAACAACACCAACTCTTGGCGCAGGCGCAGGACCAAACTTCCAAGGCCATATGGAAGCCCGCCGTACACTAAACCAAGGTGCCGGTGTCATTGAACAGCGACCCGGAATCATCGAATCAACCAACATCGACCCTCTCAACGAGAACTCGAATAAAGGTTTGTTCTCCACTGTTAGCTTTCAATCTCAAACTTATCTTGCTTCCTAAAGACGATGGCTGGGCGAACGCTACCGCCAAATCGTCAATGATGTCGGGTGAAAAGCCTGCTCAGGGATATATGTCCAGTGCAGCCCAGATGGTGACTGGCGGCGCTCAAATGGCATATGGACATGTCATGGGTGACGAGGCATCCAAAAAGGCAGGGCAGAAAGCTGTCTACGGTGAGGAGTCATAGGTCTTCGATGTGTTCACTTTAGACGACTTTCCAAAGCGATGTATCATAAATAATTTGTATTATTATACACACCTCCGAATTATTAGTACTCAGTTCTCCAACGAGACTTGTCTTGTATGTTGTGTCCTCAAATCCCTCATCGTACGAAAACATGTATCAGACAGGGGGGCTAGTGACGTCATCAATGATTGGGCGCTTATTGTCGCCTTCTGGAGAAATTAGTGCAATTTCAGCTATCAAGAACCGGCGACCAGAAGACTACGAATCAAACTTCCGTGAAAGTTGGCTCTTTCCTCTTCACAGGCTGTGCAAACACCATATTTGAACCCATGCCAATGATGGTGTCAAGTAGGGTTGACGTCTCGGCAGTTTCGTGATGCGATTGCCCCAATTTCATGTCCCGAAATATCTTGCATGAAATTATGCAGGTAATCACTGGATCCAGGAGAACGGTAGAAACTAAGCCGTAATCACTTCTCTGCGAGATGAGATATGCGATTTGAGGGATCTTGAAGAGAATAGCGATCCTATCGAAACATGACTTTCTAAGCCACCAAGTTAAATCAGGATAGAAAATGATAAACTTACACAACGTATAGCAAACTATCTCGAAGAATTCGATCGACGAAATCTTGCCCTCGTTTTCGCTTCAAGTTAAACGGAATCCTCAATTTCCACCGAATTTCTGTTCTCCCTTGAAAACCTGAATGTACGACCGGAGACCACCCAATTTTGAATACGATAGCCAAGAAAACGAAGAGATCGAATACGCCCGTCGAGATACCCGCTATCAAATTTGATAGCACACCGCATCCCAAAATCGCCAATACACAAGCCCCGAAGAAAACTTGGATATAGCGATTCGATTGATATAGTGCATCGACCCGGAGGTAGAGAAGTAGCGATGTCAACCCTCGTTGAATGATGAGCGACACCCGATGGCTGAGGGAACCACTGGCTTCAATGCCATGGACTACACTACTTGTAACATTTGGTTTTCCATTCATGTCGGTGAAGCTCGCACGACTTGCGGCAGTGAAGGCTTGGACAAAAGCCACCAGAGTGACTACACTTTCTATGGGTTGAGTTTGTTGTCTTGTAGCTTGAATAAACATCGCCTCACCGTGCACTCAGATAAACAAGGGAAGGAAATCTCAGCCTATGTTCCTTCAGAATTCGTATATCCTCAGGCACGTATGTGAGAAAATCTAAGGCTACAATCTGGAGTGATTTGAGTATACATCGGCAGGCAAAGTATGCAATCTCACCGTGAGGCTCGATACAATACAGCATCCAAGTATTCTTGGCTGTGGTGTCGAAGTTGGAAAGTAATATGACTCATACCACTCCATAACTCAAGAAGAGTCTCCAGGGTGGTGTGATGGATAGGATGAACTTCAAGTTGAGCGGTACCGGGTCGATTGCAGGAAAGGGACGGAAAGAAAAAGAAGTGCGGCCTCCAGGCTAAAGAGGCTAAAAATCACTCATATCAACCTAACAAGCAATTAGTGAGTAAGTCAAAGGCTGTATCACCATGAGAAGCTCTCAAATGATGTCGAGAATCGTGTGATTCAACTCATCGCATGATCCAATATTTCTCCGTCTTGTTTCACTGAAGTGTCAGAAGACAAGAAGCCAGCGATATGAACGAAGTAACCAAGCGTTATTGAGCTTATCGTTGCCACAAACGCCGCAAATAGCAATCAAAGCGTTCTCTTGATACTAGTATCAGTGATAGTCTGCCAGTAATCAGAGCCCGGGTAACGAACCAACGAGAATAGTTTGATTGAATATCAGCAAATATAAAATTTACAGCTCGAAATTCGAGAATGTGTCTGGCGTATGTAATGCACATGTAACTTTGACCTTGACTGCCAACTTGGCGCCAGATCAACTTTCGAGTGTGTCTTTCAGGTATTATTAAATAATAAACGAGGAACTCAAAATCGTACCTCCATTGAGGACGAAGCTTCGGTCTTTGTACCTTGCGCAAAGACCATATTTGGTTCTGCAAGTAATATCAATGTCGCTGGAGCCTCCTCATCCAGCCATGTTTGTCCCAGCTTCATGTCAGGAAATATCTTGCAGGATATGATGCAAGTGATTACTGGGTCTAGAAGCACGGTGGATACCAGCCAATAACCATTTGTTTGAGACACAAGATATGGGATTATGGGATTTTGATGAGGATGGCTACCCTGTTATAGATTCGTGTCGTGATAAAAGGGTAAATTAAAGCTTTGACTTACACTACGTACAATAGACTGTTCCGAAGGATACTGTCTACAAGGCCCCTCCCCGGTTTTCGCTTCAGGATGAATTGAAGTCTCAGTCTTCATTGAAGTTCCGTGCTCTCGGCATCGTTGCACAGGCCTGGAGACCATCCAATCTTCAAGACGATTGCCAAGAAGACTAAAAGATCAAATGCGCCTGTGGAGATACTTGCTATCAGGGTTGAGAGCAGCCCACATCCCAGGATTGGCAATATACAAGCCCCGAAGAGCACCTGGATATAGCGATCTGATTGATATAATGCGTCCACCCGGAGATAAAGCAAGAGACACGTCAGCCCTCGTTGTAAGATGAAGAGCACATGCTGATCTAAGGAGCCATTGGGTTCGATACCGTGCGCTATGCTGCTTGTGATGTTCGGTTTTTCGTCATTCAGGTCCATATAACCCTCCTGGCTGGTGGTAATCAAAATCTGAACAAAAGCCACGAGCGTAATTGCACTTTCTAATATTGAGTGTCACGAAATTTGAGGTTGAAAGTAATTGCCTCACCGTGCGCTTAGATAGACCGCAGAAGGAAATCTCAGTTTGTGCTCTCCCAGAATACGTACATCCTCAGGCACGTATGTGATGAAATCCCAAGTTACAATCTGAAGTAGTATGATTTGTATCGAATCAAAAGAAGCAGCTTATCTCACCGTGACACTCGAAATAATACCACGTCCAAGTACTCTTGGCTGTGGTGTTGAGTTTGGGAAGCGATTTGACTCCATAGTTGGACAACTGTTTAAAGATCGGGGGGAGATGACACTTTGGTTGCGATTTCACGAAACGGAAAGGAAGGGCAGAGTTGGCTCTCAGCTAAACATCACCTACATCAACATAACGGTTTTTTAATGAGTCCCCCCCAGGCAAGGGCACCCCAAGATGCTTACAAGCTATGTGGAGAACCATGCATGGGCGTGTATTCTTCGTTTCATCCCAGCTGTCTCCGTCTCGTTTCACTAAATTTAAAGCGATGAAAGCCAAGAAACCTCCAGTATGAGAGAAAAAATCAACTATTATAGGCATTATTATTCCCAGCATCGCTGCAGACAGCGACTAAGAAGTATCGTCCTCGATAGTCGAATCTTTTTGATCAAGGACAACAAGTCACGATGTCATTAATGATCCATTCTATAACGCTGCTGTACTTCTAAGGCCACCTATCTCTAGAGCCAGGATGAGTATCACATCTAAGACGTGGATTTTGGGAACTCACCGTCGCCACACGAAGGTATACATAAGACGTAGCAATGCTCAAGAATTGAGCCAAAAGCAAAAAAAAAATAGGATATCGTCCCTCGTACGCACAATATCTTTGTGGACTTATCAGATGTTGTGCTTGCATAGGATTAAATATCCCATCGTCTCAGCAGAAGGTGTTAGAACCAGCGCCGAGACGATCATCTCTAATAAGCCATAACACAGTGCACCCTTGGATAGTGCAAACGCAAGTGAATGATCGAAACAATGATAGGACTGCGCAGATGTCAACAACGGCCATTTTGGCTTGGACATCCAAGACAATCTGAACGAGGTGCCGAAGCACCGTGCGCCGATAGGATGAAAGGCTGGAAGTCTGCCTATCTATCTTCCTCATTAGCTGAAAATCGAACTGAGTTTGTAATAGGTTACTTACTGGGAGAAGGTTTATGTTTGTCTTCCGTGGCCATTTGAGAGCCACTGGCAAGGTTGCGAGTTGAAAAATTATACAATGAACCCTCGAACGTATAGTCGAGTCCTCTTGCGTCCCATCTCAACCTTCGAGCGAAGGTAGGCTCCGAACAAAAATCCGGATCCCCAGTCATTCCAGCCTCAGCAGTGACTGATGATGACTGATGATAAAGACGCCATGCTCACGAAAGCAACAGAACGATACAAACACTGAGAAGTACGCTCTGAGGACTTCATAAATCAACTGCCAATACACCACCGGCGGAACCCGCCGGACATATACCGGAGGCAGGCTGCGTGAGCCACAGCTTATACGCGATAGGTACTAGAAGTATGTGGCAACTCCCTCGCATGTAGCACGAACCCTCTGTCTCCTGTGCCCTTTATCCCGTATCTTCCTCGGTGAACATACATCAAGGCAGGCTTCAGAAAAAGCCCCGACCAGCAGAAAGATCAAGTGATCAGAACTTTCTAGCCACAGTTCACCCAGAACTAGTGGATAAACCGCGAGGAACACGGTGCACAACGTCCTTTCAAGTTCTGTTGTGCCACAGACGACGCAAGGCACCTCTGACGGGAGCGATTGTGCTGGCTCGCGAAGGTCGAGGAGCTGAATCAGCGTGTAAACACTGCTGTTTGTGACTCCACGCACAATGAAGTACATCGTGAGCTATATCGATAGGAGGATGAGAAAACGTTGCAAGTAGCGTTCAGTTAGTGGTCGAGAAAGGTTCAGGCGGCGCTTCGGCGATTGCCTGAGCGAATAAGAAGCTCCGTCTGCCTCATGGCTTGACTGTGGCATCGACTATACTGTTCTCCAAAGGGTTACAACAATGAAATACGCAAACTTCTAATCCGACTAATTTTTTCAAACATCTGAGACGAAATAAACTCAAGTCAATACCACTAGTCTTCCTTATGCATCAGAAGCGGAGACAATGCCGCATCGTGGCTGGTAGTCCTTGGGTGGCTGTCGAGGGTTCGGTACTGCGTCCACGAGGCTCACATGGGGCTCACATGCTCTTGTTAAGAGTATAAAAGAGTGGCAATTATCTGCTGATCGATTACATCTTTCCTTAGACCTTGCCACAACCATCGAGAGTGTTCGGTATTGGAAACGGAAGCACCGTCCATATCTCTCGCTAGCGTTTATTGTGGAGATTCAGCCAACCGGTAAGCGTTTCCTTCAACAACATGTACATCAGAACTGACGGCCGATGGGTGGATAGATCAAATCGATAAAACGTAATGAGTTGAAGACTTTACAGAGCGTCGCTATGAAAAACAGTAGGGCCTCGAGTGCCAACTATGGTAGTTAGCAGCCCTGACTATGCGAACCCTTGTCAGCGATGTAACTTTGTAAGTGGTAGGAGAAGGAATACTGACTTCGAGGCGCTCTCATTTACTGTGTCGTGAACTTGGCAGTGAAGGCATTATTTTCTGCATGGACTATGATCAACGCCAGCTAGAGAGGAGCAAGTGAAGATAAAACTTACGGCCGGCTTGTAATATCGATGAGAGCGGAACCATCTCTCATCTGCCGCGTCTTCTTGATCGCGAGCCGGGTTGTATTGTTGGTTTATTTTCGCTTGTTCCTCGACCCTGGCGACAGGTCGGAAGCTCGTGGCGATTGGCACGCTTAGTGGAGTCATTCTCTTGATGAAAAGTTTCTTGCGAAGCCTCTTTCGGTTCCTCCTGCAGTACTCCAAGCAGTCCTGCCGAGCAGACGCAGAAAACTCAAACGGCTTTTCTTTGGCGTCACTTGCGATGTCTTGGAGAACCTCGCGAATGTTTTCGCCGTTTGCTGTGAGGCGGATTTTTTTCTTGTCGCTGCGGGTGACGGCCGACTCAGCCTTCAAGACTATGTTTTGAATGAGCTCCAGGTAGGACAACGCGTCGAGCGCGTCCTTCGAGAAGGTGGGAGGCCAGAGTGGCGGGTGCTGGTTGTCCGGCGATGGCGGCGCTGTGTGCTTAGGTCCAGGTAGGAGTGGTGTCTGTTCACCTTCCGTAGCTGGTGGTAATTGTTGCCATCCCAGTCGACTGAGTCCGCATCCCATGATAGTGGCTAGGAGGAAAGAGAAGTAAAGGAGTAGGTCGAAGAATGAACTCGAACAAGCATCAAAATCGGGAAGCGCAGTTTAAAGCGCACGACAATTCAGGGTTGCTTTAGCCCTGCATGGCCCTCGTTCACTTTTTGGCCTGTCTGAATTGGAGTTTCGCCTCCAATCTTGTGTGGTAAAGTCTCTAATGAGGTGTATCACTATATTAATATCGAAATATGTTGCTAAGTTCATCTTCGTCGAAAGCTTGCCGAACTCATAGCTCGTCTCTTCATTCTGTATCTCAATCATTGATCAAAGCGAATACATCATTTTTGCTACATGCGGTATGTATGACTACTGTACCTCTCTTTCTTTGCTGCATCAAGTATAGAATACATTTCACCCGAGTAAATTTATAATCCACCTCACAGATGGATTCCGACAATCTAAATAACCCCAAGATTCATTCTATTTGGGCGCTTACTACTCTCGTTGATTAGGCGCTTCAACACCGACGAATATATCTGTTGGACCGTGTTGGTTGATTACCGGAGATGTACATGTAGTACACACACATCAGCACCGGGTTAATAGCTACTTTTCGTGACTTACAAGATTTTAAGCACGCTAGTGCCAACCATTGTAATCTTCAAAAAGGGGCCTTTAACCCGCTTCAAAACCGGAGGGACTCATATCACTCGATTGAGTAGTCGAAGAATCAGCATGACTTGTTCTTTCGATACTTTTTCCCGGATTAACGCACAATGACTTGGTTAGTTCACTCAGATCCAAGGGGCTGTCTAACTTGAAGGTCGTCCTTTTTCAAGGGGTAATGATCTCGCCTGGCAGCCGAGAAGCAGCTTGCATGCCAGGTTTACAGACCGGCATGATTGCCGATCAATCCCATCTAACTGTACAGTTTATCATAAACTCTTCCCACGGTAGGAATTCCTACCATCATCGTTGACTATCGTGCCAAAGCCCACCGAGAATCCCCTAATTCATCATGGAGAACGACGCCGTGAGTGTAAACTCAAGTTCTACACATTTGAGAGATTCTGATTGTTGTTAATCCAGGGTGTCCTCGTTGATCTTTACGTTCCACGCAAGTGTGCGGCTACCAGTGCGTGTTTTCTTCGACCTGCTTTCCCCGAGGGATCCTAGCAATCTAATTTAATTTGCCTCCATAGACCGTCTCATCACTTCGAAAGATCACGCCTCAGTGCAAATCAGCATCGTCGACGTTGACGCTAATGGCCGAGCATTGAACACAACAACCAGTTTTGCACTTTGCGGGCAAGTCAGGTCACAAGGAGAGAGTGACGATTCGATAAACAGGCTTGCAACAAAAGCGGGGCGTGAGTACTGGTACTACTTTGCGCTTGGTCCTCATGCTTATCAGGTCAACAGTACTCCGCAATGTGTGGCAATATGCGAAGTAAAAGCTTTGTCGGATAGTTCTTCCTCTGGACCGCTTCAATGTACATTCATTGCTCTCAGAGATATTCATTTCCTTTCTTTCTCGTCTCCCGGTTTTTGTGATACCTTGGTCATTTCGGCCCCCCTAACCATTACACCTACGGCCCCTGCACATGTCTTGCAGATTGCAAGAAGTTGGCGGCCAGCGTCGGAAGTACTGGCTATTGTCAGCTCGTTCTGCATGGGAAGATAACGGTTGTATTACTGATGATCAGAGCCGGAGCTATGCGATCTTCTTCTGGCTCTGTGCTAGGAATCGATCTAGGAATGTGATTGACAATGGCGCGAGTGATTCATCCTAGGAACTGATCTATGGACAGCTCGTCAGAATGCTAACGGATGTTGACTTTGACATGCACTCGGAATATTTGAGTCGGCGCTTCGTAGCCAATAACCTTTGGATGCCCATTATCCATCTTGATTTTGAGATCTTGGACGAATTTGAGGGCATACAGAGCATTGTTAACGATGACATCAAGAGTGTTTCTGGCTAGAAAATCTAGTGAAGGGTGTTCAAGATGGCGAGTTGGTTAGAGCTAGATGAATAAGACCATAGCCTTTCGATGCATTTCTCCATAGAAGTTTCATACAGGAGCAAGGTCCTCAGGGCCATCGTTTTGAAGAAACATAGATGTACAAGTTATTACTACGAGAAATTCTGGATTAAAGGGGCTTAACACGTGATATGACGAGAAGCAGCGGCGCAGCAACACAGCGCCCCTCTACACCATTCTTCCATCCATCCAAGTCATTCTAGGCGCTTCTGGTCTTGTACATGGTTGCGATTAAACAAGGTCGGCCATCTTTAGAGAGTAATCTTTCTACAACATCAGTAAGTATTCTCTCTGAAGTCAACTTGGGCAGCGAACAAGAGTCTAATCTAAAGTTCTCCATTTACACTTAACAGTCAGAATCAATGGTCGAAATCAAGCGAGTGGTACCTCCAAGCGCTCCGGGAATAAACGCTAACTCGTCTGGAACGGATGAGGACGACAAATATCGTCTGCTGTACAGCAAATCCAAAGTCTACGTGAATCCGACAGCATATGCCAGAGACAACATTCCAGGATTTGTCACAATTGTGAAGCGGGTATGTTTGTCATTTTTGAGAACTAGCTTGTTAGTTTTAGCTACTAACGGCCTGTTCTAGGAAGCTGTGAACCCGATCTATCTTTTAGCTTGGATCCCAGAGTCCTTGTTGAACGAGAAAGGGACGGACGAATGGGACAAATTTATGAAAGTGGAGGAACATGCACCTACCACGGATGACGATGGTATGTCTTGCGTGGCTTTTCTGCCGAGTTATACTGCGCAGTGAATACTAATTACTTTCTCCAACTTGTTTTGTAGAAGACATTGTCTTCATCGACCTGCCTCTCCAACGGCCGGAGTCTTACGCATTCTCCGTGCCCGTGACATCAATCTATTCTCTCTTTGTACAACCACCCACTCTATCTTCATGGTGTACGTCAGACACCTGCGTCTGCCTAAGTATTCTCTGCTAAAAATGTGTTCGGGTTTATTTAGATGGCTCAATTGGTGTAAATCTCATTAACGGAGATACTCTCCCAACACTCCACTTTCACGACGACGAATCCCGCTCATTCACCCTCCAAAGCCCACGATCCACGACGACATCCACTTCCCCAAATGTAACGCCCTACCCACCACCACCCACTTCAGGATCTTCTCATATAGCAAAAACTATTACGTCTTGGGGTGGTGAAGATCTCATGTCCCGCCTCCGGAACTATGCACACCTTCTGAGATCGACACTTCAACCGACTTTGTTCTTGGTTGACCCATCAAGAGCGGATGTCGAAGCACACTCGACACAGATTTTCGAAGACGATGCTGTGGACGACATCCTTGCTCAGTCATCTTTTGCGAACTCACATTCACCGGTACCGGCACATAGACGCCCAAGACCGATCTCGAACGCTCCAGGTGGCGCTAGTGGTACTTCAAATCCGTATTCGCAACGAACTTCTGTTCTCCATCGTTCATTGGGCTCTCCGCCAACCTCGCCGATCTCCCTTCCTGGTGCATCTTCCGCTTCGCAAGCACAATCCCAGGCTCGACTTGCGCTGCTCCAGTCATTCTCTAACATTACCCGCGCTACACGACACGCGGCTCAGAATATTCTCTCTCACCCACTTGCGAAACCTATCGTTCCTCATCTTCCTGATCCTGTCAAGAGCCTCGTAAATGTCAATGGGGATCTTGAATGGGGAAGTTGGGTTGAGAAAGGAGGCGTTGGGGAGTTTGAGAGTGCTCGTGTCTACCTAGCTCGGTGGGCCAGAATTGTAGCTGAAGAAGGCGAGAGAGCAAGAAGGAAAGAAGCTCGAGTGTTACCAGTCGTCGAGACAAAGGACGGTGCCTCCGAAGAGGATTCGTCTCTTGGTATCTTCGAACTTTTGCACTCAACGGCGAACTTACCTACGCCAAAAACTACAAGGGATCCGGCACACCCGATTGACGAGAAAGTGTGGATGTCCTGGTTTGATGCCGAGGGACGACCCAAATTGAGTTTTGATGAGATGCGGAAGGAGGTGTTTAGGAGGGGGATAAGTGGCAAGGGTACATTGAGGCAGAAGGTATGGCCGTACGTGTTGAGTGTCTATGAGTGGGATGTGACAAGGACCGTAAGAGAGAAGAAATGGGAAGAGAAGAAGTGAGTTAATCTCCCATCATTCGTCAAAAAACCTTACTGATTCTTGCTGCGTATCTAGGGCTCGATATCAAGCTGTCAAAGATGAATGGTGCGGCGTTCCAGACGTCTTCGATAGTCCAAAAGTACTCGAGGTATATCTTTCGCTCTAATATAATCCTAGTGTTGATTGTCATTCCCGTTCATGTTCACAGGAACGTCACCGGATCGATGTTGACTGTCGTCGTACAGACCGCAACCAACCTCTATTCTCTGCACCAGCCGAAATCTTAACCACCGACATCGACGACGAGAAAGCCGCATCTGGCCTTCATCAACGCCACCACTCCATCATATCGCCCAACATGAACGAAATCGGTGCTCAATCGCCCTCAAACGAACACGTTGATCGGATGGCTAGTATACTTCTCACTTATAACTTTTATGAGAAGGAGTTGGGTATGTGTTATACTCCTGTGAGCATTCTTGATGTTCGTTCAGACTCTGATTCGTGGGTCTCAGGTTATGTACAGGGAATGTCGGATTTGTGTGCACCGATTTATGTGGTTATGGCCGGCGACGAAGAAATGACATTTTGGTGTTTCGTGGAGGTTATGAATAGGATGGTGCGTTGCCTTCAGTTTTCTGCGATTTATGGTCTCATGTTCGCCTCTCACTAGAAACAAAACTTCCTGCGAGATCAAAGTGGAATGAAGAAGCAACTGTCGACCCTTCAACAACTCATTGAAGTGATGGACCCAGAATTGTTCAGGCACCTGGAGAAAACCGACGGCCTAAACTTGTTCTTCTGCTTCCGGTACGCTTAGCTTCCTCTGTTAACATCAAACTAGACTATATTCTACATACAGATGGGTGCTAATCTCTTTCAAACGAGAGTTCCCATTCGACGACGTCCTTCGGCTCTGGGAAGTTCTGTGGACCGATTATTACACCACAGGGTTCGTCCTGTTCGTCGCCCTCGCCGTTCTGGAGTCCCATAGGGATATGATGTTGAGATATCTTGTCGAATTTGACGAAATATTAAAGGTTTATTTCTTTTCTAATCATATTTTTGACTTCATGGCTCACTTTACTTACAAGTACTGCAATGAGCTCAGCATGACAATCGAACTCGACACAACTCTTGCCCAAGCCGAAGTGCTGTACTTATCATTCGCCCAGATTGTCGCAGATATCGATAGGCGGAAAGCTGAGCAAGAAAGTTCAGGACCTTCGTCTTCAAACAATTTACGACGCCGACTGTCAACTAATTCCGCAAAGTTGGCAGCCACGAATTTGTCGGCTTTCCAAATTTCTGATGAACTGAGAGAGCTATTGGGATCCGACAATTAGTATAGGTTTAGGGAATTATCAGTAAAGGGTTTCTTCTGATTGATTATCGTGTATTTTATTTACTTCACTATTCATTCACGATCTTGTCATCAAAGGCTCATGGTTAGACCTCGACCTTTCATGCTTGACTAGACCTTTACCATCCTTCGATCGGAGCGAAGTTCAAAAAACTTCTTAACCACTGGCAGGAGGAGAGCTCTGGAGGAGAGGTTCTTTCAATCGTAACTATAGTTTGAAATTGGCAAGTGCTCATGTCCATACTAACCGGTGCTGGCACAAGAGATGTTCAGCACGAAAGGCTTCGTACTTGAAAAAATTAAATCACCTTGAGACTTTGCGACCATTGGCGTATATCTTAATCTGCCGGTCGCTCTACTAATTTGAACCACTCCAGCGCCTGAGGGATTTTCAGATACAGAGAAATCTCTGCACGCTTCACTGGAAAGACTTTGAATTTTTGCTGCGTCGTGTACAACTTATGTGAAGAGGGAGTGAGCGAATCGGCCACCAATTCTTCACCATGTGTCGCCAGTACATTAGTTGGAAGATGACGTGCTGTTTGCTTTGGAAGTCTTATGCCAGATCGTCAGCACCGGCAATATCGATCTGCCATAAATTTTCGACTGATTTATGGAAACTTTTCGCTATTAGGTGAAGCAGACATTCGAACGGTACGACATAACCTCCGGTCCAAGAGACTCTATAATATAAAATTGGTGGTTCTTCGGGTTCGTCAATTATATCTCCACTTGGGTCATTTGGTGGCACGGAAGTGAGGGTCAAGAAGTCGATCACAAGTAAAGTGCTTCTCCTGAGTGTGTAGAAGTTTAAGGCACGTATTTTGGAACGGCTGTAAGCGAAGACAACGTAAACAGCCTCCCTCAGCTGGATCCAAGCCCTCAGTAATTTTCTCACAATGTCCAGTAACTTGCTTATCCTTCGAAAATATGCTCAGCAAGCAGTGGAAAACCTTCCTTCCTCTGTCTTATTCAAGAAATCGAAAGAGAACATCGTAATATTCGACGCGTACCCAAAGTCAATATTTCATTTCCTCGTTTTGCCTCGGCTGACTGGACAACCAGCCACTGGAGAGAAAGACGCGTCTGAAGTAAAGCTGGACGTGAAACGGTTGGATAGCCTTCATGCGTTGCTCAATGGTGACAAGAAAACAGCCAAAAAAGTCATCGACGCGATGACCAGAGACGCGAAGGATGTGAAGAAAGAAATCGAGGATGAGATGCTTGATAAATATGGCTTCAAGTGGGATGTATGGATAGGATTTCATGGGGCACCTTCTATGGCGTACGTCGTGTCTGACTGCTCAACTTTCTAAACTAATAACAATTTAAAGGCATTTACATCTGCACGTTCTCTCCGCTGACCTTTGTTCCGAAAAGTTGAAAGTGAAGAAACACTACAATTCGTTCCATCCGAAACTAGGTTTCTTTCTGCACCTCGACGAAGTTCTATCTTGGTTAGATGCTGCTCCGTCATTTTTCGACGCAAAGGTAGGGTTTTCTCATGACGGGCGCTTAAAGTAACTTATGGAAGTCTACGCCCAGGTTAAAGATCTCAAACCATCGAATTATGAACCAGTCTTGAAAGAAGCTCTGGTTTGCTTCCATTGCAACCGCGAAATAAAAAATGTACCTACTTTGAAAGACCACCTTCAAGAAGAATGGGATAAGCTGCAGGATCGGGCAAAGAAAGCAGCTGCACGGAGTGCGAAATTGAAGAGGAAGACCCCTGAAGCAAGTGGTAACGCATCTGAGCCCAAGGCCGACCAAAACGAAGTTGTAGAAGAGGAGGAACCAGAGAGTAAACGATTGAAACTGGGGCGTGATTCAAGCAGCGAAGATGTTCCACCAGTCGAATGCTGAGTAATCGAAAATGGAGGAGTGTTTCGAAGATACATAGGCATAATGCGCTGGATATATTGGCGAGTTAAGCGGAGATCTGATGAGCCAGACAGGTTGGTCAACTTTACAGTTGGACAGTTTTAGTTCTCGTTGAATGCCCTTATGTAAATGCCGTGTATATTTTTGTACGTTTGAAATCAAGCCAAGCTGTCTAGAAGTGATAACGTCCATGGATGAAGAAAAATAGTCTAAGCGTTCTTGGCCACATCAGCAGCCTCTTTGCTGGCTTTTGCTTTCGCCTCCAAGGATTTTTCGCTAGCACGACGGATTGCCCATGTAAATTCATAGGTCTTGACAGCATCTGCTCAGCAATATTAGCTCCGATTCTGATGAGAGCTCTTCGACATACCTTCGTACGAGCTGAGAATAGTAGAACTCTCCGGATCTTCTTCGATATCTTCAATGAGGTCCACGAAATTTGAGATTTCGGAGAAGAACGGATCATCGTCCGCGAAGCGGGTGGTTGTTTCGTTGTCGTCTCCTGGTTTACGGATGTAAAGTACAGGTAAGACATACGGATTTACCAATCTATCACAAATGGGGGTCAGCGGGACGAAACGGAGGGTGATCGACCACCGGATCGTACTTCAAGGAGTAACCATCAGCATGGACTTCGAATTCGCAGCTGTAATTGTGGCCTTGCAAGGCGACGACATGTGTAAATGTTCCAACAGCACCGCTATCGTATTTCCTGTTGAAAAAACTGGTGTTAGCGACCCAAGAAACTGGCAGTTGAGTTCGGGAAAAGATTGCTCACCAGGTAGCGGCTGTCACACGAGGAATTCTGTTCTCAGGAGCGATCTTCTCCTCGTCAATGGCCATCTTGGAAAGTCTCCCAGCGTTTTCGTACCATTCGAGCGAGTGAGCTTGGACCGAAGAGATATCAACCTCGCCTCCAAAATAACGAGATAGATCACAGAAGTGAGTTCCCTGCTCAATGACTGGACCAGCGCTACCCGAAAGGGAAAAAAATTGCGGGGTATCAATTTCTGGAACGATAAAAATTTTGCCGGCGCGAAACAACCCCATACCTCTTCGATTTATCCCACCACTCAGGCTTAGCGATAGACTCGTATGCACAAGCATATCTCGCAATCGTACTCATGACGGTCAGGTTATTCTCATCGATAACCTGCTTCATCATCTGGACAGCTTTCAGATAACGGAGCATGTACCTAGAGGATTGCATGAATGAGTGTATGAGCCGCTTTGTTGCAAAATCTATACCCTTGGAGGTAAACTCACCCGACGGAGCAAATGGTTTTAGCCTCGCTAATCATTTTTCCAATCTTGAAACCTTCTGGAATCTCGTGTTCCGGTCCAGTAGCGATAGGTTTCTCGATAAACATAGCGACTCCGGGGAGGTGTTTCATAATTTGCATTTCGATATCGCGACCTGGAGTAGTGGCTCCTCGGAACATGGGAGGACTCCCGACGATAACGGCGCGAGGTCGGTCCTTTTCGCTCATTTGTTGCATGAAGTCTTCGAACGATTTGAAGATACGGGTGTCTTGATACGCTGAGACGACAAAAGAGTCACATTTCTTTTGAAGAACGGCCGCAGCGCGTTCGATCGCGGGGTCAATCAGAGCTACGACCTTGAGACGTGGCCCCAGTTTACTATGGAGAAGTCAGTACTGCGTAAATTTGGAGTGAAAGATGCGCCCGCACTGTTCTAAACGGAATGAATGATTCCAAGGACCTTCTGGAGAGCCTATTCGATGGAGTTAATAATGGTTCAGAAGGGGTGGGTTTTTGGAGTCTAACCAAACATGATGTTTCCTGCACCGACAAAGACGACATTGAAATCATCCGATCCTCCAATGTGGCTTGTCCTAGAGTTCATTTCGAATCAACGAGGATCATAATCAGTCGAACCAAAGGCCTACCTATCCATAGGAACGAGACGCGATGGGTCAATAGATGGGCGACGAGACGAACTCCTGGAGCCGGGTGTTGAAGCTGGAAGAGAAGCCATGCTGAAAACAGACTGGATGTGAAATGATTGAAAGGAAGAAAGATACACAAGAACTGATCGATTATATAGCCGCTGAATTGAAACGGACCAGAATATGAGATCACATGGTTTCACAAGCGGAGCGCCTGCAAGAAAATATTTAGCTGTTTCGCCTACTAACGATGTGCGACTTGGGGTACACCAGCATCCATAAGTTCCGGCAAACTGCATGTAAACCACCGAGACGCGTCAAAGACGCGCCAATCTAGCATCACGTGGCTTGAATTTGTATACATTAACTCCTATTAATCTTTGTACGAGCCTCGGGAGAGGTGTCGGCGATGGCGATGGCGAGTTAGAGTCCAGGAAGTGATATAAACATCAGAAGGAAGATTGCTTCCCTTCCCTTTGCTCCTTTTCTGCTAGCTCAACTCGTTTACGTTCAACTGCTTCAAGTCTTTCAGCCATGGCCTTCAGCTCAGCTTGTAGCTTCTCGTTCTCCTTTGCCAGCTTCTGCACATTGGATGCCCGTTTTGCCACCTTCTCTTGCCTGGAAAAATCGACGGAAGCATCAGCGAACTCATGTAAACATAGAATGTATGATGATGGCTGAATTAACCGAGCCCGATACTTACTCTGGTTGTGAGGAGTCCATGAAAGACGAAAAGTCGAACGTCAAATCAGCACTTGGGATTTCAGGCAAATCCAGAGCAATAGGTTCCCGGTTTCGTGGGGGCTCCTGGTACCGACCCGATTGTTGCACACTTGAGTTATACGTGGACGCCCTGCACAGTCATGATTAGGCATTTCCCTCTTAGCACAAGTTCTTGAAAGCACACAAACCCATTCTGTTGCCGTTGGTTGGCTTCAGAGGAGTCAAGATTGCGGTTATAAGAGTCCATGAGTAGAGTTGTTGACTGTCAAAGTTCGGTTCTAAAGTCCCTTAGTTACATGGTAAATTCGATCGAACAGCGCTTGTTTAGACACGTCGGACAAACACTCCTCCCATCATAGTTCCCACGACGTAACTCTCCTTCGTCCTCGCATGAATCCATGACACTCATCGCATCCGCTGGCGGCCATCTGCTCGTAGCCTTGACGGTGGTATTTTTTCTGGTTGGAAGCTATGCCGTACTCTTTAGTGCTTTTCTGCCTTTGAGTGGTTTCAAAGTGAATATATTTGTTTTACACAAAATCTTCTCTGACGATGTAAATTTCCAGATTCTCGATGCACTGGCTACAGATAATCACTACAAATACTTCGTCCTGCTCTTTATACCGACAACATCCTATTTCGTAATTGCCAACTGGGTTGGTTGGCAATACTACCGGAATTCATAGGCGAAGCTTGTCAGCCTGCCCGTCAAACACCTGCGTGGATGGACATCGCAACAGATGAATTCATGGCTGAACTCCGACTTCGCCGATACTGCTACACCGGTATACCACGTCATATAATGGTATTCACCATGACAGATTCTCGTCGTTGCAAGACATGTGTTGAAACAGCTTCTCAAAACATGGTTTGAGAAGAACACGCATGACGGTGTCCATCCCACCAGTATTTTGCTTACTTTCGCGTCCTTCGATCTCGACGACGTCCTACGGCTTCAAGGAGCCCAAAACACAACACGCTTCAGAGTCAAGGAGTTGCGAAGCGAATAGACCTTTTCTTTGTTGAAGGGGGCTGGTCTCTTCTACACGATACTACCCCTGTCGAAGGCAGATCTTCCGGCTCTTCAACTCGTACACGTTTCAGTGGCGAGAACGATGACTGCGCAGGTATCCTCAATATGATCCGGGAGGGTTTCGATTTCGGAGTTGTGTCTGGGAGGTTAATCAACGGGATGTGAAGAGGTGGGGTGAGTGTCGGTGGATGGGTAATAAATTTGGGATTCTTAACAATGAGGTGTTTAACTAAAAAAAAGAAATAAAAATATCCTGAGAGCGCACTTACCGCGATATAATGCCTCATACCCGCCTCCTCAATCAGCCTGGGTAGCTTCACTTGGTTATTCCGAAGCGCTGCTCTTCTTGTAACCATATTTTCTTCTGCAGTTGCTCGAATTGCTAACGTTTTCACTGCGGAGAGTTCTGTCAGCCAGTTTAGACATCAATGACACAATTTTGTACAAACCACTTATAGGCCTCGTCTGCCCTATTCGATGAGCTCGCTAAACACGAAGCGGATCAGACAACTACTGCAAAAAGGTCAAAATGAACAAACCTTGATTGCCTGCGATTCGACGTCTGCTTGCCACACCGGTTCGCAGAATATGACTCTCGAAGCTGAGATGAGATTCCTGCAAACGATATTCAATTCATGCTATACAATCTCTGAACCACAACTTACAGGCCACGGGCACCATGCTTCAGCTCCATAAGAAATACACGATAGGTTTCCGATGTTTCGAAAGTCAACACCAGCTGCTCGCGATATTGCGGCGTCACTTGAGTAGTAAACCTCAAGAACTTGACATGAATAAGCCCCAGAGCTTCCGCGACGTGGGCAAGAGTAAGAGGCGATTCCGAGAAGATGAGGAACTTCTCGGTCGGTGCGTATTTCTGAACCTGAAGAGATCGGATACACAAATTGGCGGATGTCATGCAAGAATAGTAGACGAACCTCGTGGATGATATAGTTCAACTTCGTCGAGCCTGAAGATCCAATCTTGACTCTAGCCAAAGGAGAAGATACGGCCAGCGTAGACAATTTCTGGGGCGATGTCGTCACATTACGAACAGCAGGGGAGCTGTAGGCTGCGTTGTAACCACTAGCTCCGACTTCACCATCACCATCTTCCCCCTCCGTAGCGAGTCTTGCCATAGTTGCATCCAACTCTTTCTGCATCTCCCGCAAAGTGTCGGTTGCAGAAGCTTTCTTTGCGAAACTGTCCACCATCAAACTGCCACTCGATCCAGTGGAATTCTCATTATGACCATGTCCATCTTGTTTTCCTTTCTTCTTAGTACTCCCCGAGCTGCTCTTCATCTTCTTGTTTGTTGAGTAATTGTACGCACGTCTGAACGCTTCATCGCGGACTGCTACAGCATGACCCCACTCAATCATGGCATTCTCCTGGATGAGCGGTTTCTGAAGAACCATCTGGTACAGTTTTTGTAACCTGTCGGCGTGCAAGAATCCGCTCTGGTCGGCTGGAGAGCAAGGCTCGATTCCTGGCGTCCGTGTCCATGCGTTGAAGACAGGCTGTATCATGTCGAAAACACGGTAGGGAACATCTTCGTGGTTTTGCATTGCAATCCAAATTGGATCGTCCATGGCAAGCTGGCTGATAATTTTCAATAAGTGCGCTGGTAGTAACAATTGATGTAAGCACGTACAGATGACGGAAGGCTTCCTTCAGTAGTTCGATTTCGTCCTCTGGTGTGTTTCTTGCAAGTGCAGTTTGAAGAGTTTTCTCGGCGTCTTTAAGAAGAGTAGGAGCATTGTACAACTCGTCGTTGACATGCCAGAAAAACAGTCTAGAGATGTCCTTGTAAATCCATGCAAAATCGGTTCAAGTAACTAATACTGACTGAGACATGTTCCTGAGAGTGTCTTGCAGGTATTCAGCATTCTATTGACAGGTTATCATGGGTACTACAACTGAAATAAAAATAGTATCGGCTTACCCTTGGGTGAAACATATAATCCTACAGAGATACACATTAGCATTAAAGACTCGCCAGAAGAAAATTCCGATCCCACATACCTGATCAGTCCTCTGTGAATCAACAGCATTGACCACGATAATCGCCTGTAGCGCATTGAACGACTTGACTGCATACAGGTCCATATCCAGCAGAACCTCCTCTCTTGTCACCGGCGGCAAAACTACATCCTTCTCTACATCCTCGATTCTATGTCGTATCATCACCATCTCCATAACTTGGTTCAAAACCTGGATGGATCCACGTCGTGGTCCGGTAACATCAAAAAGTGGTTCAGTAACATGAGTCAAGATGAGCTTGGAGTCAGCGCTGAATTGAGGCACGGCGATGAAATGTGTGATCATGTTCCCTAGTTTGTTGAGATCTTCTCGGTCGTACTTGTTCCAGACGCGTTTTGGTGTGTGGTGGACTTCGTTTAGTGCAGGTGGAGGTGGTGTGCCATTTGGAGAGGTAGATGTGGAAGGGTGAGATTCATCCATGAGGTCTTCGTCGTCTGTTGCAAGAGACGGGAGTTCATCGTCTCTGAAAGAACTGGCAGTTTTTTCAAGCGGGGTTTTGGTATGTTCAACAAGCTTGTTGCCAAGGCTGAGGCCGAGTAGATTGGTTGTGGGTGTACCAGTGACAATCCACCTCCTCTCAACACTCAAAAGCTTAGCAAATGGAACTAATATCGTCGATGTTGAAGCAGAGACATGTCCTTCGTCTATAACGAGCCTTTTCCATCGGATTTGTAGGAAAGGAGAGACACCTGGCGTTTGGCATGTACAGTCTGGTACCCTAAAGTTCGGTATTTCCGGGCACTTGCAATCGTGCTGAGAGTGGAGTAGCTGAAGTTTCGGGATAGTCGAGGCATTATACTCGGAAGCAAACCCTAAGTAAACATTCAGTGGAGAACAAGACTATTTAACGAAATACGTACGGGTGTAGGTCATCAAAATAATCTATCAAAGGTCAATTTAAGTTTGGTATCTCATCAAGCAAGACAAACCCACATCATAGTCAGTGGCGAGGCTCCGGATCGAAGGCATAGGTGTCTTCGCTCGCAACATGAGTACACGGAGCGGTATAGCACAGTGTTTGGCGATCTCTCGATCCCACTGGCTTAGTAGATTAGGCGGCACGACAACGAGGGTAGCAGAAGTCAGGAAAATTGTTCTTGGTCTAACATACGCTTGCTTTCTCTTCGCTCTGTCACGGTTGTTAGGTTCGCCGAGATAATGGTGGTAGAAAGGGGCATTTGTGCGCAGTACATCGCCAAGGGGGAGCGTCTGAATGTTATCTTCACGCTCTGTCTCACGGAGATATCGGGTACTTGACAGATTTTCTGGTATTGTACAGTCAGGGGAAGTTCGATGGTGATGGAGAAGGAGTTCGACAAGGGACGGGACCCCTCCGTGGTGTGTAGCTTGAGAATAACCTGGATGCCGTTTTCGAGCAGAGGTGAATTCGCCGGATGGGAAATGGCGAAGAGCGAGTGGGGTCAGAATTGGCCGTTCATCCACTATTGAAGGTTCTGGGCTTGATATTTGCGATCTTGTGGCCATGATCAGACTAAGCGTCATGACAGTTTTACCGGTGCCTACACCGCAATCAACACAAGTTTATCAGTGTATGAGGAGACGCACCTAGCTCTTCGCATAGTATCCCACCTCGACACTGGGTGGTCATCGGGCGTTGCTGTAGTATCTCCATGGTGCCAGGTTGAAAGTAAAACTCTTGGCCATCCACAGCCTTGAGTGCGCTGTACAGTGGGTCCGGTACGTCGCGCTGATCCAGTTCTCGCTGGAGCATGGCGGCAACAGACCGTCGTTGGTATCTGTACAACGTGCTTCGCATTCCGAAACCTTCCAAATCGTCTTCAAAGTTGAGCAGCCGGTGCGCAATGCCCCCCAGCCCATCGACAGGCGAGACGCAGGGAGACGACAGATCGCTGTATATATCCGCTAGTGTTCGTGAGTCCTTGGATAAAATCAGATATAGTAGCTAAAAGAGCGGCTCGCAACTTACCTGCGCATCCTCCTCTGATTTCTCTCCACCACTCAAGTTGAGCGATCCTGCCCAAACGTCACAACTTGGAGATATTTTTGGCATCAGATTGCGCAAGTACCGCTTTGCGGGATTCAGAATGTTGTCCTTCCTTACGCGAAGTTTTCCTTGGACATTCGGAAGATCATATGGAATGAAATATATTCTCAAAATGATTTGGTTGCCTTCCTTGCTGGAATAAGTGATTGCGAGGAAGCGTTGCTTCATGAGGAAGTCGAGCTCCTGACAGAAGGCGACGTCGTTGGAGTCGAGAAGGTGAGGAATGAGCGCTTGGACGTCAAGGCCATGCCAGCCATCGTCCACATGTGAATGGTTGCATACAATGTCCTTGACATCGTTGGAGACGTGGAGGGTAACCGTCCCTGCTTGGAGCAAATTGCTCAACGCGTATGGGTCCGTTGAGCTCGATGGCTGAGATGATGCGGTGGCCAATGAGCATTCTCGACAACATGATGAGCAAGTCGAGGACATTGTAGTCAAGAACAAGGGCAATTACATCCCAAAGAAACTGATAATCGTATTTGCACAGGCCTAGGAGTCAGACCCATGTACGGGCGGAGGCACGGAACGAAGAAGTGACATTTGCGCTCACGTGACACCTGCACTGGCTCTGTGTCCAAAGAACGCTCTTGGACCTCAACTTCCTCATTTTCTTCGTACTCATGAAGGCTTCAATTGCTCGGGGGCTACAACTATGCTCAAAGTCACGGATTCAAGCATCAAAGAGGACACAGGTTGCATTTTCGCGCGCCAATTCGACAGGACAGGCGGCTCAAGCGACCAAGCATGCATCAAGAGCACCTGCCTCAGAAACGACGCTTAATTGGCCCGAATATCTTGCTATAAGAAAGAGCAAGAGAGTTTGGACAACAGTGAGCAAAGTCCTCTGGCTCTGTAATATCGAACTCATAAAGCGTAGGTTGCAACTGTACCTTGTGCTCTCTTAGGATTCGCCGGAGGAGTCGTTTATTTCGGAACCCAAGAAGCAGATCCTCTAAAACCCATCATGGTGTGTAGTTTATTTATTCCAAAAGTTTTTTTTACGATCTAAAGCGCTCAGGGTATCGACCCGTTCTTTTTCTATGGTCTTTGTACCATGGGCTGTGTTGGTATGTCCAAAACTGCATCACACTGCGCCCGGTTATTCAATATTCACATATGAAGGCGTTGGCGCTATTGTTGGACCCACACTTGGTTCAGCACTCTGGAGAGCCAAGAATAAAACTATTATCCGTGCTTTTGATGGAAAAGACGCTGAATTCTACAACCGTGTCGCAAGAGGCCGTGTAGACGCTTCTCTCCAAAGTCCAACTCAACCTGTTCCGGATTACTATGGTAAGAACCTTGAAGATCTTTTCATACTCATATTGATATTTGATTTTCAGGCGAGAAAATCGGCTCATTACACCAATATAGACAAGTAAGTTAACTCGGACCGAACGCAGCTCTCCCTTGACTGACTTTTCTGCGATCGTAGTGGCTACGAGACCAAGCCAAGTACAGGCGCAAAGCTCTTCTGCCCGAAGAACTGTAGAATCATCTTAACCTCCAGCCATATATTATGCCAATCTTGCATCATAATATTATCATTTCCCCTCTCAGATGCTTGGCCGTTCGTTGGGGTGGCCACCCCTTTCAAATACTCGGCTGTCCATTGGGGTAACTATACCTTCCGACTCGATTCTACAGACAACCTCTTCTATCTGAATAGTCTTCGATATATTCTTGAAGATACTGAGCAACCAATTACCTTGAAATATGGAAAGGGTCCAAATACCTGTCAGACATTACAGCCGTTTAAACTAACTGTGCTTGCGTATAGAAGATGCGCCTGAAGCGGTTGGCTCTTGCAATAATCTCCTTCTTTTCAGGAGAACGTGAACATTGCGCCAATTCGAGCAAGCTGGACCACTAGCAGGAGGTTGATCTGTCCGGATTATGCAGATGTTCCAGCCAAGCACTTTCAACTCAGCAAGAGTCTTAAAAGAACATACCATGCAAGTCGTCAGATGCCAAGGGACCTTTAATATGTTGCCTTTCTAGGCGTTCCTGAAGCGCAATGAGATATGCACGAAGAAGCCCTGGGGATGCTAATGTCAAAATGGCGCGCATCGATTGGTTGTGCAAACTCCCATCATTTCGTAGATATCAAGATTTCCGTGGATTTCGTAAAGAACTGTCTCCCTAGTAAATGGAAAGCGTTCCTGCCAGTACACTCTGGGTTGTATTGGACTATCGGCTATCGGAAAGCAACATGCGCCATGAGCATCACTTGCTCATCATGATCAATAAATATAAGCATGCAAGACTTTTGCCTATAGCTGAGAAATAAATAAACGTGGCTGTGCCAGCAGCGACAACTTGACCCGCCTCTTCGACTATGGCTACTGTTGAACCCCAGGCTGGCAGGAATGCTCAGATTTCGGTGAATTTTACTTGTACCAAAGTCAAGGCGATTCCAAGTCTGGGATTGCCTGCCCTTCACCGTGCCCATTTTACTGGCGATGCATCCGTAGCCACCACCCCCACCAGCTGCACCCGTTCTGAAAGGGAAACACACCAACCAGCCGCCTGCAACTAATGATACTACAGCGGATAATACGGCTAACATTCTTATGGCTATGGCATCCGACCAGCTTGAATTACTCTATATAGGGCACCTACTCTCACAGGCCGACGGACAACTGGACGACAAATAATTGACTTGAACTCCCGATTCGGGTACAAAGTCGACTCGCCGGGCCCAGGCGCTTCCGCAGAGGAGAAAAAGGATTATTACTGCTATTTTCTATCAGGACAAGGCAAGTTGATTTTTTTGCTGTAGTGATGTCTGCTGTTAATACCTTGTCTAGGTGAACCCCTTACTCAAGAAGACATAGTAAACAATGCTCACGCCCTCTATCTCCTCACTTTTTTTTCGAGAGTAACTCCCAGTTTTTACTGATCGAGTTACTATTGACGCTGTCTCGGCTGTCTCTTTGGGGGTCGACCCTTGGTTATCTGCTCGCACATATGTTAAGTTGACAGCCGCTATGAAGCCGCTACTTGCATGGCAGAGAACCAATGAACCTACATCACGTCCTCGAATATTCTGTTATTTTAATACAGATTGGTGGTACTTTCCGAACAGTGGGATTTGGGGCTTGATACACAATTAAAGATGCTCATGCAAACCTCCAACCCTACACCTGATAGTGCTGATTATCCATAAGCGATGCAAGTGATGTGGTTGGCTCTTTCGATGGCTTCCGTGGCCTTGAATGGAAGGAAAAGATTGCACCAAGTCGGGAAAATTTCCGACAATGTGGTGAACCCTCGTCTGAATCTCCAACGTCAAGCGTTGAAGTAACTATCTGATGGTTAGATCCACTTCCCCAGTGCAGGAAAACAACTTACAAGAGTTGCAGGTGGAAGACCTCGCTTGTCTACCGAAAGCGCCCTTGTTGAGCCCTGGCTGTGCTGAAAATTTTGCCACGGCAGTAGAGATGCCTGTCGGTGCCTCAGACGGAAATTGGGTGATCTTCTGCACATCTTTCTCTTCTTGGTCAGGCGATTCGCTTGAACACCTGCGAGCGCGGACTTCTGGTAGGTGGACTATGCAGATGTTCTAGCCATGCATTTTCTCATCAAAGGAACATACCAAACGGTGCAATGAGCTGCTGACATTGGCCCCTCAATTCATGCAAGTCCTTGGATGTCAAGACACCTTTGATCCGGAGCCTTCGGTTGTCTTCGCAGGCAGTCTGGAAAGCGTAAAGTGTGGGTGAATGAGTCTTCCATATCATGATACTTTATACGCAGTTGAACAACATACCAGAAGTGCAACGTAAAAGTGACGGGCACGATATTTTAGCATCATGAGCTGGTAAACTTTCGACCATGATCGGAAGTAGCATCTGAAACCGTAGCCATTCGAAATGAAGACAAGTCCTCGAGTGCTATCTTCTAACCTATACAAGAATCAGCTTTTATAAATCCGTTGAGTAAGACAATTAGTGGGACGACGAACCGCTCAAGAACGTCGAGGTATATGTCATGACAAACGTCTGGAGGTAACAATCCCATTTCCCCATAACTAACCCAGCGGTCGCGGATGCGTTCTATGAGAGAGATCAATGTGAGATATTGCCCGCAAGGATGCAAGTATCGGATGAAGGTCACGAAGCTGAAGGTAAAAGCGAGCAAGGATAATGTGTCGGTAGAGATATTAAACCTGTCTGAAGACGTCGCCATGTTCGGTATTCTACAAAGCTAAGATGAAGGTGTAAACTATGTCGAAGTTATTTAAATCTTCTGACATCCAAATCGGGGATGAAAGAATTGGGCGCTTACTCGAAAATGTTCTCTTTGTGACTTGGTGCAAGCGCTAGATCTGTCGTCATCTACCGTATTCTGGCATGGGAATAAGCGCTTTCTGACTGAGCCGGCGCTTATTACTCCGTATTTTAGAGTGCAAGGTATGGGACGCCAGTACCTGTTCCATACTTGGCAATTTGTCATTGTCGATATAGACGCTTGTTGTCCCGGCCCCGGGCCGCCCGGCGCTTATCTTGTCGGCTATGTATTCTCATGAAAGTTCCAACGCTCTAATTCGTAGAAACGATATTCAAGGGCAAATATTTTGTTATTCGAGAGTGTATTCTTTGCGATTTCTCGAGGATGGACCCTTCAGCTTCCAAATCTGGCATGCTGAGCACCAGCCCCACGTCAACGAGGGAAGTTAATCTGAGAGGTTAATCGGCTTTCTCCTTTGTTCGGAACCAAGAAAAATATCTTTCTCAGAAAAAGAAAGGTTTTATGTATCACACCAGCAGTGCCAACTGGCAGGTGGGAGTTGTGACGCGAGAATAGTTAAATATTCAGTAACATATGGTTTACCGTGCACCAAGAGGAAACTAATTTGCAGCTACAGGATCTAGGTACGGCCCAAGTACTGCGGATGAGACCAGCTGGCACATAAAGGGTTATTCGGAAGACAAATCAGTCCAGTAGGCTGTACCTTACGGAAACTTCCAGGCTTCTAGCCTTCGCACTCCCGCCAACAGTAACAGAGCCCTGAGTACACAGTCATCGGATAATCCGCATTGGATGCTTTCTACTGATAGTACTAAGTAAAAAAACATCCCTCCAGTTACATCGGCCTGGCATGTGCCCGCACAAGCACTGGACTGTTCACCATTTACCTTGAGAATTGAGGTCAATCGTTCTCGGTCGCCAAATCCCGACAGGTCACCAAGGTTTTGATCCAGAAATGAGTTGAAGAACAGATTTAAGAAGTATATTCATCATATCGTGAAAATATCAGCATGGTCTACGAATCAACCGCTATATCGCCTTCATATTGGGGATGGGCGTTGTCTCTAAGAAAAGCGTGCTGTTTGTCTTTGTTTGCTCTCTATAATAGGTCGGTTCAAGAAAAGATGTGTTGCGAGAAAGAATAGATTAACATACCAGCAACTACCAAAATCTTGGAAAAATCTGAGAATATTTCTAGATAGCAATATCTACAGTTCTATGTTGCGAATTCTTGAGAATTGTAAAAACTGTTTTAAAAGGAGCGGAAATGCCGACAGTTTCCACAATTTATATGGCTTAAAAAATCTTTCTGGGAAAAGCTCAACATAGATTTGTGGAGAAAGGTCTTATCAACAAAACATACTCTTAGATTTTTCCTTTAGTGTTTGTGTTAAGCCCAAACGTAGCTTTGAAGAAGGGGTCTACATTTACAGGGTAAACGCGAGCACGTGAGGCCAAATTAGCAGACGCGTCGAGCTCTGATCGCGCCCCTGGCAAGCTTTGACACTAAATCCCTCCACAAATATTGGGTAGCAAGTGTTCAGATTATGCCGACTGCAAAAAAAAAATCCCACCTTCGAAATATAGTCGCATACAGGGTAGCAAAACAAGCCGCAGAAACCCAAGCCCAAGCAATAAGCGCATCCAAACCACGGCCGCGAACAACACGCCAAGCCCACAAAAATGCTCTTCAAGAGCATATCAACACTCTATCATCAAACATTGAAGAGCTTTAGAAGGGTTTTCAGTTTGCAAAATCAGAGAATGATCACCTCACAATTCAGATCATTGAGAAGAACAAAATACTTGGCGAGTACGAACTAAGGATTCAAGAGCACATACAACAGTGCGAAGCGACGGATTTAGCGTTATCGGAGACCCAACATAGTCTAATCAAAGCTCAAGAAGAGTTGAAGACCATCCAAATTCGAGTCCGAAGGGTTGAACGAGAAAAACTGGCAAAAAGCGACCTGCACCAACACCAGATTCAACAAACTCGTCAGGCCGCCATATCCACTTACTCAACTTATTTCACCTATTCCTCCGGATTTTCTTCCCTCATTGATGGAATGTAGTTGATAAATGTACTACTAGGCAGCTGTTTGGGCTTCTACTATTTTATTTTGACCTCTGGCCACTGATTTCCGAAAGTGAGAAGTGAGCTTTCTCGATGGGCCGACTGAACATTTTGGAGGCAATTTCAAAGCTCTTAAGATTTACCATACATAGAAAAGAGCATATACTATGCATTTATGATGTTAAAATAGTTCTAACGCTGTGAGGATGGCTCGAAAATAAATTGAAGAGTGAAAAACCGAAGGTTTTCACCGTTTGAGGGGAGACCAAACAAAACCAAACACCACGGTTTTCTTAGTGGCGTTGCCCATCCCCATTCATATATCAAGTAGCTGATTCGAAATTGCTCTTTGCAGCGACCTACCCCCTTCTGCGGGAAGATACTCACCAATCGCCGACTTTATCAGCGATTCAACCGTCACTCGAGAGAGAGAACGGATGGAATCGCCTCCAAGAGTGAACAAGGTTTCGGCACATATGGCTTTCTTTTCATCTAACGTGAAAGGCACGAAAGGAAGGACAGTCGTAACTCTGGAGAGCACAGAAGCCTAAAGGTGTGATTAGTAAGTAATGAGAACGGCTACAATATAACACACCCCGAGTCTTTCGGAAACCTTTGGTCGACACAGGCCCATGAGCTCAACATACTCCTCCCGTGACATCATCTCCTCAGGGTTTGGTCTTTGCTCTTGATGCTGGAAGACTAGATCGTGTCCGACATTGGAGGTGCCGAGCCAGACGACATTGCGGACATCAACGTGTCGCCCATTCGTTTCAAGGACACATCGACCAAACTCCCAAGGCATATGAAGCGACCACAGTATTTTGTCATCAATTGTCTTCTCAATTTCCTATCCACAGAAGAGGTCAACTTTTTAGCAAGATTCAGAGACCGAACCGGGCTTACGTCCAAAACAACGACGCAGCGCTTGCCTTCGTTATTGATCAAAAATTCAGCCAAAGAACACGATGAAGGTGGCTATTCAAAAGTTTAGATTGAATACCCCGTGGCAAATTTTCAGATCACATACCTCATAAGGACTCATCGAAAATGCTTGCCAGAGGTCATGAGAGGACTTGAGGGTTGTCATGTTGACTGTATGGGTTGGCACATCGAGCAAAGCTCCAACTGAGAAAAAATCAGTTTATAGGCATGGTAGAAGCAATATCGCGCTTACATTTCCTTGCCAAAAGACTCTTTCCGTGCCCACTAGGCCCGCACATTATGACGACAATCGGAGCAGGCGTGAGATCTCTCGATTTCATGGACAGTGCTCGGAAGAGCTGTTCAAGGGCTCGATCTTGTCCAACAAGGTCATACCGGACTCGTGTAAGTGGTCGGAAGAATGAGCGTTGGATGAGTGCTGAGCTACGCTTCGTATGTATGGCGTCTGCTCGTTCAACGAAATACCTGCGAAAGTTGTATGTCAGTACGGAATACAACAATGAAAATGAGAGCTAACCGTGTTGCAGGGTCCATGTCGTCCAAGAGAGTCTTAAGCTTCTGTGCTCCATCATCTTCCCCCTCGACGTTTGCCACAGACTCTTCTTGGCCAGGCCTTCTGGAAGATGGCTCAGCTTTAGCTGTAGCTGGGTCAGCTCCATAGGCCAACAGCGCCTTTACGATGCCAAGCTTGTTCGTCAGTTTGTCGTTGCCCATAGCGAAAGCTAGGGCTGATTGCGGTCCAACCGCCTCGTTGGGATTGACTTCACCGCTCTCCAGCACTTGTAGGACTTGATCAAGGTCGTTGCTCGCAATAGCAAACATCAGTGTTGGACGAGGTGTTTCAACAGCATATGGAGGTTGATATGGATGCGAAAGTTGCATAGCGGTTGAGGAACGGGTTACTGGTGCAGTGTGCGGAAGCACAGGCTGCCGGATGGTTTCGTCATATGGGTCGCGCCTAAACGAAGACCCAGTTGTGTCTTCGTCAAGTTCCTCGTCACGTTCATAGAAAGGCTCTGAAAGACGACTCGAAGGTCTGGGGCCAAGTGTAGAATGTCTCCAGGATGTTAAAGGTGCGGATTGGGGTTCGTCCTGCGGGGGTGGAGGGAAAAGGTTGTAAATGTCGCCTGAAGCGAACGAGCTCGTCGAAGTGAAAGTATTGTCATGTTCCGAAATTGATAGACGATTAGGCTGGGGTATATGCGAAGATCTTGAGGATATCTATGTTGAGGTCCACGATGAGATTTTTTCTACATGAATCACAGATGATACACACCAAACGATTATGAGATAGTGAGTTGCGAGATGATACAGTTGCAGATGAGAGGGATATACGATTAATGCCTAAACACCGACTATCAGCGACAGCAAATGCGTCTTGACGAACAAGACCTTACGAGACTGTCGAGAGCTGTTGGAAAACGAAGATGAAATGCGAGATTCGAATAAAGATCGTGACAAAGAGTTAGAAGTAAGGACGGTAGACTGAAATACACCGTTATTAGAGCGAGACCGAGTAACTTAAACGAGCGCACTCACAAGACGAAGTGGCTTCAAGCCTTTGGGCAATGCCGAACCAGCTGACGATGAAGACGTTTTCGGAGATTCAGGCTCCGGATTGGTAGTTTCGACGTTATTTTCTAAAGGAGACGGGGGAACGATTCTTCCAGCACTACGATTGCTCAATAGTGACGACCTGCTTGTGGACTAGTGAAGGGACGCAGGTAAAAATCAAGTACAACCAACTCAACACGAAATAAACTTACCAGCGATAACCTTCTCTTGAATCCAAAAGACACTCGTTTGGAGGCGTCAACCTCTTGTCCAGAGCCTTCGTTGCCAGAGCCTGTGATTGAATGGCTTTCTTCTTGGGGAGAGAAAGGCGAAGCCCGACCTAGCGAGCTGACAGATGTGATTGGTGAAGATGAAACTGGGGATTCGGTGGCGATTGTACCACCGGAACGAAGAGAGAAAGGAGGGGGTGTGAATACTCGTTCGCGTAAAAGAGAGGTAGAACTGCCGGGAGTTGAAGTATTGGATAGATATGAGGGTTCAGCCCGTGGCGGGCTGAGACCAGCATTGCGCATAGAATCGGAAAGCACGTCTTTCGGAGAAGCGATAACGGAGTAAATGTCGTATAGAGAATTCAAAGTGTCGTTTTCAAGATTAAGAGGGGCTGGGCTCCTGAGGTAAGCAAGAACAGCTGTTTCTTCGGCATCAGTGGCACCCTCGCTAGGCGGTGTCGGGCTTGGGGAAGGGCTAGTCGAAGCCAATTGCCGAGGCATTGGGGTATCTTCTTCATCGGGTTCGCCTAGTGATCCTGTTTCATCGAGGAAAGATGAAGAATGACCAGCGGGTTCTTCGGCGGAGAAAGTCATTTCTCTTGAAGTCAGGAAGTGTGTTGGGGTCCTGCTGACTCGCTTGATAGCTTCTGTTACTTGCTCTCGTAGGGTTTCAGGATCCTGACCAAGAAACAGCGCTGTCTCTTGACTCTCTGGGTCCCATGTTGAGGTTGAACCAGATAGGTCTACGTCTGGCTGACGGAAGACATCTTCGCCATCGAATACTCCACTGCTGGATATTTCAGCATCTTCACTCTCCTCAATCACGTCTCCCTCATTTTCGTCTTCTTCCTCTTCGCCATCCTCGACTCTGCTATTCCAAGACGCCGTCAGCTCTTCTAAATCAAGACGAGAAGATTCCTCTTTCGCTCTGTGGTATTCTTCGGGTGAATCCAACCCAAGATCGAGTGGCTCGACCTCTTGCTGAGGTCCGGGCGAAGCGGTCCTACTTGGTGAAGTTGCCATGAAGACTCCAAGACGAGGAGAAAGTATGCGGGCTGTATGTGAACCAAATGGTGATGAAAGTAACTCGAATGTTGAGCTGACGGAAGGACTGCGGGGTGGAGAAGGCAGAGGACCAGATGGAGGATTCCATTGTTCTCCAAAGCCGGAATCGAATGAGTTGGCTTCTTGAGCTGACGGACTTCTGCCAATCTGACGAAAAGGGCCCAAATGTAATGTAGATATTTCGATGGGAGAGAGCAAGCCAGATGTCGCTTGTGAAGCCACGGAATCGCGGTGTTTCCGAAAGGATGGAAGTGAGGGTTCCGGATTCGGTTCCATGTATTCTGCGTCTCCACTAGGCACGACATCAGCAAGACGTGCCGTTGCTTCTTCTTCCGCAGGCTCAAAAGGTTCTGTATCGTCAAGGTCATATATAAGAAGGTCTTGACCAGACTGTTCCGACGCGTCGCCTTCGTCAGAGTAGTCGGAAATTGCTGTCCAGTTAGCCGTAAACTCTTCGTCGTCGTCTTCAGCCTCGTCCGAGCTTCCCTGCGAAGAATCCGCCTCCTCTTCAACAGGTTGTGAGTACTGACCAAAGCCCTCTGAATGAACAAGGGTTGGTAGACTCTCGGCCCAAGGATCCGTTTCATTTCGACTGCTTGTTTCGGTTGAGATTGTATCTTCATCGTCAGGATCTCCAATGACATCTCGCAGTGCGAGAAGTAAATTTGTCGTACGAGGAGAACGATTAGGTGAGCGAATAGACTGGGGAGAATCGATGACGACTTGTGGGGGACGTTTGGGTGTAGTAGATGTTTCTCGCAGGCTAGCATCGTATTTTTGCGATATACCCTCCCGGTTCGGTACTGACGCCACTTCGTGAGTGAAGTTGCAAGCGTCACCGAAGAGGCATTTGCCTTGCTGAAAAAAAGGACAAGGTCGGGCTAATCAAAAGGTGAGTTGTCGCAAATATATTGAATTTTTTTTTCCAAACACGAACTTTTGACTCGCCATGAAGGTTCTGGCAAGTCCATTACTCGACATTGACCTCTCTGGCCGCGAAAAAACGACGTGTGTGGGAGCAGCAGAAAGAGATGAACGTTAACGAACCTGACTACTCAAATGGGTTAAGCCGCTGTCAAACATGTCAACAACTCTGCATCGTGATTAGATTAGATTGTTAATTTGCTTCCGTCGTCGTCAAAGCAACATGGTTGCAAAAACAAAGAAAACTTAACAACTGAACAGTGCGAATTATGCAACGGGACTATACAAAAAGCAAGGGGAAAGCGAGTCCTAGGATTTGAATAAAGTTATCGAAACCTTGAACAGGGATGAGGTATCAGGAAGAATATCAAATCAAGCAATTTGAAGAGGGAAATGATTGATCAAGTAAAGACCGACTCAGGCCAAAAAGCTGGTATCAATTCCATGAGAAAAGTCCCATATACATATTCTCTGATGAACATATTAGCTTGTCAGATTCGAAGATGAAGAAATGGGCGTGCATTACCTGATCTTCACCACACGAAACAATCTGAGAAGTTTTAATCAAAATATGAAAAGTAGCCAACAAAGATCAGCCGCACCTTCTTGGAATCGAAGCCGATGCAAAAGATCCTGCCCGTATGTCCCCCAGTAAGGTCAGCGACCAATGCCCCCGTCTTTTTATCCCAGACCTTGATGGTCAAATCATAACTTCCACTTAGCACGAACTCGTCTCCCAACGCAACGGTCCGAACTAAATCTCGATGAGGCAGCTTCCTTTTCAATTTCCAGTTGACAGCAGCACTAGGCTCCAGGGTGTCAACATTGTTGCTGCCACACGACTGACAAAGTAAAAGGGATGAAGGGGAGGGCGATCCAAGATTATGAGAGGTAGCCGTTGAGGAACCCACTTGAGCACCAGACGAAGTATGGACATTAGCGTGTTCGAGGCAGGTTGACCAGCCTCGAAGCGTCGTCATATCGAAGATACGAACATGGGTATCGGAAGAGCCGGACAAAATCACTGGTGGACTGAAGTCGATTGCAGCGATTCTAGAATAAGACGTGAGTTAGATTTCATTCTGACCCAGCAGCCAACGAACCCTCTAGTGTGATGAGCATCGAATGTTCGAAGGAGTCTTCCAGTATTGGCATCCCACAGTTTGACCGACCGGTCGCCAGATGCAGAAACAATATGTGATTCTGAAATAGACACCGCGTTGACAGCAGCTCTGTGTGCACACATCACGAATTGAGACTTGAGGCTCGGGAAGAAGTAAGTTCGGACAGTTCGGTCTAGCAACAATCAAAACGCGAATTATAAACGCAAGTTGAATCACATACCTTTCGAACACGATACCAGTATAGTGCTATTGAATCTTACGCAAAGCACCGAGTCTTCATGGTCGCAGATTGTTTTGACGAGCTCTGCGGTGTCAAGGCGCCATACACCCACTTGTCTGTCACTTCCAGCGCTAGCCAGATAGCCTCCATCAGCGCAAAGGCTCAAGACCGATCCAGTATGAACGCCTGAGAATATTCGCTCGACCATCCCAGTTTCCAGGTTCCACTCCCTTATCGTCTTGTCTCTTGATCCAGTGAAGAGTACCTGCTTCCCCGTCTCGGGATATGTGTATAGCTGTAGACAGTACACAGTACTTGTATGAGCATTTGAAGGCGCACCACGGGTCTGCAGAGGAGATAGACGGTAGTTCGACCGAATGAACCGATTTCTAAGCTTGACGTGTGACTGGTGAAGCAGCTTGTAATTAGGCTTCATATATGCGGCAGGTTCATGCCTTGATTTGAGCATAGACGGTGGCGAGTGGCGGAACTGAGATCCACGAGGTTTAATCAGGCTATTGCGTGAACTAGAGGGCAGCAATTGAGGATCTCCGAAATAGAGAGTTCGCCGGGGAGTGGTCGGCGAAGGTAGACTCCCACTTGAGATTGAGGACATGGACACGAATCCAGAGTCAAGTTCAGCATGCATAGCAGCAAGCTCAGCTTTTGCCGCTGCAAGACTGTCGATTATGACGAATTGTTCTTCCTCCTCTTCGCTTTCATCGCCCGAGTCTCCCATACCCTCGTCATCGGAGTCATCCGCTTCGCCAGAATCCTGCTCTGACGCGTTGGATGCGTTTGTGCGAAGTGACCGCCACTTCCACCCGCGTTCCTCGCAGAGACTCCTCCAAAGACTTTGGTCATCTGCAAGGTCCCGCCATCTTCGACTGACAAGAGCGCAAGTCACAAGCGTTTGGAAGGGTAAATATGAGAATATCTGCAAAGATATCTCGGTGGGAAGAGACTAAAACACGCGTGAGCAGAAGTAAGCCATGCTGCTCAAAAGACACACTCTAACAAGGTCGAACTGCAACAACGGTGCAATCCGTCTCTGGATCGTGGCCAACCTATCTCGAGGAAGAGACGCGAGTAGCTTGTATGCTAATTCTTGTAAGTAGGTCGCTGGGTAAGTCTAAGAATGCCATAGATGGTGCTTCACAACATACCTTCGGTATCCTGCACAGATCCCAGTGGCGCGTCCTTCATAGACCCACGTGTTAGAGACTTGTACCCTATGTGTGACAAAGGTCTGTCTGCTACAACGTCCTTGGCTGTAGGTCTTTCATCAGTAAGAATGTCGGGCATGATTGGAAAGTAGCAGCGAACTTGGGAACAAAACGCAGTCGTGGTTGCGTTATAAAAGGGTTGATACGCAGATGCGGCGTCCCTGGATTCATCATCGTCGAGAGGCAACATCCCATTTGCACGTGGACCGTTGCTTGTGCTTTGTCTGCACCCATACTTTTGTCTTGTAATTTTTTTTCAATACTGGCATTGCCGTGTACGATGATGATCAACACTCTTGCTCTTGTTCCGAGAGCTGGCTGGAATTACAAATTCAAAGTACTATCTCCTTCACAACCACAAGAGTCCAGACCAAAATAAGACCAAAGTTCACGTTGGAATGCGTGTGTCGAGAGTGTGTCAAGGCTTCTCTCTGCCCTTGCAGTTCCAAATGATAATGGCAGTATCTCTTCTGATTACCTTATGCCTTTGAAATTTCTTTGGACAAACCAACCCCTGCCAACTTCCTGCGCCTCAGAGGCCCCATAAAAGTGATGCTTGATCAGAAAAACTTAAACTCAGGCGACTCCCTCTTTACTTCGATTCTTGTGAAATTTGAAGACTACGGACCAACAGGTTTTCCCCGGCCTGTTCCCGGAGCAACAATGGCGCAATAAAAGGTAGCCACGATCAACAATATTATCTACATCGACCGGACTGACCAGTGAGTAAATTCTGACATTCAGGAGTCAAGAAGGGGACTAATTTCACAAATTGGTAGTATCAGTAAATTTGACCCCGCGGATGCGGTGCACAGGCGGATTAAACATAACGCCCATCCGATCAGAGAAATGTATCGCAACGCAGCTCGGTGCGGAAGTAAGATTTCAGACCCTAATATCATTCCTGCAATATTTAATTCGACCTTCATTCTCAAGTCAGGCTGTTCAACTTCCCGTCTCGAACAATGTCTGTATCCTGGAGCAAGAGTTTAATTCTCTTTGAAGAGGTATGCAGGAAACAGTACGCTTCCTTGCTTAAGGCGGGTTATCAGTTGTGTCCTCGATATGATCCATGTTTTGACAAGTTGGACTCAGAAGTCAAAGACTGGACTGAGCTGTTTCTCGTCCATATTGTAAGAATTCCTTTCCAAGACTTGACATGTACTCGTTATCCTGATTTCATGCACTCTTTTGACAGGGCCTCCAGGCTGAAAACACTATAGATGCCATGTCTAACGATACTACCAATGCCATGACAAATACTAAGTTGAGTCTGACTCGATGGAATACTCGTTTGGCTCCTATAAAATCCGTCCCGGGGATTAAACGTAAGACGATGTAAGTAGACCCGAGAGCCATTAATAACGAGGTGGTAGATATTCAACAGCAAGACAATATTTCCGGACCGAGGTATTTGGCAAGATGCTTGAAAGTGGGATCCACAGTTCGCATGATGAAATGATATCCTTCTGGGAACATCTCATCCGCCTCCATGAGCATGTCTGAGAGGAGGTCACGTCTACTGGTGTGTGAAAGATTTAAGCCGAAATCGGTCAAACAATCGCTAAATTTGAAACACACCGTAGGGCGACGCCATGTTTGTGGATGAATTGTAAACCCTAGGGAATAGTCTGAGCGAGAAAGGAGGCCAAATTCGTATATGGAAAGACTTGCAATAAAGGCTTGCCACAGGAAATCTAACACTTCTCCGAGAGTCTCAAACCCTGGACTGCACCAAGGGCGAATCATAGGATGAACCAAAATCTTGTACAGCGAGACGGTACCACTGTCATCTCGCGAATCAGCCGAGCGGCATAGAAATTCATCATTAACATCGACATCAGATAATGTCAGCTCGTTCAAAACGGGTAGACAGTGGTTGTACTTTTGGAGATCGGTTCTGTGGTCAAAACTATCTCCATCTGAGGTCGTATTCAATTTCGAGGTGCGATTGGGCAGTGGGGATGCTTCCAAAAAATCGATTGAAATACAGTGTGTCAGAATAATATCGGATGTCGAAATTGACGTGAGCCTAAAAAGTATGAGTTTTTGCATCATAGTCGATAAGCTTTGGGTAATCGTGGTTTGCGATAACGTTGAGGTCATGAACGAATCTGAGGATGAGTGGAGTATAATAGTACCCAGGTCAGTTCTCCTAAATCCTTTGATGACCTCGTCTTTGGTGAGCATTAACGGGCATGGAGGGCATTGGGCTAGAAAATATGGATTCCCACCCCAAATTGGATGATTATCAAAGATCTCCAATCCTCTTTAGAGTGAAAGGATCTGAGAGAAAATTCAACGCTTGGAGGTCTACTGGGGAGTTCACAATAAATATGGAATTCCAAAGTCGAACTCAAAGCTATAGTTCTACAAATTCTTACAAGGTGACTTAACCAGACAGCGCTCTCATGGTGCTGCTGCTGGCATTTTCTAGATACTCATATTTTCTCGAGTCGAGAGTGAAAGTAACCGGACCCTAAACACAAAAGGTTAGCTCATCTACTCACATTTAAGATAATCAAATTGACCTCGTTCATGAGGCTCACACTCATCATCGCGCCAAAGCGTCCATCTAGAATCCATTCATCTCACGATAACCGCGAATACCAGCGAAAGGCTTACCAAAGATCTTATCTGCCTCGTAGGAAAGCTTCAAAGCTTCCAAAAACGTAGAGTACAGCTTTTTAGATGGTTCTGTCGGCTAGCAGATTATTAGAAACTCCAGGTTTTGTAACGAGAGCAGGTGAAGCTCACCATAGCACGATGGAAATCAGGTTTATTGCCTTTCGACGTATTTGCCATCAGAGTAAACTGAGAGACGCAAAGCACTTCGCCTTCGATGTCTTTGACACTTGCTTTCCACATTTGCCCCGGTTGCTCTGGGTTCTCGAAGATTCTGAGTGCAAGTCTTCGGAGGGGTGGTGGTAAGAACCTGTGGCAGAATATCAAGCAGCAACACAAACATCTTTTTGGACAAGACAGCCACGTCTACTTCCGTGTCATCTATCCTAGAGTGACTGGGATTGAAGAACTGCTTTTTGTTTCAGCGGACGACGGTACAGACCTATCCCGATTCCAACCAGAACCATGAGACCAGTGGAGATTCTGGAAATTACTTTATTATCCACTAAACTGTAATGAGTACACAAAAATTAAGCCTAAATTTTGCCACACGCACCTGCGACAGATGCAGAAGAAACCCGCTGGATTATGGCCCGCATCGCGATGTGGCAGAAGACAAGATAAATGTGACCTTCCAAACGCGATCGGACTCGCGTGGGACCGTTCACGGTTGTCTTCGACCATCACTTACCGCTGCGATTGGCTCTGCTGCCCCTAAATCTTAAGTGTTGATCATGGAGTCTGTTGTTCTTGAAACAAGTCTTGGAGATATTCAGTTGGAACTGTATTGGAACCATGCACCAAAAGTCGGCATTTTCTCTTCACCTCCCCACCCTTGCAAACTCATGTGTACTTTTAGACCTGTAAAAACTTTACTGAGCTCACTAAACGAGGTTATTATAACGGCGTCGTGTTTCATAGAGTTATCTCGGTGCGTTACCACTCTTCTTAATCAGGAAAATGAGCTTTAATTCACACTTCTTTTGAAAGTAGGACTTCATGATTCAAGGTGGCGATCCTACTGGGACAGGAAGAGGAGGAACAAGTATTTACGGGAACAAATTGTGAGTCTCGAGAATCTTTAGGAACTTAGTATTGATTTAACATATATCTTACTAGCGAAGATGAATTCCACCCCGACCTGCGGTTCACTGGCGCAGGAATTTTGGCAATGGCCAATTCGGGGCCAAACACAAATGGCGCGTAGACTTGCTCACTCAACTATTCGAATTCCTCTTGCTGATATATATATTTCATTCTAGGATCTCAGTTCTTCGTGACCTTAGGGCCAACGCCATATCTTGATAACAAACACACGATTTTCGGACGAGTTAGTTCAGGGATGCGTGTGGTTCAAAGATTAGGTGCCGTCGGTGTGGACCCCCAAGATAGGTTCGTTGGTCTGAACTATTCATTAGAGCGCCTGCTGATATGCCGCCTCTTTCCCTTCCTTAGACCTAGAGAGGACATTAAGATTCATAAAGGACGTGTCATTTGATTGTAATCACTGGGTGTGGCTTTGGGTGACTATGATATTCTAGTCCCAGAAGTCCACCCCAATAGCCCCTTGCCTATTATGCCTATATCGTATTTGATGAAACGAGAAGACTTCGAGTTTTCATTCTTATCTGCCAACGCCGACCTTCAACTTCGAAAATCAAACTTTTGGTTCCAATACGGGCTCGGACCTTTTCATATGCCAATCGCTTAAACCCAATGTCCAAATGGTGTCCTTACATTCGAAGATAGATTCAAGACACTACGACATGGATGCCATCTTTTTTGAATGATTTGAATTTGAATCTACGACTTTCTTCAAGGCAAGACCAAGCTGTTTTTGCATTTCTCTGCCACTTGACTACGGTGAAGCATTTTTGCAGCCCTGTGCCAAGAACTGTTTTGGATCACAATCAAAGAGTTTCGCACATGGTCCAAGGAGGTCCAGACTATTCCTGGCTCGCCGACTGTCACCTATATATTCAAGAGTTATGTATAGGCGGTACCTGTCAGCTTGACGTTCAGTACCTACGCCTCACCATGCCAAACGCCAGCAATATGTTTCTCCGCTTGCCGTAATGGGGACCTTCGTGGGCATCATCAGGCATCGTCCCCATGACAAGTTCGCTTTTCTCAAGGCGGAGTGTATAATCGAACCAAGTGCTCTTCCTTCTCCACCAACTCACACAGCTTCTTTCCCTTTCGCTTCGCTCCTTGCATGGATAATGTCCGCAAGCGCTTCTTCCTCCGGACCTTCTCGTCGAGGGTCTAAGGATCTGCTTCACCTTATGAAGGTGTGGTCCGGTTTGTCCCCCAAGCCCTAAAAATGGCATCTCTTCACCCGCTCACCCTCTATTCAAAGCCTGTCTTATAGGTCCGGAGGCATTCGTAAGGATTACTTCGATTTTTCGATTGATACTCCGTAGGCGGACAAGTGGGCTTTGGTGGGACGATTACTTCGCCTTACTGGCATGAGTTTTAGCGCTTCCTTTCTTTATAGCGGCGTGGTTCATCTTAATTGTTCGTAAGTGCACGAGACTCAGAGAAATATCTGCCAAATTAACTTGATTCTTAGCTAAAATGGGTCGAAAGATGCTAACTTGTGTAGCATGGATCTTCATGCTCATTCATCTTATGGTTTTATGGTGGATATTTTGGTCACAATCACCTTGTATCAACGTCTCTGACCTTGGGTTCCCCAGCACAGCGCGGATAGCCTTGCGCTTTCCATCGCACGCATCCCTCCTCCAACAACCCGTACATTCCGAGTAACCGTCATATTTTGCTGGATATACGGATTCTGCTGCGTCATAAGCGTCCTTGAATTAGTTATCATTTGCGAAACCACGAAAAAAACGCTGGGAAAACGTATCTCCATACGCCTGTACCCTGCCTGACTTCAGAGGAGCGGTATTTCCATACGTTGGTGAATACACCATGATACATTGCATATAACAACAGTATAACTAATGAGTAACCTTGAATGTAGCGGATGTCGCAAGTGATATATTTCTCGTTGGACTTGCTCTGCGTCAGTTTTGGAACATCAAGCTTCGATCCAAGGGCGCCAGAATCCTTGTCTTGACTGGGTTTACTGCCAGCCTACTCATATCTCCTGTCTCCTTTGTGATCGGGCTTTTGGGCTACCTGCGGGCTTGACACCAGCAGGCCTTATGGCACGCGCGATGTCGACTCACATACTGGTAAGTTGTCGCTCCATGACTTACAATCCCATCTATAACTGATATGTCCCTTATGCGCAGGGTATTCTCGCCTTAGTGGCTTGCAACGCTCTGGTTGTCATGTCATATATATACCAACGTCTACACAAGCATGACGAAGAGCTCGCCTCCGAATTATCAGCCCTCTCGCAAGTGCCTACAGACTCTGGCACCTCAGCCAGGCCGACACCTTCAAGCGAAGCAGACTCTTTCGAGTTCAATGCCTCCTCCGATCCATATGTCTTAACGGACATCGAATCAGAGTGGTCGACATCCCAGTTAAAAAACGATTTCAGTCGGAAAACTGATGATTCAAAGGTCGATCCAGTTCGTTCGGCAATACTACCCCTTTCTAAGAAATGTCATCGCTCATAAATCTATCACTGTCCCTCCTGTTTTCGTCTGTGGGTTCCTGGATAACTTACTTATTTGATTATATGATCATAATGTTATACTCTTGGTTGACCTATCATTTTATTAACTTGAAACTTATCTAACGTATCGATTCCTTGCAGCACTTTTTTGCCACACGAGTACAAGCTTGAGTGGGTATCGGGAATCATGTGTTCACAGACGCCACCCGGTGACTTGTCCCGAAATGCTAGCGCTTTTATAAATTTAGATGCCGGACTCAGAAAGTTAGGATAAGATTTCCGAGTCGTTTGGATCTTTAGCGCGAAGAACCCAGCCTGTCGTTGGCAAGGTGTAACTGTGTAAGTAGTCGTATTCTGATCAGTAAGATTCTTAACTTACTACTACTTCCTAAGACCACCAATTTCCCGGTTTTCCACCAAATAGCCGCCACTCAGTGACTTGTCGAATCGGACTCTCACAGGTGTTTAAAAGTTACGTTTAGATGGTATCTGCCGGCCACGCCACGCCAAACGTCAAATTGAAAATTGTAACAAATTCAATGGGTATATATATGTAGATGATTTTCTTTCGTACATTCGACAATTGAATCCACTTTGTTCGGGACGATGTCGTATACATATATGAACCAAGTGTTCTTCCTTCTCTACCAACACAAACGACTTCCGTTTTCTTTGCTTTGCTCTTTGTACGGTCCATGACCGCCAGCACGCCTTCTGTTAAGAATCTGCTTTACATTATAAAAATATGGTCTGGTTAGTGCGCAGAGCCCAACATACACCATATATCCACCCGTTCACCTTCTGCTCAAAGTCTGCCTTTTTATTCCAGAAATACTCGTATGGGTTGTATCGATCTTTCGATTGATATTGCGGAGGCGCACAAGTGGGCTGTGGTGGGATGATTACTTCTCCTTGCTGGCGTCTGTCTTGGCAGTCCCTTTCTTTGCAATGGCGTCGTTGCCATTCCTCGCTCGTGAGTGCAGGGAACCCAGGGAAACATTTGCGTTGAAATTGACCCGATTCCAGCGCATATATCTCGAAAGATGCAAGTTAACATTGGATGGATCGTCCTACTCATTGATCTCATGGTTTTATGGTAGATTTTTTTAGTCACATTTTATCAACCGCTCTGACTTGAACTTCCCCAGTACAGCACGGATCAGCCTTGCGCTTTCTATCGCACGCATTCTTCCTCCAACAGACCGCACATTTCGAGTAACTGTCATATTTTGCTGGATCTACGCGTTCTGTTGCGGGATTAGTATCCTCCAATTAGTAATCATATGCGAAGCCACGAGAAAGAAGTGGGAAAACTCTTCTCCGCGTACTTGCAGATTGCCTAATATCGGAGCTGCTATTTTCCCGTATGCAGGTGAGTACACGTACTATAGGATGTTGCACAATATGTAACTAACGAGTATTTTTGAATACAGCTGATGTTGCAAGCGATTTATTTCTCGTTGGGCTTGCTTTACGGCAGTTCTGGAACATCAAGCTTCGATCCAAGGGCGCCAGAATTCTCGTGTTAACTGGGTTTGCTGCCACTCTGCTGGTTTCTCCGTTGGCATTCGTGGTAGGGCTCATGGGCTTCATTCCCGCGGGCCTGACGCCTGTTGGTATTACAGCGCGTGCGATGTCAACCCACATGCTGGTAAGTCCCCGACGTAAAAACTCTTGTCGTTACCTGGCCATACGACCACACTGTCTAACTGATGTCTGTATATCTTATGTACAGGGCATTCTCGCTTTAGTGGCTTGCAACGCTCTTGTTGTGATGTCATACATATATCAACGTCTACACAAGCATGATGACGAGCTCGTTTCTGAATTGACAGCCCTCTCACGAGTTCCTACAAACACTGGCAGACGGACGGCTTCCAGTGATGCAGACTCTTTCGAGTTGAATGCCTCCTCCGATCCATACGTATTAACAGACATTGATTCGGAGTGGTCCACATCCCAGTTGAGAAGTGATGACAGTCGAAAAACTGACGATTCAAACGTAGATCCCACTCGTTTGACCGTGCTGGGTATTTCAAAGAGAGAAGAAAAGGCATAAAATCTACAACTAGTACTATTCTTACCATTTTCGTATGTGGCTCATGGGGAACACTATTTATTTACAATCTTAATATCAGAATCTTGTGGCAGACATTAGTAATACTTATTTGATACATTTTCTCCCTAGGTTAGGTAGTACAATTAAACTCTGGGTCTACCGCCCAGCTTATACACATATCATTGTTAAGGCGATGCGCTCGAAGTCTCGAACAATGTACAAAAGTCGCATGCGTCGTGGTCACGGTGCTCAATCTATATCAACAGTAAATATATACCGACATCAGCAGTGCTTCAAGAAGCTGTAGAATCGGAGATACTTTAGGTAGGTAACGGTGGTATTAGAGAAGCTGGGAACTGGCGACGAGGGGTTCGTCGATTCATGATGAGGGTAGATTAGATACCAAGGACCGGCGTATGCTTCGGTGAGGCCGAGCCGAGTACACGTGACGTCAAAGCGCAAAAAATGTGTCTCAGATATCACGTCATCGCAGCCACAATGGGCGAACAAAGGAAAAAGTTGCTCAACCCTCCAGGTCACAATGGGCAAGCTCTCAATCCACTCATGGACGATACAGTTCAAGTGCTTGATATATCAAATCTATTGCGATGGGATCCTAGTCATACAAGTGTACATGCGGGGTTTGGTGGTACATAATGCATAAAATAAAGATAGATGAAAAATGAGCCACGGATGAACAATGGCGGATGAAGAACGAAAGTATGTAGATGTGGTTTCCGAAAAGAGTCCCAGAGCGAGCCGAACGACCATGCAGTAAGAAAGAGCTCATCGTGAAGTCGTCTTCTCGATTACTCCGCAGACCACTGACCAACACTCATCGATAACATCCCACATCTCCTCGTTGTCAAGTGTGCCGAGCACACATGCGTTGGACCAGAGCCCTTTGATTACAACAGCGCGGTTTACGACTTTTTCCATTGATGATGACCAGTCGATAGGAAGGAGAGCAGCGCGGAGGGCTGATGCGTCTTTGGTGTAGAGGTACATCTGGAACAGGGAGAAAGTTTCAGGTGAAGGAACAGATGCGCGGACCACGGGAAGAGTGGCGGTTGAGGTCTTGTTGCCTGCTGGTGTAGCAGCTGAAGAAGCGGGCATCGAAGGGAATTTGCTGCAGTTCGCTGCGAATGGAAGTTGGTGGATGAGGAAAGCTTGGCGAGAGCTTGATGCTTTGCTTGAACTGGAGAGATCGAGGATATGGGTTGGTGCCATAACCGACTCGGATTCACTGTCGTAGAAGACCACGCGAAGCTCGGTTGGGTTTACAGTGTTGTTGGTAGGGATAATGCGAGTTCGTTCAATGCCGGCTACCATGCTATGAGAAAAACAATGCGAAAGTCAGTATGCGATATTCCATTGTAGTGATGAAAGGAGATACACACCTTTGAGCCATTGAAGGAACCATTTCGCGGACAAAGCCGTCTGGAACTCCACTGAGTTCCGCAAAGTCTTTCTTTAGCGCCTCTAACTCGATATCACTGGAAGTTGGGCGAGCGAGTGTGCGAGGAATGTTGAGACGAGGTGTCATGCACGACTTGGCAGCGCGTTTGACTTTTGGCGAGGCAAAAGTATCGCGCGAAGTCTTTGAAAGTCTCATTTGCTGAGAACAAGAGCTGCGAACTCGGTTTGTAGGCTGCAAGACCCGACGAGAGCAGGAAAACTGGAAGTTTACTCGGACAAGCTGAGCTTGGCTGCAGCAGTTGTCGAAGACTGAGCCGGCGACGGCGGCGCGGTTCTGAGAGCGTGCGAGCATTGTTGAGGATGTGTGAAAACAAGTAAAAACTGAGGGCGAGGGGAGGCTTTGAGCTGAAGAACACCGGAGGAGTACTGGGGGTGGTGATGGAGTCGATAAGATGGGACGCTGGACAGTTTATATAAAGACGCAGACAATGGCCATACGTACAACTGCAATCCGGCTCTAGCGCGGTAACCGGGATTCGACTCTCTTGCCATATACGGAAGGTCCTCACGATTGACCTGTACCCCGCTGCGCTGACAATTACCATACATGGCAGGTCTTTGTCTTCTTCCCCGCCTTGCCGTAAACACCAATCAGCCAAATCACTTTGTTGTCGCTTCGATTGGTACAGCAATCTCGTAACCACACTCTGGATTGAAATCAATCATAAAACAGCAATCATATCGCGTCGTAGAATATATTCATGACAAGTCAATTTCCTCTGTACTATCTACCCGTTCAACACACATAGGTCGCTCTGCCGAACCCGTACTTTTCTCATCGTCTGATGGGTTCGCCTTTGTGGACAACTCGTCTAATGGCAAGGTTGTCTCAGAGGAATCCGAAAGGGCGGAATTCACAATCTCAGCCGGCAGCATATGCGACGGCTCAGAGACAATGGACCGCCCGGTAAACTCTCCATTGCTGTCCCCACTGAGCGCGTGTCTGATTCGAATCTCCCTCTGAACAACTCCAACACCACCATCCCCAAACACATCTCCAAGTTCCTCGAGGGTCTTGCCTGCCGTCTCGGGGTACACGAAATACACAAAGATCCCAGATAAGAGGCAGAATCCCAACAGGAGGAAATAGTATCCGCCCTCCATAGCTGAGAACAGTGGCGGTGTAATGAACGCTATGACAAAGTTGGAGATCCAGTTGACAGAGGTAGACAATGCCATTCCCTTCGCTCTTGCACGCATTGGGAAAATCTCGGCGCCCAGTAGCCACGGGATCGGACCCCACCTGCAGCGCACAAAACTCGAATGAGAAAAACACCAAAAAAGGGAATGACTCGTCGTGGAATATAGGACTTACGTTGCGCCAAAAATGAATAGATAAAGACAGACACCTGAGACAACAAAAGCACATTAGTGACTCGAACTCGAAAAATAAAAGAACAATGCACCGCCAAAAGAAAGGACGTACCAGCAAAAATCCCATCGGCAGCTGGGAGCATCTCGATTCCTTCCGGTAACGAGTCAGCGTAGTATTGCAGACCACCCACGATAGCCAACGCCGCTGCCAGTCCAACACTTCCGACAAGTAGGAATGGTACGCGTCCCCACTTGTCGACAAAGAACATGGTGGGTATCGTACCAGCGCAATAGATGAGTGCACATGCGCCGGCGTATAACAACGAGCGTCCGATGTCGAAGCCGGCTCTCGTCAGGTTCTCCGGTAGGTAGTACAGGACAGCGTTGATTCCATTAAACTGAGCGAAGAGTTGGCAGGTGATACCAACAGCACTTCGACGCGTGTACTGGCTGAAGAGTTGACCCCAAGTCGCTTCGCCCATGACGTCCTCCACAATGATAGCCGCCTCGATACAATCGTAAGTTTTCAAAACGACAGGATCGTATACGTCGCCTTTCGAATGTAAATTCGCCAAAGCCGTCATCCCCGCCCTCTTAAACCCATTCTTAACCAACCATCTCGGCGTCTCAGGAAGGAAGAACGTCCCAAACACCAACACCACTGCCATAACCGCTTGAACGATGTACGGACCTCTCCAGGAGATCTCGGACGGCATAGCGAAGTAAAAGGCGTATCCTACCCATGCGGATAATGCGTACCCCGAGTTCAGGAAGATATACTCGATCGATATGAATAGTCCGCGACTGTGGGCTGGTGCGATTTCACATTGATAGATGGGGACTGTCATGGACAGCACCCCGACGCCGAAACCTTGAATACAGCGGCCCACAATGAGGGTGCCGAGGTTGGGCATGAAGATTTGAATGAGGGAGGCGATGAAGTAGAGGATTCCTCCTATACGAATTGACATTCGTCGGCCGAGGATGTCACAGATGTATGCGGCAAAATAGGACGCGATCAACGCTGTTACGTTGATGCATGCCACTACGATTGCTACGATGTGGGGTGTGGTTTGTCAATAAAGGTTATCCAATAAAACAATCGGGAGAATAGTACCTTGAATAAACACATCGACACCGTCTTGACCTTGCTGGATCTGAATCAGCGTAACATCTTTTCCATAGAACCGCTTGATGAACGACGGCTGCACATGTGCAGACGCGATGATACCCTGGCTATACCCGAACATGGCATCTCCCAAAGCCGCCAACGCAGACGAAGAGTAAAGGAGCGGTTTTCCAACCATCCATCTTGGGTGTCTTACAGAGTAAGAACGAGGTTTGAGGAGAGTGAGTAGAGAAGACATTTCAAGTTTAAGTTGGCTGAAATGTCAACTCGATAACTAGGGCAGCCTAGGAGAACAGGTCGTGATCAACACGAGACAAGAATTGTTAGACAGGTTGGTCTAAAGTCTGGATTATATAGCGCCTTGTTCATTGTGTATGAGACTGAGCTCTCCTCGTCAACGGTGAGCTGGGGCATGGCTGGTTGAGACAAGACGCGACTCAGAGCTATTTTTAGGAAAGACGTTTGTAATTTGGCACCCGTCTCTCAGCTCAAGCCTCGGGTTCGTCCTAGATGTTTGTCGCAGAATTACCTAGAATTATGCGGCGGTGTCACTGCTATTCGAGCGGGTGAAGACGACGTTTGATGTGGTTGGAAAAATGATTTTCTTGGACACGCTGATAGGGGCTTGTTGACAAGCGCGAATCATTGTTTGCTTGCGCATTTCTTAGCGGCATTGAGTCACAGTCATATTGTGCCTAGGCCATTTCCGTCGTCCGATGTGAGCTTCGTCGTACATTTCGCCTTTCTAGAACCACGATATGGCGTCTTTCGCTTACCGTACATCTCTACCTCTGGATATCTACCACAATGTCTTCAATATTCTCGCCGAGCAACACGATTATGGAACTTTGAAATCGTGCTTGCTGCTTTGCCACGACTTGCGACCGATATGCACGCGCAGCCTGTTTCTCCGCGTCGATCTCATAGAGCGTTTGAGTTTCGAACACTCAACCGGAAACGATATCCCGGTCAAAAAACTTCATTCTCTTTTGATGGACGATTCGACCGCCATTATAGGGAGCTACGTGCAGAGCTTGCACGTTACCTTTGATCCAAAGGACTATATAAGCGCCACTGGTTCCGTCGTCGATAAACGACTCCCAGAAGCTCTTTCCAAACTTTCGAGCGTTAAGACCTTCACATTAACCGCGAGGCCACTGACTCGAACAATATCCTGGGATCATCTTGATCCTAGATTCCGAGCAGCGGTAGAGAATATCGTCATTTCTCCTTGCTTGGCGAGCCTGGATATTACATGGACGACCAGCTTTCCAATGGTTGAAATTGTCGAAAAATCTAATATCAAGCACTTGCGTTATGTGCCCATGCTCGTCGAAGATTCGCCGTTATCGAGGAACAAAGTTTTACGCTTGAATTCTCTCATTTTTAACGGCAACGCTCAATCGACGATTGAAAAGATGGTTAATGCCTGTTCACTGGACGGGCAATCACTCTTCGACTGGACGAGCCTCAAATTTCTTGGGTTTTCCGATATGGAAACTGATTATAACTTTGTGGCAGTGATGTTATCGAGATGTGTCAATCTCAGCGAGGTGAAATGTGAAAGTGAGCCTTCCTCCTAGTTCTCTTGGTGTATCATTTAATAGGTTCCTTCATTCCAGTCTACAATTCCGCCAACTTGGTCAACTTCATGGATCCCATCTATTCATCTCCTAGGCTCCGTCAATTGCACACAATAACCGTGGATGTCCTTGATTACACTCTGAAGGATCAAGCTCGCAGATTTACGGAGGAACTAGATCGTTTTCCGCGGCATAATTCTCTTCATGAGCTTCATCTAATCTTCTATACGCAACTCAGAGAGGCAACCATGGAAACACTTTACCGTGAACTCGACGATGGAATTGCGTTATTCAACGCCCACTTCAAGAAGGACATATTTCCGGACCTCGAGAGACTTACGATCAAGCTTGTCGCAAATTTTTGGGTGGATCCAAAGGTTATCCGAGACGGTCCTATTCAAAAGCATATGAAGTCTGTGGCTGGGATGTGGTTTCCTTTGCTGAAAGCACAGTATGGGCAGGGTTTCAAATTCTGTGTCGTACCTTTCGTAGATCGTTAGTACCGTCTCGATAAAACGTATTAGAGCTGACAGGCGGCAAGGCCCGCCACCAGTTGCATGGATTCATATAAGCACAGCTCACATATTGTACATTTTGAGATCGACTACGATTTAGAAGATGCGGAGAGTCGTCCGGATTATATAGCGCTCTGCTTATTGTGTATGAGACTGAGATCGTGAGCTCGGACATGGTCGGTTGTTGGAAGTTGATTTCCTTTGACACGCTGATGGGAACATTGTTTGCTTGCGCATTTCTTGGCGGCATTAAGTCACATCGGGAAGCACTTCGCTCTTCCGAACCACGATATGGCATCTTTTGGCTACCGTACATATCTACCTCTGGATATCTACCACAATGTCTTCAATATTCTCGCTGAGCAAAACGATTATGGAACTTTGAAATCGTGCTCGCTGCTTTGTCATGACTTGCGACCGATAAGCGTGCGTAGCCTGTTCTTCTGCGTCGATCTCGTAGAGCATTTGGCTTTCGAATCCTCAAACGGAAATCATATAACGGTCAAAGAACTTCGTTCTCTCTTGATGGACGATTCGACCGCCATTATAGGGAGCTACGTGCAGAGCTTGCACGTTACCTTTGATCCAGAGGACTATATGGGTGTCACTGATTCCATCGTCGATAAACGACTGCCAGAAGTGCTTTCCAAACTTTCGAGCGTTAAGACCTTCGCATTAACCGTGAGGCCACCGACTCAAATTATACCCTGGGACCATCTTGATCCTAGATTCCGAGCAGCTGTAGAAAATATCATCATTTCTCCTTGCTTGAGTGACCTTGGGGATTAATTGGACGACTGGCTTCCCAATCGTCGAAATCGTCGAAAAATCTAGCATCAAGCACTTGCGATATGTGCTCATGGATTTCAAAGATTCGCCGTTATCGAGGAACAAAGTTTTACGCTTGAATCCTCTCATTTTCAACACCCACGCTCAATCGACGATCGAAAAGATGGTTAACGCTTGTTCTCCGGATGGCGAAGCACTTTTCGATTGGACGAGCCTCAAATTTCTGGGGTTTCCCGGTATGGAAACTGATTTTAACTTCATGGAGATGATGTTACCGAAATGTGCCAACCTCAGCGAGGTGAAATGTGAGGGTGAGCCTTCTTGCCAGTTCTCTCTTGGTATATAAACTGACGGGTTTCTTCATTTCAGTCCACAGTAACCGCACCTCAATGAGCTTCATGGATCCCATTTATTCATCTTTCGACGATGGCGCTTTATGTGTATCGAGTATCTCTACCTCTTGACATCTACCATAATCTCTTCAACATTCTTGCCGAGAAAAATGAATACCAAACGTTGAATTCATGCTCACTGCTTTGCCGCGGTCGGCAACCGTTCAGCAGGCGTAGCCTGTTCTTCCGCATCGATCTCACAGAATGCTCGGGACTTAGATTCCCGACTGAAAACTGTATACCTGTTGAAAAATTTCACTCTCTTGATGGACGATTCAACTGCCATTGTAGGGAGCTACGTGCAAACTTTGTACGCCATGTTTGATTCCCAGGAGTATGCGTCTTCTCAAGTCGCGGTGGATGAACAACTACCGGCAGTTCTCGCCAAGTTGTCAACGTCAAAACCTCCAAACTATCCATACTTCCATTTCAACAAAGCCTATCATGGGGACAACTTTCTTCCGCTGTGGAAAATATCGTCACGTCTCCGTATCTCGTCTGCTTAAATGTGACCTTGTTGGTCAATTTCATAATGATTAAAATTGTCGAAAAGTCAAGTTTCCAAACATCTTCGATACTTCCCTGGCTTTTCACCCGATTTGCTATCATCAACTCTAGCTAAGAGATGCAAGACTCTACAGCTCAAATCTTTGGTTTTCTCCGGTCTTGCTGAACCGACGACCGCCAATATTGTCGTTTCTTGTTCACTGGAGGGCAAATGACTTTTTGACTAGACAAGTCTCAAGGTTTTGGACTTTTCAGCTGAAAAATCAACTAATCGTGATTTCGTGAGGACGATGTTATCGAAATGTATCAACCTCGCCCGTTTGAAGTGCGGTGATAAACCGTATTTTATTTGGTCGTTGTTCGACCATATATTGACGTTTAATTTGAATTTTCACTTCAGTTTACGATTCAAGCGACATCGGCAGCTTTCTAGATCCCATCTACTCGTCTCACGGATTCCAGCTGCGCCCTGACCATAGATATTGTTGAGGTCGCTCCAGACAATCAAGTTCGTCAGCTAACAAAAGGATTGGATCGTTTCCCCAAGACAACGTCCTTCAAGAATGCAACCTGACCTTCGCCACACGACTCATCGACTACGTGACAATGGAATCGCTGTTGGACGGACTTGACGACCGTGTTTGCTTGCTCAACGAATATTTCAAGAAGAAGGTATTTCACAACATCGAGAAACTCACAATCCAGCTTGTCGCCGATTGTGAATCGGATCCGTATGATATCGAAATAAGTGCAGTCTCAGAGCTTATTGATGTTGATGTAGAGAAATGGCTTTTTCAGTCAAGCACAGTAGTATGGAGGCAACTTCCAATTTCTGTTGTACTTTTTGAATGAACTTACCAATAATATTCTGTCCCAACGCGGGTAATATTTCGATGAGTGTATGCTCTTAGACAATTCGCTATTGTGGTCATTCACATCAAATCAACAAATAACAAACTAGAACTTGTTGCTATTATTAGCCTCTTCTTAGCGGGTTGTGTGCCAGAGAGAACGTTGTGACTTCCACGACTCCAAGTTGACTCCAGGGCACTAAAAATCGTCCATTGGTTCGTTGCAGTGTGAAAAGGTCTTTGTCTGTCTATCGGCCTCTAGGCCCATGCTTCTGAACTCCAACATTTGCTTTGTCTTTCTAAATTGAACCTTGCCAGCCAACCACAATGGCCTCCTCGACTGAACAAGCCTTGTATCTGCAGACTCTGTTTTGATATCTATCTCAATCTACTCTCGTCGCGTATTATGGTTACCGGATTTTTCGCTGGAGACCGGCAATAGCAGCATCGGGAAGCCAGCTCCAGCTCTCCTCTTCCGATCAGAGAAATGTACAGCACAGCCTGATGTTTCGGGTTCTGCGATATTTAACTCGACCCATTGTCAAGTGCGGTTGCAACCTAACTTGAAGAATATGTCACCCTTTGAAGAACAATGCAAAAAACAATATGCGTCCCTCCTCCAGACTGGCTATCGGTTACGTCCTCGATATGACCCAAACAGGATCGATCGCGAAATAGAAGCGTCTAACTACGCAGGAGTTGTGGTACGTGCCCCCATTCTCGACATTCAACCGATTTGCCGTCCTGATATTGCCTTCTCTTATGACAGGGTCACCAAGCTGAAAGCACTATACCATATTCAACAATACGCCAGTTATCCTTAGATTCCTCCAAGATCTTCGCCTTAAGCTAGATTTTGGCTATCCGAGGGTCGTCGACTGTGATACCCTCACACAGGTTTTCCAAGCGCACCTCAACCTCAACATCCGCTATTATTCTGATGAACTGTTTATCAATCGATTCCTCGGCGGAATTACCACTACCCCTCGCACATCGAAATCGACTGGTGCCCCTGATGAATGCCCCGTAACCACAGCACCGACCACCAGAAGTACAACCACTGTCTTCCCGTCTTGAACGAGTTGACTATCACCGATGTGCAAAGCCATCCTCAAGGCTCCACAGGTTCACCAGATGAGAGCGTGACCGCGTCTCTGAAGAAGATTCTGGTTCATCCCATGATTCGCCCATGGTGCGAGCCAGGATTTGCAACCATATATAGGAGAAGTACTCGATTTTCTATGGCAGACCTTTATTGCAAGTTTTACAACTCTCACTTCAGGCGGACGCTCACACTACCTAACAGGGTTTACAATTTATCCATAAACACGGTGTTGCAATACGGTCAGTTTCACTTTCAGTCACCGTTTTACCTATTCACTCTCACGCCTCTTGGACGCTAGCAATGCACATCCCATCACACAAATGGTCATGGATCCCAGTGGGATGTTCCCCGAAGGATACCACTTCGTCGCGGTGCTTTGGGATCCCACAACAAAGCATATAGCAAGATCCATTGGTACACGTTTGGAATGTCCACCCAAATACTACTGGCGCCTCTCTCAGCCAATCTACGATCCAAGTCTCCTCCCTCAAGATATCCAAAACCTGGGTTGCGACATTGTTCAATGTTTCATGGATGTAAGAGTGCCTCGAAATTCCCTTTGCAATTCATTCTGATTTATATCCAGGATACCACGCCGGGGCGTTTGATTCATGACTTATCCTTCCTCAAACCCCTCATCGCCTCCATGATGGAATCGTCCCCTGCAAATCGCCCAACCATGAACCAAGCAGTCACAACCCTTCGCGATCTTATCGTCCAGCTGCCAGAACCTACACTCCGTAAATCACTCCCTCCCGACCAATTTTTCAAAATTGCGTCGCCTGAATATCCACGATATCCTCCAGCGCCAGCAAAAAATAATCGAGCAACTTGGCTCCGTTCATGGTCCTTATCCAATCTCCGTTCCAAGAAAACGCGTACGCCCGCGTTTCCAAAGAGGAAGGATGTGGTTGATCCCTGGAATTATCAGGATTATGAAGTGGGAGGGTCAGATCTGGAGCTGCAAGAGATGTTTGCTGCCGAGAAAGACTCGGAATTCGCTGATTTTGAGACCGTTACTGTTGGCTTGTCTTATGTTCAAAAGGAACTGCGCGCCTAATAAGATGAGAAGGGCTCCTCTCTAAATATGAAATAATCTTGAGGGTGTTTCAAATGTTAGGAGAGCCGCTTTTGGATGAAATGGAGTGCACAGGACAGATGTAGAGATCCCTTTTAAACCCAAGATGCTTATCAAATTTAGGTGCCAAGTTTGCGCACAAAAGTCATTTGGAAACGATTCCGTAGGATGAGTTCGACGTTCACGGCACATGCGAAACAAGCCCTGGTGCCGGCGACAACAAGGATAGGGTGAATTTTATAGGCACACGGGAAAAGCTGCTAAAACGCGGAAAAGGGTTGCTAATCTGCACGTCTTGGACTTCAAGAGAAGTGAGTCTTGTTGCTTGTAAGTACAATAGCTACTTGAGAGAGGATAGAGATACGTCACTAAATGGTGCTCAGACAACATCTACTCTTATTGTATAATGGATCGATAATCGATGTAGTACCTAAAGAAATTGACCCAAATGATAATGGACTTAAGGAGATAATGATAAAATTGTTAATTTCGTCAACAAAGACCTCGACCTGTTCGAATTCAAGAAAGCGAAGAAGAAATTGAAGCAAACCACATTCATGTCCGATAATCTTTCGAAGCCTGAGCCTGGGGACCCAAACTGCTTGCACGCATGCTGCCTCTTCTCTCACCCATCAAAGACGGTACCGTCAAACTCGAATTCCCTTCACCCGGGGATGCAGAAACGCCCAACAATCCTCCACTTGCACCAGTCGAATCGGACAAGCATTCCAACGGTACCATACCCTGTTCACCGTTGGGCTTGGAACATAACGCCCATCCATCATCGTACTCTGCCAACACTCTCAGCGTATCCCCAAACCGGATACTGAGTTCGTCATCCCTCGTTGGGAGGAAAGTGAAGTTCACGGTGGCAGAATACGGCGAGCGTCCATTGGTACTGGGCGAATAGACCCCGGCAGAGTATGGCGTAGACGGAGATGTATACGTCGATTCATTGTTGTATGTTGAAGCTGGTTGGGGGATACTCCGGCTGATTGGGTTCTCGATCTGGACTGTGAGCTGTCGTGGGTTCGATTCGATGCCTCCGTATGGGTCATCTGAGAATCCAGCTTTTTCTGCAATGACCGAGCTGCCCATTACTGCAGGTGGGCTTACGCCAGCAGGACCGGCGGCATTCATGGTAACGCCTGGCGAGAAGGACCATCTCCTCTGCAAACTTGACCGTCTGTTTTTTTGCAACCTCCTTCGAAGCAGGAAAATGAAGAGTGGAATAGCGAAGAGCAGGAAAATTCCAACAATTATCCCAGCGACTCCCCCAGCAGACAATCCACTACTTCGTGCTAGAGCACCGTTGGCAACCGGTGAAGGTATATCGGCGCTTTTTGGCGTTTGAGTTGGTGGAATAATTGAAATCACTGCTGAGGGCGACGAAACGCTCGAGGTTTTTTTAGGTGATGAAGTTGAAATTGGAGTAGATTGGGTAGTGCTAGAAGATGAAGTGGTGCTTGAGGTTGATGATAGTGATGTGGTGGCCAAACTCGAGGTTGAGCTCTCCGTCTTCACCACAGTTTTGACAACAGTGATTGTAAGTGGCCCAGTTAGAGTTACTCCACCAATAACTAACGGAGTGGGGTCTTCTCGTTTGTCCATGCCCTCCGTAGGATCCCTTCGGCTTTGATGAGCCTTGGCGTACATCGTGAAGGATGATTCGAGGTGGAAAACTGGGTCTTCCAAGGCAGAAAATGAGTGAACGCGAGGCTAGCCTCTGCAATAAATCAAAGCGAGGGTGGTTGGAAGAATCCCAGATTCAGAAAAAAGGATACAACTCGGACGCCCTTAAACTTCCAGCGGACGACGGCTATAAGAAAAAGAGGTGGAAAGTCGAAAAGTCGAAAAGTAAGCAATGGCGCAATGAAAGAAAACAACAAGAACCTCGAGACCAATAGCTTTGCCGGGTTGCCATCGCATGGGTTCAGTCGCTGAGCCAGAAGAACGTCCATTGTCGCCATGTGCGTCTATTCTGGGACATCAATTGTGTTCCTGATTTGGGCATGTTCCTTGAGAGTTCACCAATCACAAGCGCCGGTTTCTGTACTGTGAGAGGCCAGGGAAGTCTGCACTTTGACTTTTTCTGATCCTTATCTCGTGTAGATAGCTAGGCTTATTCTGAGATAAATTTGGAGATATATAGTAACGGTGGGGACTATTGCTGGGCTACATATATTAGAGCCTTGCGCCATTCTGTGCTGGTCAATGTTCGCAATTCTCAGACAATTTCATTTTCTGGCCTCGGGCGCATATATTAGCCGCTGTTTGCAATATAAATACCGACGGAATAGCCCATTATAGTCCAAAAACTCCACGATCTTTGCCAGCAGACATGCATATAGAGAAGGGTCGCAACGTCGGCAATCCCGATTGGCAAGTGCTTCGAGACTAGGTTGCGAATCGACATGCGAAAGTAAGGTGATATTTAAACCGAAAGAACCAAAAGGATGACCTGAAAGACTTGATTTCCTTCTCACATCTAAAGGGACTCTGCAGGGCAAAAAAACTCGGGTCGTCAGACTTGTCACCTACCGAACTGGAAGCTTTTACTGTAGCAAAGAAGAGATTAGAAGAAGACGAGCAGCAAATTGCCTCAAAGCGGAACCTCGTCGTTTGCGCAGACCTGAGATACTGCTGATCTTCCACTGTCATTGCAGTAAATCCGCCTTTCGAGTCGATGTTGTAACACTGGAACGTGTTTTAAAACAATTCTGTTTATTGGTGCTTGGGTAACTAGATTCCGGGCAGCTTTAAATTTTGTTTGCTCCGATAAAACCTTGTAGAGAGGAAGGGACAGGTCCAGCAATACCCTTCTTTAAGTACCTTCTTTAAGTCAGCATCTTCAATATTTTTCTCATAAGACGGCGGGACTGCTTGTATAGTCATTTTTGCAGAGACGGCGGTTGGCTCGGATCCCTGATAAATGTTCCTCATCGGAGAATACTAGTTTGAGCCAGAGATAATGCTGACATCTGTGCATAATACGGACTTCGCTCTTTTAGCTACCCCATTACCGAACCCTTGATCCGGCTTCATGATCGTCGACCTGTCGAATCTGCATTTGAGATCGTAGACGAATTTCTTATCTTGAGCGTGTGCCCAATCACTTAGCTGGATCTATGTTGTTCTAACCTTTCAAATTGAGGCCTTTCCGGCGGCTTCGTGTCCAAACCAAGTAGCTAAGATATGAAAATTGATCCGAACAACAAGGGTGAGTGCGCCGGTGATCAAGCGATTATGGCCATTGACATGCCAAAGGATGATGGATCAACAAGAATTGTGGACTTGGATACATCAGAAAGGAGGCTATGGATTAAGCAAGCGGTCCATTCATACACTGATCTCTCGATGTAGCTGTAACGTAGATGACGATACCTGAGACGTATACTCATACAACGATAGATAATCGCTTTGTTTGTTCTGTGTTTTCTTACGTAGGACGTGCATAAAATTGGTACTTGAAGTTTGGCTTGCAGAGAATTGTCTCGTTAGAGCTTTGAATGGTATTATTTCTCAGTTTTAAGCATGCTTTATCAGCCGCTAAAAAGCCAAGAAAGAGCGAGTTGTTTATGTGCAGAGTCCAACTTTTCCCAGTGGACTTTGCCATCATAATCGTTGAATCCTTGTCGACGTCCATGATCAAGATTTCAGGGAAAGGGTCTTCTAGCTAACCTGCTGGCTTGATGGAGTACCCTAGCCGAAAGAACCCATTTCAAACATTTGGTGAACCGGAAATACGACCTCACAGGAAGTCAAAAGGGTGAATCGCCTTCCCCATCCATCTTAGCAGCCTAAGCGGCGTCCAAAAAATGAATAAATTATGACCTCAGCTGTGCCTTGTCTGCTGTGGTTACACCTTCATATAGAGTCGGCCGTGATTTTATTCTCGTGAATGTTCTCAATCAGATTATCGCGCAGTAGGTCCAAAGAATGCCGACATCTATGTGCGACGTTAACTCGACATAGCTGTGGACGGCGCTCTTTCCGCTACCCCATGCTATTAAGCCTTATTATTGAGAATGTGCGGAGAAATTGTGCCTTAAATAAAAATGGAACAATCAGGCTCGCCCACAGCGATCCACGGCCTCGAGCACTGATCATGATCCTCGACCCACCAGTATCGAGATCTCGAGATCTGCATCTAATATCGCCCTTCTCTATGTGGGCGCTAGCTCGCGTTTTGTTTGCCGATCTTCTTTTCGTCCAAAAGGTTATCTAACTCCCCGGGTACAGCCATTCATTTCGCGGCCTTGTAGGCGCTTTCGTGTCCAAATCAAGTAGTTAAAGTGAAAGAATGATCCGAAAAGAAAGGCCCAGGGGCGCTTATGGCATAGCCGCATCTGGGGATCAACTACAACGAGAATCCTGGGGAAGGCCGCGGGAGCAGAAAAAAGGGTCATAATCTAGCTGGTCCATTGAAATAATTTGTACATCGATTATGGCGTTGAGATACAATACAATTGCTTAATACATATGCGCATACAACGAGGAATTATTGCTGGTTTTGCTCTTGCTCTTGCTTCTTCTCGTCCTCACCCTCTTTCTTCTGTTCCTTTTTGTGTACGCGAACGAAATTATCAGCCGCTTGGCCAGCAGGAATTGCCTCGATAGGGCCCTGAATAATCCCTTGGCGACTTGGCATATGCTTTCTCCTCTCTTCACGGAGTTCATCCAGGTCGTGTGTGATGAATCCATGGCCAGCGACGGGGCCGAAGTATGAAGTACCGGCGAGCGAACCGATGATGCTTGAAACACATCGTCAGAAACAAATTCACCAAATTAACCGGATGAATAAAATACGTACCAGGCTCCCACCAAGATGGAGAGATAGAATCGATACTGAGAATACCATCTCGGGGCTAAGAAATTTGAGAGATAGATGAATAAGAATTATGGAATCGCATTAAGATCAAAGCTTACTCCAGCCAGCCATGGTAACTTTCGAGTCTGCATACCACAGACCGGTGAATCCTACCCACTGAATTAGGAGAGCCTCCATGGGCTGCATTCCCAACGTCGGCCACGCCAAAAGCATTGGGGCAGCACCGAGAGCGAGGCGAGCGTAGCCTTTATGTCCTCCGTATCCGGCTGCCTCCATTCCCCAATGCATGGCGCCTATAGAGGAAAAAATTCACAGCTTATCAGCATTGGTGTACTATCAAAAGTCGCGACTCGACCAATTGACTGATGCGTGATCAAAACTGACCTAGGAATGATAGCATGACAGCTCCGTATGTCACTTGAAGATTCAGTGCTTGATCCAAGACCGTCAAAGCGACACCAGGATCCATGCCGATAGCAATGTCATTTGCTGCGAGCTGAGCTTGTCTAGCAAGATAGACCGTTGTCGCTGATGCGCCTAGATATGGTAGACCACCTACAATGGCAAGAGTACGTTAAATTTTGCATTTTTTATTCGGTGAGGTAAGTGTTTCAGTCAGAGGCCAGACCGTCCCACCGACGCCACCGGTCATAGCACTTACCCGCTAAACCAAGTAACATGAATGGCGGTGGTACTTCGTGGGCAACCTTGGATGTTATCCCAATCTACAAGTCAAAAGATAACACCTTGAGTCACTCAAACCCTCAAATAAACTTTTCAGAATATGACATACGAATGAATTCTCGCTTGAATTAGCGACGGAATCGCCGGCGACGTTTGCACCTGCTATCACCTTTGCAAGATCCGCCGCTGAGTTCCCGAGCTCCTCCTTAACATTTGTAGCAGCATGTTCGAGACTTTGCGATGCTGGTCGACCAGAAACATGGCTTGCGACGCCTCGTGCTTGTAGCGCGGCAATGATTGGGGATTTTGGAAGGTATTGGATCGGACGAGCAATAGGCTTTGGATGCCTGATGCCGATAGAAGTCGCTCTAAGCGCTGATGAGCGTAGTAGTGGACGAAATAGAGAATTCATGGTGTTCAATGAGGAAGAAATTGGAAAGAAAATCCAGCTTTTAGGTCTGTGAAGAAAGGGGCAATTATGATGTCATTGAGTGTTGATTACTAGATTGAGCCACTTGATCAAACCCACGCCAACTGTTCTGTGGCGCTACACTCGGTCATAGAGTCATGAATACGAAGAGAATCAGTGAGCAAGCTCTACTATTTATTTCCACAACATAAATAATGTGCTGGGGCTGTCTAAAATACAATGGCAGGCGTTCCAGAGATCGAAATGAATGAGTGAATGCTATAAGATAAGAAATAATGCAAATGCGCTATGTGCGAACGAAATAGAGGAATGACGATCATCCACAATGAGGGCGGTAAAGTAAAGACCAGTCATAATTATTAGTCGGTTAGGCGAAGGAAGCTGCATGGCTAATCTCGCAATGGGAGCAGTTTGACAAAACGGTGCTTCTTGACCTCTTGCCCTTGAGCGCCGAAGTACCGGTGGGTCTGGAAGCTCCAGTGGAGAGACCTAGGTGAGAAAGTTGATGAGAGATTGAATACTAATACCAGCGAAGGCGATCATACCCAACAATCCAGTCTTGTAAACCTTTGACATATTTCTCGACCATGTCATCGATCTCTGGGGTCCAAGAGGGGAGGTTATTCTTGTTCTGGATAAACGAATCAATCGTTTGAGCGCAAAGATCTCCAACATAGTCGACAGCTTGTTGAAGAGTAAGGCCGTGATAGTGCATGAGGATGACAATCATGTTATGCGTATCTCCGCGAGATTGTTCGACATTGTAGGAGAAGATGTCCTACGATAGAACCAGGTAAGATAACGCTCCATGTGCAAGATGGATAAAATATGACTAACATTAGACCAGGTTACGAGGTCGTTAGTGGACTGATTTAGAGCTGCAATGATAGGATGTTCGACGACTTCATCGGGAAGATCAATTCCAAGGGCATATCTATTAGTAGGAACAATGATAAGTATTGGTGAAACTTGATAAAAAAGAGAAAGACATACTCAATGAGCGCCCAGCATGGCTTGCAACCTGATGAATTGCAAATCAGTCCATGGCCAATACATACAGAAGTAGACAGATCAAACGAACCCGAGGTATCTCTGCGAACGTCAATGTAGGATTCTAGATCTGGAATCTCATCGTCGTCCCGAGCTCGAGCCTGAATGTTGACGGCTTCGAAGAAGAGCTCAAGAGTCTCTTTGAACCGCGCCTGCGCACCGGGCCCGCAGTCAGGGATGGTTCGGGCCCAAAAGCTAAGAAAAGACGCGGTGCGATGCGATCAGCTTCTCGAGACAATGAGTCGAGAAGAAGAAAAAAAAACTTACTCTCTAGCAAGTTTGCCGGGGTTAAGCTCGTCTTCAGGTTGCTCCTTTCCGGGCACAGCCGTAGGCATGTACTTGTGAGGGAACCAGAGTGCATTCATCACGACATCCGAGAGAACGTCGGTCTCGCGAGTCATCATTCCGTCGCTGATGTTGTCCCTGTGCACACGAGGCAGAAAAAGGAAAAGAAAGAGATCGTGTCAGCCTTATGTGATGCCATAACCGATAATAATGGGAAACCAGGGCGGAGTAAAGATGGAGAAACTCACAGGTGAAATAGATAGTTCATAAAGTCAGACACGACTCGAAGGCGTTCTGGGGTGCATGTGTTATAGCAGAATGCTGTAAGTTCACCCGCCTGAAGTCCGCGTAGTGCACGTCGTTGTTTCGCATTCAAGTCGGGACAGTTGGTATCAAGCCATTCGACAGACTGTTTGGCGATTTCGTCACCGTTGGCATGGTAAGTTAAAGGGAAAGTGCAGTGCGATACGAGATCAGGGAGGATGAAGGAAGTTGGCTTCTCTTGGACTGGTGCGGGTGCAGGCGCAGGTGCAGGCTTTGGCTCTACAGCAGGTTTCGACTCGATGTCGACTACCTTGGACACGTGCGAAGCAGCCTTAGAGGTGATGTTGAAAACTTTACCCATTGCGTATTTGAAGAAGCGTTCAACAGCCAAAACGAGGAAGAGTAGGAACGGAATGGTGGCGAATGTAAAAAAGGTTGATGAAACTTGAAGTATGGTCCCGGTAATCACTCGGGAAAAAGAAGAAGTGAAGAGGCAAAAGTTTGCTGGGGAAAAAGTTCGACGAACATAGTTGCCTTTATATGAGAGATTCGCAGTGACTGGGAGCCGATAGGTCCACACAATAGGCCCATCACTTGCCTTGGCCGTCTCTGTTTCCGGCATTTACTCCCGTTCATCAGGGTCAGATCCAAATTGTGATGTGATGGCTCGACCAAATCGGACCGTGACATGATGCATTTCCGGACTTGCAGATATTTTGGAAATCTAGATGAGCGAGGAAACGTACATATGGCCAATCTCGCGTGCTTCTAATGGCAATAAAGACCAAAAGCATCTGGAGGCAATATTCGGTAGAGTCACTCTGGGCAACGAGACGCGGAAAATGTGGATAAGTTGTGTTTTCCATAAATGACGATGCGAAAGGCTTGCTATCCAAGGAAAGGACTCTGTATGATAGATCTGCCATATGGAACAATGATAGATCTATAAACCCTCCACATTAACTCTTCGTTTACAACTGCAAGAACAAAAGAGACGGTTACAGTTCCCAGCGCCAAACATACGGCGTCTTCTCAGATCTTCGTCAACGGTATGGTATAATAAGACCAATACGGGTTCGAGGATTTTTGTTGCCGGACAATCAAGCCCCACAGTGGTCTTGCGCGGGTTGCGACAAACAAAGGGCTCGTACGGCCTGCTTCAGGGATTAGATCCGTTGAAGAAAAATACAGGGTCACGTAAGGCTCGCGTCGCTTGGAAGGTTATGATGAGAGAGATCTAAAAGTCTTCGCGGGGAAAGTATATCTCCAACAGGGAAGGCCTTCTTTGTTGAGTCAAATGGAGGCGGTAACTGTAGTCCGGACTCTCCGCCGTAAACCTGATGGGCCGCACAAAAAAGACAAAAGCAACTATTGTTCTTCATGATTATCGATGTTAGACGATAGGGATTAACGGAATTTGCTTCATAAAACACACCTTTTGTCAATATTCAGAGGCTTAGCTCCACTTCTTGAAATTTCATTGTGCGAAAGAGAGCAGCGACCCTCTGAAACGCAGCGTCTTTGTGCAACGGCTAGAGAGCCTAGAATCGACTGCACTAACTATATTTGGAAAGCGAGAAATTGGTATATCACGCGTTCCGCATATTTCGTGTGACGCCGTGAAATGGGGAGCGGAAGTCGGGAAGGCGGGAGGAGCTGGAGGTTGAAAATATCTGAAAATTTTAAACGGAAATGGCCGTCGAATGTTTTCCGTTCATTTCGTAATATTATTTCAAGGCTATGAGCGCAGGAACAGAGTGAAATTGAAACCGTGGCGCACGTATGAAGCCAATCACTTGGTGAGTCATGCATGCAAAAGGATTGACGGCCTGGAAAAGAACAGGCACAAAAAGATATTCTACGTTTGTGAAGCTTCTTGGTGGTAATGTACAAAGGGCAGATTCTCATGCTCTCGGCAGCGACAACGTGCTGGAAAAGCTGTCCAACTTCAAGTCAAATTGGGAAAGTTGTTCACATGGAAAGTTAATCCGCAAAATAAGCCTAGTAGCGCGGTGTAGCTGGTGCTGCAAAACTTTCTTGAGCTGTATGTTGATGTGATCCAGATAACATCCGAAGATATACCTCATATTCTACCCAAACACAGGACAAACTTTGATATTGGAGAAGCGTATCTTACAATTCAATGACCACTGGGTAATGCTAAAAGCAGACTCATCTTCCACAATGGAAGCTATATCGAAACTCTCGGTTTTTAGGACCAAGCCTACCGACCGAGCCTCCGGATGAAGTTTAAACGACTACGACCTGTGATTGGAAGATGAATAACGTGGCAATCTGTTCGCCGGGGAAATGCAGGCCTTTGGAGGTGAAAAAATTCAATGGAACCAAGCAGTCAATATAGAGAAATGGAGGAGAAACCCAGGGCAAGGTGGTTTCAAGAGCGTTCATTCGGGAGACAATCGGCGGTCGGACGGAGCTCGCATTGAAAGGAGGAGGTGTGAGTTAGATCTCACTCATATGGGTGAGATATGTGCATATGATTCAAGCAGGAGGTATATTTTTTCTGGGTTAAGAACAATTGATTGGTGGAGCAAGCGTGGATGCCTGGGAGGAAACAAGAAACACGCTCATGAAAGCATCCTATCCAATAGAACAAGGTCTTGTCGACCTATGAAAACGCATTTAGAATAATAATATGCAGAGCACCAGCCCATGTGGCTATTAACGTCGATAAACAACGAATTCTCGTTATCAAACGACGGAGAGAATTGAGCTATCGGTCTATTCGGGAATTTTGCCAGTCAGATTATTATCCAGTTCATTGAACTTCATTCAGAAAAAGACGTCGAGAGCCCAGACACCAGAATATCACGCTATACGACCCAAAATAAGGCTAAGGGTAATAAACGTCGAAATACCAGAAAGATGTAGAACATCACAGAAAAGCGTCGCCGATCAAATATTTTTGGGATCGTTCTCGCGCTTTGCTGGCCGAAGGACTTTCTCTCCTATCTGATTGCTCACCCAAAATTTCTTGCTCATACCTCTGCTAAGGCACGGCGACAACAATGGCCACAGTTGCACCACCACCCATGGCGTACTCAACTGCCAACTGGCATTGGAAGAATAAAAATATCACTCGCTGGGCGAAAGAATGGTTTGACCAGGAGCTAACCTCGATCATCATTCCTGGAGAGAAAGAAGGCGAAGAAGTATCCATAACCGAAGTGACGGAGATGGATGGAGATGTAGAGCTTGGTTCAAGAAAGTCCAAGTGAGTGGCGAACGGTGTATTCAACCTATTCTTCTCCGGTTATTCAAACGTCATCATACATCGTCCCGATATTTGCCTGTTTTCGATATCCTTGTTCCGTCTCAGGCACTGACGCAATGATTAACTTTGGGCTAGGTTAATTACAATTTTTGACTGCAAAGTTTCTTTGAAGTGGGCTGGCAAAACCAGTGACGGAACGGAAGTCGCAGGTTCATTGCTCATCCCCGAGGTATCGCATGAGATCATTTGCGACAATCTTTCCGACTTCGTGGTGCGTTTTATTTCTTTCAGCTGCTTCATTTATTTGTTTTGCGGAGACTGAAGTTGAAACTATCTAGTACAATTGGTCTTTATCAACGGAATCGTCTCCGGAAGTCAATGCAATCTACGCGTTTGCCAAGAGCCGGCTACCTACTGCGATTGAAACCAAGTTGGCCACTCTACCCGGTGCAATCATCGATAGCCATGGACGGGATCTTACTGTCAGCGCTGATCCTAGCCGAACTGGCACACCAGTCCCAACTACTGCTCCCCCAACTGCTTCAGCCTCCTCGACAGTAACTGCTACACAAGCCGGTGCTTCAGCTCCCGTGAAACCGAAGGGAAGTGCGGCTAAGGTTAATTCAACAACCGTTGTTGTCGAAGCGGAGTTTCGCGCGTCGGCGGACGACCTCTTTAGTCTTTTGACCGACGAGAAGAGAATCCCTGCTTGGACTCGCGCTCCGGCTCAGGTATGTGCAACATTCTAGAAGACGACTCATAATTGATTATTTTGGTTATTCATCTAGTCACAAGGAAAGGCTGGAACCCCGTATACACTCTTTGGCGGAGGTGTAAAGGGCTCATATGTATCTCTGACGCCCTCGAAGGAGATTGTCCAAACATGGGCGCTCCAGAGTCCGACGTGGCCTTCTGGTGAATTCTTCTCGGTATTGTTTTAGCTGGTGCTCATATTGTTCACATGCAGGGCATGAAGCGACCCTAACTACAACACTGGAGCAATCCTCAGAATCTACCAAGGTTATTTTCTCCCTCGCTGGCGTTCCCTCCGGCTTAGAGGGAGAGATCAAGCGCAATCTGGAAGGATATTAGTAGGTGTTGGCACTTGTGACTTTACGAGCACTTCTTAACTTCTTTCCAGCATTCATGGGTTTAAATCCATCGGGTATGTACCGCTTACCTATCCTACATCTGTCTACACCTCCGAGTATCTGCAAAAGCAAAAAGCTGCCACTACAGTCAGGAAACCGCGCCCTGCGGCTGCTTCCTCTTCTTCCATCACATCTTATCTACCGACAGTGGCAATTGCGACACTGGTGCTTGGCGCAGCATTTGCAATACCCTATTTTACATCTTCGCCGCCTGGGGCATCGAGTGCCAAAGCTACTGCCAAGGCAACTTCCACTCTTTTCCGTTAACTTGCTGCCGTTTTATTTATTGCAATAGATTAAGCTGAGATGACTTCTTTCGCTCCTTTTTTGTGGCTTTAGGTTGGGGACGGAACTGTGACGACTTCGAGCTTTCTCCCCGGCACGCCTTACCAAATCCTACGGCCATGAAGCAAAGTATCAGGGTTGGAGTCTACAAGTTGGCTATCGGACCTCCTGGTGGGAACTGGTTAGGGAAATTCTCGGGGAACAGTAAGTAAGAGGAGAGGCGATTGATTGAGGTAGGGAATGAAATAGATGTTGTAAATTGATAAAATGTAACACAAATACTACGCTGTAATTCTTGGGCTTCTCGAGATTCGTTATCTCGACTGCAGGATTGATATCCGCGCATTGTGGCAATTGGTTGTTTGTGGACGTATGGCATGAGCCCCATCAAAGTTCTGCCAGCAAGCAGGTGACAACAACCCTGAACGTTCGACGCTTCGAAAAAAGTCGTGTCGTTCGTCTTCACGTCCATTGCCTTGCTGTCGTTGCGGTCGCCCACTCCTTGTTTTTTTTGTGGTTCATTCGTTCGGTGAGTTTCTATAGGTTTGGGAGGGGGATTTCAGGCCAAGGACGCGTCAAATGGTCCTTATTGCTGGATATTTGCTGGCAGTCAATATTGGTCAACCTGAGAGGGGCCTTCAACTGGGTGTCGAGTTGCTGTGAAGCAATCTGGCCCTGATTCGATGGGAATACTGTTGGCAGCTTTCTTTGGAGTGCAGGTCATACAGTTCAATCCCTCGCAATTTATCTTGACTTCGCGTCGTTCTACTTCCCCTGACCAAACCACTTCGCTTCAGTCAACTTGTGCTGATTGCCTTCGTTCCACAGCAATCGTTCATCTGTTCAAAATGACCGAAGAAATCCGTGCTCAATCATATGTCGGTTTCGACAGCATCACCCAGCAAATCGAGCACAAGTTGTTGAAGCGTGGTTTCCAATTTAATGTCATCGTTGTTGGTGAGTCTCTCAGACGTTGTTCTTTGATTCTTGAACTTGTATTGATTGAAGTTGTCTAGGACCAACTGGCCTGGGCAAGTCGACGCTCATCAACACCATTTTCGCGTCCCACCTTATCGACTCTAAGGGTCGGTTTGTTGCCGACGAACCTGTCAGGCAAACTACGGAGATTCAGGCCGCTTCCCATGGTAAGTCGCTGTGCTTAATTTCCTATAACCAGAGCCATCCAATGCCGGAAGTCGCTTTGCTGGCGAGGTTGTAGTTTCCCAGAGCTTCTTTTACGTCTTTGAGGCTGCTTCGCTCTTCTGATGACTCTCTGTTGGAGGCATCTACCCCGTTGCATTCGAATTCTATACTAGAAAAGGAAGGCTTACTCTTTTTCATAGTAATTGTTGAGAATGGCGTCAAGCTCAGGCTCAACATCGTTGACACTCCTGGATACGGCGACCAGATTAACAACGAGGGCTGGTGTGTGTTATTTTTAGCGAAATGAAAGTAGGACTAATGATATTCTTTAGTTGGGATCCCATCATCAAGTATATCAAGGACCAGCATTCGGCCTACCTTCGCAAGGAGTTGACTGCCATGCGGGACCGATACATCCAAGATACTCGTATTCACTGCTGCTTATTCTTCATCAGCCCAACCGGCCACTCTCTCCGTCCCATTGACGTGATTGTCATGAAGAAGTTGAGCGAAGTTGTCAACGTTGTTCCGGTCGTTGCCAAGAGTGACAGTTTGACGCCTGACGAGAGGGAGAAGTTCAAGGCTAAGATTCGAGATGAATTGGCCTACCACAACATTCGTCTCTATCCTTTTGATACCGATGAGGACGAGGAGGAAGAAGTTCAACTGAACGAGTCCATCAGGGTATGCCCGACTTGATTCGGTTGGGAAGCCGCTTACTGACGGCTTTTGACAGCAAATTATCCCTTTCGCTGTTGTCGGTTCCGAGAACGGTGTCATCATTGACGGCAAATCAGTCCGTGGGCGCAAGAACCGTTGGGGCGTTGTAAATGTTGAAGATCCCAACCACTGCGAGTTTGTGCACCTGCGTAACTTCCTCACCCGCACGCACTTGCAAGATCTTATTGAGACGACCGCTCAAATCCACTACGAAGCTTTCCGGTCGAAGCAGCTTCTTGCTCTGAAGGAGGGTGTCCAAAGACCTGCTGGTGGTGCCACTCAACAGTAGATCTTTCATACTTCTCCAGCCAAAAGTCTTTCATCCTGATACCCCACGCTTTCTTGATTTTCGGCCACTCCTTAACCTCTTACGCTCTCCGATTGTGGATTTATTTTCTTGTTTTTACTACTTTCATGACACGTAGTAGCCCTTCCTTTAGTGAAATCAATAATAGCATGATACCATATTGAGCATCATATTTGGGACCGAAGAACCGAATGACCAACTTGAATGAGTCACGCGAGGCGTGTGCGCCGGCGGAGCGGCAAAGTGTGGCATTTATGGGCAAACCAACTTTTGATTCTGACCAACCGCTCCTCGGATTCTGGCAACATCCTCCTGCTCGTATCGGTCTCTCGGAAATATTATGCTTTAGTAACCAAGATATTATTCAAACGAATATACGACACATTTATTCTTTGTTCTTCGGCTATTCTCAATTTTCCCTTTCCAAGACCCCTCCTACGTCGAACGGGCACGGATGCCTCCCAGCCGGATACGAAAGCCCAAATCGCGGTTTGCGGGCTGGTACGACAAGTTCGCAGCATTCAAGGTTGAGGACTTGTTCTCGAAGAAGAAGACTGGACCTGGGAACGCTCGAACGATATACATCAACCAGAACCTACCCGAAGACTTCCACGATGAGAAGGGGAAAGTCCTACCTGAACATGTATATTCGACAAATCAAGTTATCACCTCGAAGTACACCATAGTGACTTTCCTTCCGAGGAACTTGTTGGAGCAGTTTAGGCGCGTTGCGAATATGTGAGTGTTATTTCACTGCTCTCAGCCAGAGGGGTCTTAGCGGGATAGGCGGGGCGCTAGCCAGCCTACCATGGCGAGAGTCGAGGTTTTCCCCGGTGTTGGTCAGCGACTAGTCTGTACCCGCACTCAGCGGTAGCAGGGGGTGCCTTGAGTGCCATTCCCTTGAATTGGTATCAACCTTCTCCAAATGGCTTTGGGCTGTGCAACTTGGAGAATATTGAGTTTGTCAAAGATGGCCTTAGAATAGGCTATTACGGGCGCGCAGTGTTGTTGGCATGTTTGGAGTTGGGTTCGGCGAACGGAAAGATGTACTTGTCCGCAGCGCGTTGCGGATAGCTATCCAGTTCAATCTGCTTGGCCAAACCCACGGTGTTACGGATCACTTGCGAGGCTTGCATCGTTGCACCATGTTTCCGCCGTTGCCAGATATCATGCATTCTCACTGACCAATATGCTATTAGATTCTTCCTGTTCATCGACATCCTACAGTTCTTCCCAAAATTCTCTACAATCTCGCCTGGCCTTGTCATCCTTCCACTCCTCATTGTGCTTGCGATCACTGGTTTAAAGGATGGCTACGAAGATATCAAACGGCATCAATCCGACAAGAAAGTCAACAATTCTCAAGTTCGTGTTATCGGAGGTGGTGACTTTGTGAATCCCAACATCATGCAACGGAAGAGCAAGACGTTCGTACGAGGTGCAATCCGCAACTACGGTCAGCGCATCAAGAAAGTCAAAGTTCGGCCCAAAGGCGAAGAGTTGGCAGGTGTCACGTCATCTATTCCTGACGAACCAACGCAACAAATAGAATACGACGATCAAGGTGAAGAGCGTCGTGGATTCTTCCATCGTAGATCAACATCGCGCGCAATGCCACGCCTGAAGCTGTGCAAACCAACGCCTCCGAGCGGCCTCACTGGAAGAAAATGGCTTGGGAAGATCTTACGGTTGGTGATTTCGTCAAAATCCTCGACAACGAACCCGTACCCGCAGATGTGCTTATTTGCTCAACCTCAGAGGAAGAAAACGAAGCTTTTGTGGAAACCAAGAACTTGGATGGCGAGACGAACTTAAAGTCCAGGAATGCGGTTCCAGCTTTGACACACCTCCGATCCACGAAGGACTGCGCTTCCTCCCACAATGTCTTCCACATCGAGGCGGACCGCCCTGACACGAACATGTTCAAACTTAATGCTGCGGTCGTTGTTGGCACGGACAAGTTTCCTGTAGAGATGCCGATGGTTTTACTGCGAGGCACTGTTCTGAGAAATACGAAATGGGTCATTGGTGTCGTCATGTATACCGGCCAGGAGACGAGGATTGTCATGAACTCTGGGGTCACTCCCAGCAAAAGGAGCAAGGTTGAGAGGCTGATGAACCCCCAAGTGTACGCCCTTTTTTCAATATATTTTTTGATCTCACTAATGGGAGAATTTAGCTTTATCAATTTGTTGCTCCTTTTGCTTATGGCCGTTGCCTGTGGTATCGTTGAAGCCATCCTGGAACACAGAGACTCTCCTGAAGGGGCGCCTTGGTTCTACGGGGACAATCGGTCCGGCGACAACCCTTCAATAAACGGCCTCGTCACTTTCTTTTTTGCGCTGATCACTTTCCAAAACATCATTCCGATCTCGCTGTACATATCAATCGAGTTCGTGCGCACATGCCAAGCGGCATTCATCTACTTCGACTCGGAAATGTTCTACAAAGGAGTACCGACTATCGCGAGAAGCTGGAATCTTTCTGACGATCTTGGTCAAATTGAATACATCTTTTCGGATAAAACTGGAACCTTGACTCAGGTAAATGCATTCATGATCATTTTTTTCGACTTGCACTGATGTCCCTTCACAGAACTCCATGGTTTTCCGAAAGTGTTCTATAGGAGGTAAAGCTTACCATGGAGACGAGAATATGTCCGAAATAGGACATGAGTTAACCGAGAGCCCGATTTATGAAAATCAGTCACCTCCACAGCGAGAGCCCGAAAATCGCGCCAGTGACATCCCATCATCTGGTTCATCGACCGCTGTGGATCCTTCTCGCCCTTCAGGTGCCAGGAACTCAAGAGATAATGCCAATCCTGCCATTGTTCTCCACGACACCGAAAAACAAGACTCGACTGATCCTGAAGAACACAATGCTGCTCAGAAACCCAAGATCATTCATCATTTCCGAGATGCCGATCTGACCCAAGACCTTCAAGCCGCCGTCCAGGCTGATCTTGATCCTGCGGACGCAGCGCACGCTCGAAATCTCAATGGCTTCTTCACCGTTCTCTCTCTTTGTCACACCGCATTGGCAAGTGTGGATCTGGAAACCGGCGCGATCGAATACAAGGCTCAGAGTCCTGATGAAGCAGCTTTGGTTCAAGCAGCGGCTGATATGGGCTTTGTGTTTAGAGGCAGAGAGAAGGAAGTTTTGTTATTACAGACACCGTTTGGAACACAAGGCCCCATAGGTGAAGGAAGGGCTCCAGGTCATGAACATCCACATATCGCACCATCCGTGCCGCTCACACCAAATTCTATGGGTGGTGTGCCAACAGGGACCGGGACAGGCAAACATATTGGCCCAGGTGCTGAGGGCGATGTCACGTCTGGAGACTTATATGACCAAGGGACCCTCGAACGATACGAACTTCTCAACATTCTGGAGTTCACGAGTGCAAGGAAGAGAATGAGTGTAATCTTGAGGAAGCTTGATTCTGATGATGGAAGACTATTCTTACTCTGTAAAGGCGCGGACAATGTCATCTTCGAGAGACTGAAAGAAGGTTCTGGTGAAGAATTGAAGAAAGTCACAGAGACTCATCTCGCTGAGTTCGCTGGAGGAGGTTTGAGGACTCTGACGCTCGCTTACAAAGTTGTTGGAGGTTCGTGTTCAAATCTCGTGCATTCCTCCGGTGTATGCTAACTGTATCTTTGTCAGAGGCCGAATATGCGTCATGGAGCGAACGATATCATGAAGCCACCGTGGCAAGGGAAGATAGAGAAGCCAAAATCGAAGCCGTCTCCGACGAGATTGAACACGACTTGAGGCTGCTCGGTGCCACTGCAATCGAGGATCGTCTTCAAGATGGTGTTCCCGAAACTATCGCCGATCTGAAGGCTGCCGGAATCAAGATATGGGTCGCCACTGGTGACAAACTCGAGACTGCTATTGGTTTGTACAGTCTGTATCTCAAGATGTTCTTCTGCTGACTCGTTATTTCAGCTATTGGACACAGTACTAACCTCATCAGCCCCGAATCGAACATCATTGTAATCCGTGGAGGCAACTCTTGCAAACCCGTTCGCGACCAGATCATTGGCGCGATTGAGGAATTCTTCCCTGATAGTGGCATCCTCGACGAACACGGTCAGCCTACAGATCCATTGGTAGCCCAACCTGGAGTTCTCGAGGGTGGTCATATGGCATCTACTGCGGAAGAAGGCGACGTGCCGCTTCGTAGAGTCAATACAGGTGTTTCCTCCATAGTGGGGCCTGGCAACGGCGAGCGGCCTGGCGGCTTTGTGCTGGTTGTTGATGGATCGTGTTTGACGGATGCCCTGGCAGACGAAGATCGCAAGCTGCTGCTGTTGAGGCTCGCCATGGTCTGCGAGGGTGTTATTTGCTGTCGTGTTTCACCTCTTCAGAAAGCCCTCATGGTCAAACTTGTCAAGGACGGTCTGGGTGCCATGACTCTGGCAATTGGAGACGGTGCAAACGATGTCAGCATGATCCAAGTATGTATTCCGGAGTACCTCTGAAACTACAATAAACTGATGTCCTTGCCAGGCTGCTGATATCGGTGTTGGTATCTCTGGTGAAGAGGGCCTTCAAGCGGTCAACTCTTCGGATTATGCCTTTGCTCAAGTATGTATAAACAAGGTTATTCACGATCGTCTTCTAACTGGGTTGTTTCCAGTTCCGATTTTTGAAGCGATTGTTGCTTGTTCATGGGCATTGGTCGTATGCAAGGAATTCAACCATGTTCGTGTGGTTTCGATCATACCATTCAAACCATCTTAACCACTCCTTCAGGATTCTCAACTTCTTCTACAAAAATATTGTCTGTATTGGTGTTCTCTGGTGGTTCCAAATCTACTGTGGCTGGAGTTCCAATTAGTCAGTCAAAATCCAATGTCTTTCAACCATTATGCTGACCTTTTTTTTTTCAGTGTGTTCGAGTACACGTATCTACTCTTTTGGAATTCCTTCTGGACCATTGCTCCTGTCATCGGAATTGGTCTATTCGACCGGTTCGCAGACGATCATATTCTCATGGCCGTACCAGAGCTCTACTACTTCGGTCGTGAAGGAAAATGGTTTGGAATGGGTCAATTCGTCGTCTACATGCTTGATGGAGTCGTACAGGTAAATGCGCCATCTGTGATACGAAACATTGCAGCTCACCTCGGTTGTTTCAGTCCGCGATCATATATTTCCTGATCATGTATCCCTATTGGACCACCACGGCGCGTGTAGACGGATGGCAAGTCGGGCAATATGAGTTTTCAACCGTATGTAGCAATTATTGCGGTGGTATATTCCATGACTAACCCAGTCTATCACAGGTCATGGCCTTCTCTGCCGTCTTTACCGCAAACTTCTTTAATGGTCTCAACACAAGCGCTTGGACTGCATGGGTGCTGTTCGCCGTTATGTTTGGAAACATTTTCGTGTGGGTTTACACGGTAAATACTTTTGCTATGGTGGTCTACAGCTATTGACTACGTAACAGGCCATCTATGATCTCGTCGCTCCTGGTTGGTTTGCAACACCTGTTTATGGCAACAATAGATATCTCTTTCCTTCGGCATATTTCTGGCTCGGCCTTCCCATCACTATCGCCCTCTGCCTCCTTCCAAGATATCTATACAAGGCTTGGAAAACCGGTTACCATCCTGATGACATCGACATTTTACGCTATATTAGTAAAAATGAGCCAGACAGGAACATTGGACTGGAAGCCAAGATGGGTAACCCTCTCGCTGCCTTGAAGAGACCTGCGGCATCGTCAAGAACCTCACATGCACGAACCGAAAGCATCGCATCCATGCCTGCCCGACCATCTATGGACTACAGATCAGCGAGCAGAACTGACATGGCGACGGGTCTTCGGTCCGTCCATCGTGGATTCGATTTCTCTACTGAAGAAGGCGGTGTTGCGATGCAGAGAATACAAACCAACCTATCAGAACGGCGGATGAGCAGTCGAAACCTTGCCACTCAAACACATGAACCAACACGGAGAAGTCTGCTCAGTACCCCTCGCTTTCTACGGCGGAAATTATCTGGCGCAAAAGACCCTTCTGTTGATCATCGGTAGATTCATTCCTTCATCTAATTCACATCTTTCGCATTCGTTTTGTCTTCGTGGATAATAATTTATAACGACCGGATCTCTTTTACCTTAAATGCCGCACCATTGCACGTCTATGTCCACACATTGGGCTATCACACCATCTGTATCATGTACACCGAAGCGCCAGTTAGAACATTACCGCCTGTTTTGCCAACTTGGTAGTTACTTTTACGGTCTGGCACCTCAGTCGTACTATTATCTGCATTACGACTTTTTATGCCCATACTATCCATAGACTAATACCTTTAGCCAACCATTTTCTCTGGATGACATTAATTGATGCTTTTGCACACGTGATAAGATATGAACTTGAAAGTTATGGAGTTCTAATCTTGTAGTTGGACTCCTTCCACTGACTGTACGGCAAGGTATCTGTCATAACTTCCGTTCTTTGAGGTTTCTGAACGTCAAGATCTTTGGTCGGGCGAATTAAATGGGACAACGGGCCAAAGCAGAAGGTTTGCCAATAAACATCTCCTCTCCACTCGCCAAGCTGAAAACACCCAAGGTCCATCTCAGGCTGAAATCCTCTTGCGAGTGACCTCCGGAATCGCTGCAGAACTCATTAAAGCTCACGATTCAAATCAATCTGTCTCCTTGAACGAGCTCAGGGCAAAACTGAGCAAGAAATATGGGTACGGCGGTGTACCCAGACTTGTAGATATCATTAGTGCAATTCCAGATGAATACAAAAAAGCACTGCTGCCCAACTTGAGAGCGCGACCTATACGAACGGCCAGCGGAGTATGTCTTCTATTATGATAAAATTCTTCCTTCTAAAATGTTTGTAGATTGCAGTGGTTGCTGTTATGTGCAAACCTCATCGATGTCCTCATATCGCTATGACTGGGAATATTTGCGTGTAAGGACATTTCCAATAAGTGGCCGGGCTTCCCAAATCTAACACCTTGAAATTTTAGCTACTGCCCGGGAGGTCCAGACTCTGACTTTGACTACAGCACTCAAAGTTATACGGGCTATGAACCTACAAGCATGCGAGCCATTCGTGCACGCTACGATCCTTACGAGCAAACTCGGGGGCGGGTAGAGCAATTGAAAAGTCTGGGTCACAGTGTCGACAAAGTGAGTAGGTGTCCATTATGATCGTTCTTCGAAAGCTGATAAATACTACGGGTGGAATTTATCATCATGGGAGGGACTTTCATGAGCATGCCAGAGGACTACAGGGGAAAATTTGTGGCTCAGCTACATAATGCATTATCCGGCTTTACTGGCACGGATGTAGACGAGGCTGTTAGGTACTGGAATTTCTTGCCTTTTGGGACTAACCGGTACTAACCACTGAGACACATTCAGATATTCTGAGCAGAGCAAGTCGAAAGCCATTGGAATCACAATAGAGACACGGCCGGATTACTGCCTTCGGCCTCATCTTAGGTCAGTAAATGTGTGTCACATATCACAGAGAATTTTGTTGACTTTAAACATAGTCAAATGCTTCGATATGGATGCACACGACTGGAGATCGGAGTCCAGTCTGTTTACGAAGATGTCGCTCGCGATACAAACAGAGGCCATACCGTCCGGGCTGTATCAGAGTCTTTTCACATGGCAAAAGACGCAGGCTTTAAGGTTGTTGCCCATATGATGCCCGATCTACCAAACGTTGGCGTCGAGCGCGATCTCGAGCAATTCAAAGAGTATTTTGAAAATCCGGCTTTCCGGAGCGATGGCCTTAAAATCTATCCAACTCTTGTTATCCGTGGAACTGGCCTGTACGAGCTGTGGAGAACAGGTCGATACAAGAACTACACTGCCAATGTCCTAGTCGATGTTGTTGCAAGAATTCTCGCTCTAGTTCCACCTTGGACGCGAGTGTATCGAGTGCAAAGGTGCGAGAGCTCGCTTGATTTTTGTATCTCCCAATTGACTGGGCCAAAGAGATATTCCGTTGCCTTTGGTGACTAGTGGTTGTGATAATTCTGGTAATCTGAGGGAGCTAGCATTGAATAGGATGAAAGATTTTGGAGCTGTTTGCCGCGATGTACGGTATCGAGAGGTTGGGGTGAGTGTAACCAATTCCACAATTATTATAACAGTAGCTCAGTCGGTTTGAGCATAGATCCATGAGATTCATCACAAAGTCCGTCCGGAGTCCGTGGAACTACTGCGACGGGATTACACTGCAAATGGGGGCTGGGAGACTTTCCTTTCCTATGAAGATCCAGAAAAAGATATTCTCATCGGTCTGTTGCGATTGAGGAAATGTTCGGAAGAAGGCACCTTCAGGCCTGAACTAGTTAAGACCGAAGAAGGTGGATGCAGTATTGTTCGCGAGTTACATGTATATGGAACGGCTGTACCCGTGCACGGGAGGGACCCCACAAAATTTCAGCATCAGGTAGTTTGATCTCAGTGCCCCATATTATCCTCATTTTTTGACTTTCTTCCTAGGGCTTTGGTACTCTACTGATGGAAGAGGCAGAGCGGATAGCGAGGGATGAACACGGGAGTGTCAAGTTGGCTGTCATTTCAGGTATGCCTATGCCCCGATCTTCGCTACCAGTCCCTCATATTTTCCTCATAGGTGTAGGAACGCGTGATTACTACAGAAAGTTGGGATATGAACTAGACGGACCTTACATGAGCAAATCTCTGTTGTAAATGTCCAATTGAATGTACTACTCCCGACATCTTGTAATATTACATAGCTCGTTATCTTATTGTTCAGTGATACACATCCAATTTGTCCATATCCTTACTCACAAATGGCCAGCCTAGCATGTGGGGTAGTTTCATGAACCAGAGTATAGTAGTTATATCCTTTCGAGAAGCAAGAGGGGCGCCTATTGTCTTCAACGAGTGGATGAAGTAGAGGTGATATAGATATATTAATAATGACGGTACAGCGGTAGCTAAGGGACAGCCCTTAGAAGCTTTCATCATGAAGTCTCTCCCATGACCAAAGTATGAAAATTGGGGAAGACCAGTTCCTCCTCCACCGTCTTCCGAATCACATCCTGAATGAACCTCTCTACCCTCGTCACATTCTTCAGCACATGCTTATCGGTCTGGCCAATCTCGCTCTCGATAAAAATTGATGGCAATAGCCTTTGACCAACAGGCAAGGGTTTTGAAGCCCGCGGAGGTATGCTTGTTGGAGGGGAGTCATCGTCTAATTCTGGTGGAGTCAAATTGGTCTGGCCTGCCGAATCACGTTTAGGACGACTGCTGGCAGGTCCGTAAGGATCCAGATCATCAATGATACAAATATGAACCCGTCTTCTCTCGCCTTCATATGCGACTGCGAGTTCACCGTCGAAGACGAGGCCGGTAATCGAGAGTTTGATAGGGAGGGACATGAACATTGGAGAGGGGTAGTTGATGAGGAGGGAAGTGGTAAGAGTAATTCGAAGGTTCGACTGCCAGTTAACATGGAGATGAAGTTGGAGATTAGGATGTGGATTCTCAGGCGGTTGAGGAACAGGAATGGCATCAGGTGGTCCGGTTACCGGAGGAAGGGTATCGCTCAAAGAATCGTCGCTTTGTCGTAATGGTGTTTGTGAATAGGTCTCGAGAGGTGTTTTTGGATAGAAATCTTGGCTATGATTCCTGAATGGACCAGCCGTAAATGGCGTTGAAGGTGTTGGGCTCCGAAACATGGGCGTACTTGCCCATAGTGGCTGCGGAGGTCTGTACTCCGCGAAATTAGGCATAAGCCTATCCATTGAAGCAGACATTGAGATTGAGCTACGCAGCGGAGGCATTGAGCTGTACAAATCCGTTGGTCCAGCACGCCCATACCGAACGTGAGGCGGGAGGTGTTGGTATGCCAGTGATTCCTCTCGACCAACAGCACGCCTCGAAACCCATTCGAAGCCCTCTTCATCTTCTGCGCCCTCGGTAACCTTGACAGGACCTTTTTCAATGTCTTCTTCATCATCTTCAAGGAAGTCACGATATATATCGCACATGTCTACCAGCTCAACATCTGGCGGTACGGTTCCGAACTCAAGAGACGTCACTTCGACTGGCCCAATGAAAGAAGGCCTTTGAGTGTTGCCAAGCTGCCTATTGAGAACATCGACGAGATATGTTGCCAGTGAAGAATCAAGTTTAGGCCATTCTAGATCAATGGACATTGTCCGGAGGAGTTCGTGGTAGAAAAACAAAAAGGTTCAGTCACATGCTGGTGGCCCCGACAAATGCCCAAATACAATCTACCATGAAGATAACGTCTCTTTCGTAGCACTGCGTCTCTATTATATAGTCTAACAAGTCGTAAGTTCAGTAGATAAAGTTCATCGTAGTTAACGTTCAAGTTCGTCATTGTCCCATGAGCCCAGTGCTGCAGCAATAGGCTAAGTAGCGGGCTATCCACGGTGCAGTTATACTTTTGTCTCCTTTCCTCCCGTCACGGGTTGAATGCATCGATTAATTCGCCCTGTAAAAAGGCAGAGTTTATTTCATCTCGCGCGCCAGTGGTGAAAGCCCCGTTAACCAGGCACTGGCCGCAACTTGGAGATCTGTCAGGCCAGAACTCGGTGAGCATTGGTCGAATGCCTTGTGATGTGGGTGTAGCCAACTGCAAACCAGTCCTCGTATCGCCGTTTTCCTCCTGCTTCTCAAGAATAAAATCATCTTCTCTACAACCACCATCTCAATTAGTGGCCAGTTTCCCGTGCATGCTACTGCTTCTCGAAATGGCGCCGTTAGGTCTGAAAGCCGTCCCATTCCCATTCATCGCATTTAAATTGGCCAGAGAAGTATTTCTTGACCTTGACATCATCAAACTCTGCCCAGCGCCAATAGCAATATTGTCATCGAACATGGCAGGTCCTGGTGACGGAGATCGAGGAACATACTGTGTTGATGTACCTACACTTGGGTGTTCAGAAGTGTTGAAATTGGCGCGTGTTGGCGAGGCTTTAGGCGAACTAAAGCCATTCCCGTTTCCGTTTAAAGGTATGATATGTCGAAGAATGGAATGATTGGACGTAGATACGTTTAGAGAGGCCCTTTGGGGAGCTCGTGTGGGTGTAAAAAGCCGACGGAGAGGATAAAGGAAGATGCTACCAGGAGACGAGGTAGGCGTAGATGGTGGGCGGCCATTAACGAAGCCTTCTTCCATGAGATCGATATAGGCTGGCTCGCGTTTCGTGTTTGTGGCACTCCGTACGGCACGCAAGCACAAGCCTCGTATACTGCGCCGCATCGGATAGATAACCGTGAGGAAGACGAAGATGACGAAGACGTAGAGGAGGAAGAAAACGGGGGAGAAGCCTAATGATTCCCTCGACAGCGAGGAAGGCAGGTGAGGTGTTATCCTCTCTTCTATTCCTCCAATGGACAGAAACGGAGGTCGGATTGGTTGGATAGGAAAGTTTGAGTCGTCAATGTCATCAATGGGATCTTGAATAGGCCTGGCGTTCTTCTTCAGAGGTGGAACCTCCTTGCTGGCTTCGAGTACCATCTTCCCCAATGTCCAGCTAATGGCAATATCTCCAACCGTATCCATCGACTGAAATTTCGGCCTTCCAAGTCCTTTCTTCTTCGCTTCATGCTCAACGTGATCCCCGTCTGTCGTCGAGTTTCCTCCAGGATCGACAATTCTTGGCATCTTGATACCGTCGTGCAATACATTTGAAATCCAAGCAGCTTTGAAACACTGCATCTGTAACCGCGGCATCTCGACGTTAGGACCCCACTGACCAGCCTCAACCACCTTGCCGTCCTTGACGACTTCCCCATCGCCACCTAAGCGATGTTGTCGGCTTGATTCTTCGTGCTCTTTGAGAATACCCTGCCAGTCTCGCGAGCAAAAGCTGGAAGCAGCGCGTTCGTATTGGACAAAATCGTATGCACCACCGAGACCGAAAATGTGCTCTGATGAGTACCAATATTCTGATACACCGATGAAATGTGAGACAGAAAAATCGATTGGGGGGACGTGGATGCCGTTCATGAGACAAGGCGTGTCAGGGCATGGCGCATTTGTATGCAAGAGTGATGACGTGCTCTTCAGGCACTTTTCAAAGTCGCCTGTGCCGAGTAGATGATGTGATTTCATGAGATGGCTTTTACCAGGATTGGTAGCGTGCACGGGTGATTCGGTTAGGAGTAGACCCTTGGGAAGACAAGGGTCTGGAATCCGATGGTGGACATCGTCCTCTTCATCTTCGCCTTCTGGCAAATGCCCGTCATACTCGGTGATCGCTTTCCCAACATATCGTTCTCGTGCTTGGTTCGTGCCGTAACCTAACCATGTCGTTACAAATACCTTGTGTTGGATCTCTTCGCCACTGAGCAGCCGTAATCGGACGTCCATGAGGTTGTTCGTCTTTTTCTGGTTCTCTAAGCTTGGTTCGAAGGCTATTTGCGTTGAAGCACCGCCCATGTCCAAAAAACCATATGTTGTCCGCTCCGCACTTGAGCTGGTGAAGCCATCCATAAGATAGTTGACAGCAATCCATCCGAAGAGGCCCTCCTCTTCACCAGTTATGATTCGGATGCTGGAACCGCATGGCCCTGCTGAAGAAGGTGCGTCTATCTTGAAGTTCGAGTGAGTATTCAGGAATTGGCAAGTTTCCTTTAGTACCGCCGCTTGTTGGATGGGTGACAGCAAGCGCATTCCAGCAGTTGCAAGTAAGAACAGGGGTGTTTCTTTGTGCAATGAAGGAGGAATGTGCTCTCTGGCATGACTCAACAGTGGGCGTAGATATGCTCCGACGCCATGCGGGTTATCTGCGAGACTCGATAGACCTGTTACGCCAAGGAAGTTTCATTCTTTAATGACTTCAATCTTTATCCACAGGGTTCTTCTTACCTGGCTCAACTTTCGAGACCCATTGATTTTCATTCCTTGTTCCTTTCTCAACCTTCGGTAACTTCATTGCTATGGGACTACCTTTTGGTAAATCCAACGTTCTAGGATCTTTCCAACTGTAGATTTGAAGCCTTGACCCCGACGAACCTGCGTCGATGACGATACCGAAATGGCGACCAGCCAGCCATGGATCTTTTGCCGTTGGAGGCGCCATTGATAATTAAGACTACCAAAATATGAGGTCCAAGAACCGCGAGGCAGCCAGAGCAAGTTGAATAAAGAGAATCAAGGTGGAAGCCCACTTCATTCACTGAGATCACTTTCAGCATGAAATGTAACACGTGACAACATGAGATTCGCTGGCGTTGAACAAAATCCAAAAAATGACTTCCATTTGACGATAATGTGGTATGCAAAAAGAAAGGAAGTTATGATAGATAACAAAGGGCGTTCGAAGGGTGACGAGGGTTACACAATAGAGAGATTATTTCTTCTCTCGATAATTTACCGGCTTCCGTGCTCGGAATCGTCCACCACCCTTCGTTGACGTCGAATCCAGGTTATCACCAGTCCGCGACATTCGCATCCGCATCAGATGTTCCACCCAGTCGGCCTCAAGAAGAGGCTCTCCAAGGTCAAATAACTTTTGCTCTTCTTCTGGATCCAAAAGTTCGCTCGAAGTTCGCTCTGCAGCCCTCCACAGAAGAATCTGTCGAACAAGTTCGACAAGGAGAACGTCTGAGATGTACTATAGTGTATGTCAATCACATAGAATGAGTGGAAGGCGAAATGACGAAGGACTGACCAGAATTTTCTTCCGTGGATGTAAACTTTCGTACTCTACGCTGCCATACTGCCGAGGGACGGTCGGTCTTGGAACGGGCAGAGGTTCGTCATGTTGTAGTTGTTGGGCCCCATCAAAGGATGCTACTGGCGGCGTTGAAAAGATTTTGGTGTTATCGTCGACCATCATAAGGTTTGATGTTTCTTCTGAAGTTGCCTCGATGGTTGCTACGATCTGAAAAGCATCGCAATAACTAAATGGAACGAGAATCACAATACAAGATAGTAACTTACCTTTGTTAATGACGACTCAGGTACTTCCAAAGGCTCAATAGACATAGTATCGTTAACTTCATCTCGTTCAGTAGGATCCAACACAAAAGAATCATTCGATTCGGCAATGGAGATGAATGAAGATGAAGGAGGGAGAGGACCGGGAGAAGACATCGCTTCCGTCATTGGAGGAGACGACGAACGACTACCATCATTGAGTTCTGGTTCGGCGCTATCCTTTCTCCCAACTGTGGCATCTGCTCGTGCTGAGAGTTGAGCCGACAGTTCGCTTGGTCCATCTTGGATATTATCCATTTTTCCATCCCTTTCCTCCGTGACTTTGATTTCTGAGATTTGTTCCAACGGTTGAGCTAACGGTTCACTCGGCCCATCTTCTAACTTGTCCATGTTTTCGTCGACATCTTTCATGACCTTAACCTCTTCCACCTGCGCCACAATTTCAGCTTTTGAGTTCTCAGGCAGCTCCTGTTTAGGCAGAGGGGTCGCCGTCTCCTCTCGCGCAACTCGATTTCCATGCTTTGGCCTTAAAACCCACTCAGTCATATAAACCAGCAGCGTTTCGACGTGATCATCCGTCATGCTCCCCCTCCTCGATCCATGTTCAGTCCAATTCCTCGTCTTCGCGCCGGAGAAATATTCTGCTTGCACTTCTTTGAGAGGAGGATACTCATTCTTCAAGATGGAGCTCAATATAGGCTTCACGTAAGCAAATTGCTGGCGGAGTGAAAGCACCAAGAATTTGGCACCCGTTGGAGGATCTGGTGCAGGTTCGGGACTGAGAGATCGCTGTAAGGGATCGCACTCTGATATATCTGCTTCCTGTGCAGCACCGCCAGAGCTGTCTATCTGCCCTAGCTTGAAGACATGTTAACATTCCCAAATTCTAGAGCCACAACGAAGCTTAAATTGCACCTTGCAAGTAAAGAACTCTGGTTGCCCCATGTCATAAAACCAGTTCCGCTTAAGATTCTGCATTTCTCCGGTCATCCAAAGGACTTTATACATTCCCAACTTGTTTCGCTTCGTCGATGGGATGTACTCCAATATCTTCGCAGCCCAATGTTCCACAGTCATCGCGGCATCTTTTCCTCGTAAAGCGTCCTTGTTGCGTGCAAAAACTAACTCTCCAGGAATACCGAGAGAGGTATCTGGCCCTGGATCTTCCCAAACTTCTTGAGTTGTACTGGGTATGGGGTCGATGATGATATCTTCAGACATGGCACGAGAAGAAATCGAGATGGAGGCGGTGGAGGTACGAGTGAACATATCTTGAACATCGGGTAGTTCGTCACTGTCCTCGGCATCCTCCCCTGTCTTACCGACTGCAGCCCACCAACTTCGTTCAAGATTATCCTGACCACTTCCTTCGCCTTTGAATTTCCGCCGTGGAGATTCAACTTTGGGGTTATGAAAGGTTGGTTCTTTGAAGCGCTGTTTATCATTGGAATCGAGCCAGCTTAGAATCTTCTCTTGATTGGGGGAAGAAACTAAGATCGACTTCCGATTCAAAAGCTGGACCTTCAGAGGGTCGTCGCTGAGGTCTTTGCTCAGGATCTTGATTGAACATAAAAGTTAAGTATAGAAACATACAAGCCAATTTGACACTTAACAGACCTTTCCCGGCCACCAAATCATATCCTGGCCATTTTCACTCGCACGATCGGTCTTTGCGTCGATTAGAACCCAAACAAGAGCCGTCAGACGATTTGAGGATCCAGACTGCTTAGAACGAAACTTTGGAGGATGGACCTTTGTCAGCCGAGACATTGAACCAGTTGATTTGGAGGTCCCTTGAAACGGAAATGAGGGCGGCGGAGGCGTAGGTCCCTTCGTAATCTCAACATCTGATTTTGGGGTTCTCGAACGCGACAAAGAAGTGTCGATGTCAGATAGGTCAGAGTCGAGGTGCAGAGTATATTCGACTGTTGATTGCTTCTTTGTCGGTTCTGTGGATGTTCTGTGTACAGTCGGTTTACGCGGTCGTTTCACCTCCCTCGAATTGGAAGTCGAATTGGACCCCTTGACAGGTGCAGACGGTGTCCTGTGATGTTTGGCCGGTTTTGGAGCAGCGGGTGAAGGTGACCTATTACGTTTCTTCCTGGTTGATTTCGAAATGGGAGTTTCTTTTGGAATTTCTCCCCTCAAAGCCGCGCTGGAATGTGTGCGAGGCAGTCGACTTGTCGAAGGTTTAGACGTAGAGACATTAGTTCTGTCCCTGGCCCTACTTTTGTTCTTCTTGCCGTAAGTTTTTGTAACTTTGGGCGTCACCGAACCTGTCCAAATGTCCCCCGGTTTATCCGTCTTGTGGTCTCCATTTGATTCACCAATGGCTTGAGAATCCCGCTCTTGTGGCGTAGACAACCCAGGTGCACCCTCTGATAAAGTCGACTTTACTGGAGTATTTTGAGCTAGAAGAGATTCAACACCATTATCCTCCATGTTTTGAAAGGCCCAAACGGTGAGGCAGTTGGTGGGGTGAGGCCATTTGATTAAAGCGCGTCGTGTCACTGTGACAAACCTGTGTCACGCGCTTTGTGACATGCCGAACATCGTGATGGCGGGGTGATGATCGTGATCGGGAGCGCCGCATTCACAAGCGCCCAGCGATCAGTTTACCTTCATATGTTGTCCCATCGTAAAATCACAGTATATGAATTCTCCTTGGGGTATAAGTAATTACAAATAGCTTTGATGTAGATATTTTCCGACGAGATGTCTAGAACGTCCTTAGTGTGAGCCGCATTTCTTTACAAATTACATGCGATAATAAAGATGACTCCCAAGATAAGGCGTCGAGAGCAATGACAAGAGCAGAGAAATACTTAATAGAGCCGATTTCTAGACTGGTGAGGTGAGAATGGCGGATAAGAGGAGAAAGGCTCTTTTTTGTTTAATTTTTCGAAATTTGAGAGTCAAGGAAACTCGAGCCTTCGACCGTCAAAAGAGGGCGGCTCTTCGACCGAGTTTACCGTCGCTTCGCCCATCCGAGAAGCAGTCCAGACTCTTCGCGGCTGGAAAGGTCTTAGCAATTGAAGGAAGGCTGTGGAAGCTATTTGACGACAAAAATCTAGGGTCCACCGTTCAACCTACTTCACTCAAGTAGACAGCTGACCAGCTTCGAAACGGGCGGTACCCAGGAAAACAGCGAAATTAACTGTCATCTTTACCACATCCAGAACGTCCCTACACAAAATTGATTGGTTGGTGTTAAGAAAGGATTACACGGAGTTAACGACGATTCGGTGCGAGGGTGAAGCGATGACAGTTGTATGCGTAAAATACGAATAGCGAGGTCATGAGGGGTTCGTAACAAGCCCTGTTGTGGGCTTGGAGAATTTGTCAAATGACAAAACAAGAGCATCAAGGGAGATAAATTCAAATGATAGTCCGCGATGGGATTTATCAGAATATCATCGATGGCAGAAGAATGATTCATAGATGGTAAGGAGCGTGCGACGGGGTCAAAATGAAATGACAAGAGCAAAGGGTTCTATAAGTCAAGATGGATAAGTAGGCCGGTTTCGTTCGTTTCGTGTTTGTTGTGGTCATGGTATCTTCTGGTATCGTTTATCCTGCTTTCTTCGTACACGAGCCCCTGCGGGCTACGCCAGTCCCAAGGTTTAAGAAGAGCTTGGGTTTTGTTTTTGGATCACTGGATTTATTCGACCCTGTGTCCTATCGAATGCCGCCTCGTCCGCTCGCCAGAAGATCCCTTCGTGGATCCACCCGCTGAGAACTTGCCAAAGAGGCGTTGGAAGAACGGTTTCTTCTCGTGGTGAGATGATATCCCGGACTTCGTTGTTGATGTAGCAGTCATGATTGATCGCTCTGGACTCGGTGACTTCAAAAAGGCAAGGACCTTCGTCAGCGATAGAAGGGAGCAACACCTAGACGGGAACTCACGATGACATGCACTTTTTGCCCGTGCGACTGAACATAGTAAGTGCCCGACTGGTCACTTCCCAGTGATTCGGGCGAACCAGGAGCCGCGCGATGGTGCGCTGGTTGAGCCGAATGAGTTAATGAGCGTGTGAGCTCGCGCCCACGGGTACCGCCATCTCGAGATGAAGCATGCCGATGCGAGGGGTCTCCCATCGTTGGGAACGGCGTTACAAATTGAGGCGCATACTGACCATGACCAGGAAGTGGCGCAGAGTGACTGTAAATGACTCCGTTTGGCCCAACATGAGGCGGATGATTAAGCATAGCGGGATAACCTGGACCAGGTCGTTGGGAGTGTTGAGATTGGTGAGGTGAGTAGGCGGCAGGCGATTGTTTGCTCCTATGCCATGGTTGATGAGGAGGAGCAGGAGGAGCGAACGACACCTGATGATGAGGTGAGCGAGTGGACGGTCTGTAAGGAGATGATGAATGGAGATGCGGTGGTGGGATAAAGGGTAGCTCTGGCTCTTCGTCACGGTCAATCGGTCGAGGAACAGACCTGGAGCGAGTGTGATTCGGTCGAGAGCTAGTTGCGGTAGATGACTTTCCGAAAGACGGCAAGATACGAATTTCTTCTGGTGGAACTAAATCGTCATGCCGTAGAGGAGATGGCGTAGGTCCACCACTCGAACCTGACCTGGATGGCCCATGTGCCATACCATGGTTGTAAGAAAGGGTTCTCGATCGACCATGGTTGGGATCCTGATGTCTAGTCGAGCCTGATCGACCTAGACTGGGGCCGCCTTTCGGATGTGGAATCGGGATGTCAGGTCGACCATCATTGTATCGTAAGACCATTTTGGGGGGCGTTGAATTGGTGCTCCCTGCATCTGAAGGAGGTCTCGAAGGAATGCGACCGTCCATGACTGAGGGAGGTACTGATGGCGAGTAGAAGCCATTGTCATAGGGCGCATGAGATTGAATCCAATACGCAGTCCTTTCACGAGATGACATGTACTCGCGATACGCTTGGGACGAGGTTGTATACTCTGCCATGGTTGAAGAGCTTCAACAATAAAGATAACCAAGGACTCTAAAACGATGGGGAAAAGCTATTAGTCCATGGGAGCACTAGGAGTTATATAGTTCGCGAGAAACCCGATTCACCTGAAAACGGAGCATTTCGCAGGGTTCTCCGTACTGCTGGCGCCTAGTACACAAGAAAGATTAAGATTTAGGAAGATTTGCCGTGAATCCAGTACAGCGAGGCAGATTCCGTGGTATTTTTGGGGGTTAAAGATCAGAACGTGGCCCACCTCGAGGCAAGCGCAGAAGATTTCAGATACATGCCAGCATCCTAATCCAACGGTCCGGTGCCAGATTACCCTCAACCCACCTCGGTCGTCCGACGCGTCCAGCCTTGAGAACCTCGCTATTATATAGCGCGGTCTTATCTCTGTCGCTACGCAGAATATAGTTTGACGAAGAGTTGATTTACTTGACACTACAGCTGATTGAAATTTCTTGACATCCTGTTCCATCGGGAGAGGAAATGAAATCCTCTTCGCTAAAGGAATGTCAGTACCTCACAACGACGATTATAATACGGTATCCAGCTTTGTGAGTGCGACTGACTCCTCTGAGCAGTGCAACTACGAACGTGTACCCTGTTGTTGACTCAAATTTCATCTGCGCCTTCACTCGAGGGGACCAATTGCGTATAAGCTTCTTCGGGGAATTGAAGTTGCGAAAATAGACACCGCCATGTCTGTACGATTAATTATTCATGGTCTAATGAGCACTCTGCTTGTTCACGAACCCTTCTACTCTTCGCCCAAGATCGATGGCATTCACATCAAGGAAGTGAGATGTCCTACCAAGCAAAGCTTCAATCTTATCATCGTCAACATCTTCATACCAGCACATGGAGCTCTGAAGACCACCAGACTTGAATGGATGGAGTTTAGTGGAAATGAAACCTTGTCAATGAACCAATGTGTCTGTTCAAAAAAATCTCAAATGAACGTGAGTGTGTCGCCGAGTGCGCAGAGTTGCGCCCAAATGGCTCCGCTTGGTGTACGTTACCCGTATAGTACCCTTCGCCCAAGAGTCTGGCTTTGAAGACTTCGAAAGCATTGGAACTTCAATACAGCGGAGTCACGAGCAAAGATATGCACTATTTTTGCCAGAGCTGGGCATCTTCTACCTTGCCTGACTAAGACATAGAGTGTGCAGGTGGATTGATCTAACGCTTGGTGGCGTTGCGATGGGCAGAGGCATTGTTGTTAAAAACATTCGGAAATCGACTTTTCCGCGGGCGAGTTCAAGCCGGAATCTATAAATCATGCCGCTAGCGTAACGCAGACGTCAATCAAGTCAAAGGTCAAAAAAGAGTTGGGGATATACGGATATCGGGAACCTCAGAGGAGATCAAGAGTCGATCGGGGATGAGGAACAACGCTAGAAATAGAAGTGATATCAAGTCCAACGTGAACCCAGTTGTCGCTTACTGAGAATTGGATTGCACCATCAAAATACCATGTATTGAATGGGAAAGCAGAGCATGGTAAGTGGAGATACCTGGTGATAAATATAATGAACTGGTCGTAGCTTAATGACTGTGTACAGACGGCAGCAAGCGGCAACAAGCAACAGAGTAACAAATGTCCAAGTCCAGTTGTTGAGATGAGTCACATCTAACCTAGCACAGCGAACACAGTGATTGATTCTTCGAGGGTGTGTCGGTTCGGAGAGATATTCTGGTACGATTCCGAATAATTTCGAGGAAAATAAAAGGCACAGATGAAGGGCTCATGTCCGGTCTTCGTCATTCCTGACTCTTTTGACAAAATTTCACTCTTCCGTGACGTAAAGCTGACCCCAAACAAGAAAAACCACAATCAGTTGCCAGCGACGAGACAATCGCGTAGAGGCACAAAACCATATTAAGCAAACATGCCCAAGATGTTGCTAGAAACAAGCACTATGTTGAAAGCATAACGAGAACTCAGGTAAGGTAGTAGAGTGCCCTCGCCTTCGGCCCATTATTTTTAGAGACTAAATTGAAAGGTCCTCTTGTCACTTCCAGTGTTTGATAATACACCTTAAATGACAGGTGGGTACCGAGATGAAGAAGTGGAATCAAAAGGGTTTTGGGAGAACTCGGTCCGTGGAAAAACAGCCCTATTTACAGAAGGCACGTGCATGTTAAATAGCCCCTATCTTTCTGTAAGGCTTTCAATCCAACTACGTTCTGCTTACCGTGCACAAGCATTTACGATTTTCGACAACTCATAGGCACCTCTACATACTTTTAGAGCCCTATTACTACATTTATTGGTTCTCTGATGATTGGTTTCCCTGTGGTTCCTATTTTAACCACACCAAAACATCTCGGTCGGAACAGTGGCATCCACCCCAGCAACCTCACCTTGCTGGAGAGCTTCTTTGGCTTAAAATGGCTGACATACATCCTCTCTAATATGAAGCACATGTTGAGGGGGTGGCATTAGAGATGCCCGTCTCTTCTCAAGTCTGAACAACACCCCCTGTTCTAATTCCACCCACCAGAAGAAGGTTTCTCAATACATGTATGTACGATCGTTAACGTTGTGGCTGTATGGAATCGCTTCGGCAGGGGCGTGGTTATTCGGATGTAAGCCCTTTGAGATATCAACGCTCTCGTGTTGGCACATTTCTCAACTCAAAAAGCACTTGAATCACCTCAGAGAACGCTACTGGCAAATGTACAGAACAGTTTGGATAATCTGCGCAGCGAGGAAGGCCCATGAGATCTAAAAACGATATTGATAAGATTTATAATATTATCCAGCCATTTCTCTGGCTTTACAATCGAGATACTTAGTTGACGAATCAAAAGATGGAGTTAACTTATAATAAGAAGACAATCCCAAGACACGAATCAAAGAAGAGAAACCACAACCACAAAGATGATGCTAGATCCCAGAACTTTTGAAATAGCATTGTTCGTTGCTTGGTTGGTGGCAGAGGGGAGCGTTGCTGTCTGCTGGCTAGTCGATGATACAGAGGTCGATGCTGGGATTGAGCTCCCTGTACTACGGCCGGAAATACTACCGCTGGTGCTTGCAGAAGTTGAGCCAGGCGCGGTGGTAGTGACAGGCAATATTGTGACGCTGCCCGTTAAAGTCAAGCCTATTTGTACTGGAATGGGCGTGTAGACCTCTGTCTGAGTTCCAGAGAGACCCTGCCCGAAGACGGCGCATATTGCAAGTGTGCTGTCAGAAACGGTACAGGACTCTGCGAGTGTAACTTTGGCGGCAGAGTTGACGTAGGTGAGATATGCGTCACTTGGGCCTTGAACCAAGGTCGCTGGATAATAGGTACAGGTATTAGATCAGAAGTCGTTCATTAAAGATCTGCGTACCCGTTCCGAAATCCTCGTAGCTTGAAGTATCTCCAGGTGTTCGTTGACCTTGATGGATCGCCCATGTTGTATGACCGTCTGATCCTATGCCTATGATGTCGGCGCTCACAGGTTGTGGGTCGAATCCTGGAATGAATAAGCCCGTCGTGGACTGTCCATAGACTGGGCTAAATTCTTTTACAGACGGGTCAGAGTTATAGCAAAATAATAGATAAGATCATGATAACGTACGAGAAATCATTAGAAAGGCATTTAGCCAGAGAAATACATAGATTCCGTTCTGGCGACTGAAAATCATGATGTGTTCAGCAATGCAGACGGAGAGTCCCAGATGAAGTTTGAAGCGTCTGAGTAAGGCGAATATCAGATAGGCGTACTCATATACTGAACCCGAGGGAAAGAGTGGCCAAAGTCAGTTAGATTGTGGTGGTCAACATTCAAGATGCTGCGCTTTATCAACATCACACTGACGCGTGACAAAAATACACGCGCGCGTCGGGATTGCAATACGGTCGCGAATCGGCGATCAATGCTTACAAGTCATATTTGAAGCCGTTCTGAGATGATCAATGTATTGTGGTATAATCATCGAGTATAAGATAATAGATAGTCGAATGTGCCCCATAACCCCCGTGGTATATCATATAGTTCCGACTGACATTAAGCCATCATGAATCCAGGAATAATAACTGCGATGAGGGAAACCCAGACTGATGCAGAATACTTGGAAAAAGCCGAGTTTGTATTCGATGGGAGGGTAGCGCTTTGGCTTGTTGTGCTTGATGGAGACTTTGAACTCGATCTGGATCCAGCAGCTGGAGCGACATTGCTAGCGGACGAACCGGAGGCAGTTGGAACAGGAGTAGGAGCACCTGCAATGGTAGACCCCAGCTGTACGGCAATGGGTTCATATGGGACCGTTGCTGTTTGTCCATCTTCAGAACACACAGCAGAAATACTGGCCGAAATAGAGCACGATATTGCCATCGTCACGCCGGGGACAGCATAGGTCATGGAGACATCATTCGGTCCCTGTACAAGTGTGACTGCAAGTTGAAATTTTTGTCAGCACAGTAAGTGCAATTCGAGAAGGATTATGCCTACCAGTTCCTGGAAAATCTGAAGGATCTTCAGTCCCCGTTGGCTTGCCTTTCTGGATGGCCCATGTAGTGTGGCCGTCAGAGCCAACACCTGCCACGTCGGCACTCAACGGTTGTGGGTCAAAGCCAGGAAGGAAAAGAGAAGTGGTTGATTGTGCATGAGCAAAACCTAGGAAATAAAATATTAAAACATATCTTATTCGAACTCAAACATTCCAGAAGTACCACCTGCACCTAGTATCAGCACAGAGGCATGTAGTAACGCGACATTAGTAAGAAGCTTAAAGCCCATGGTGGCAATCTGGCAGATGTCTCGACTGGAGAAAATGATTTGAGTTATGTCGAGCTCTTCGTTGTACAGACTAGGAGGCGCGGAAAACCAGAAGCGAAGATTTTCCAAGGTATTTATCAGAATGCCGATCGCGCAGTTTGATGCGCGGCAACAAAGGTCGCCATGGCAGATGATTGAGAAGACTCCGCCTGGACTTACTGTAATCTGTAAGTCAAGAGGACGATCCGGGTTTGTGAAATAGTTACCAGCAGAAAGAGTAGGAAGTTGAAATCAAAAATAAACTGTATGACATATACACTGTTCAGAAAATAGGTTCAGAACCAAAAATCGGAAACATGGAAAATAAAACGTCCTCTGCCTCAGCTGAGCACAGGTTTGGAGAAGTAATCAGCCCCTGGTGGCATTACATACAGATATTTAACAAGATAAGGGATTATTGGCCAGGAGACAGTGCAAACGGAATATCGATCGGTCTGACTCGGAAAAGATTTCTTCCAAGCATCTGAGTCGAGTCCGAGTCAATCAATTTGAAAGTTTCTGGAAAATCGCTTCATACATTTTTAGGTATTGGTATCTAGTAGTACTCTCAGTTTTTTTTAAGATTTTAGATGGTGAAGGCGTCCTGATTCATTCTTTACCGCAATGCGTCTTTTCGTGAACCAACTTCTTATAGAGAGCAAACAAAGACAAACAGCACGCTTTTCTTAGGGACGATGCCCATCCCCAATCAAAGCCAAACAGTCGCTTTGTTCTGCCACGACCATCGCTAGTATTGCCAGTAGTAGTCAACGATGTCACACACAGGAATATGAGCCCACACATATAGCTCTTCAATTCCTCTTGTTTGCATTGCTCTTGGTGATTTGCAGCCCTTTGTTGTTAAAATATCGCCGTCACAAACTGTCGAAGAACTTCAGGAGGTAATCAACAAGACAAGGATAAGCCGAATCATGATCAGAACTTCTGATATTATTTTATGGAAGGTGAGACACTTTTTTCTGAGACGCTTCATTTGACTACCACTGATATCTTCATCGAAGCTCACCCCCCCCATAAATATTGAGCCCCTCGATACGCTTACTGAGCGAGTCCCCGGCGGAAGGCTTTTTAAAGGGACAATTTATATTATTTATGTATCTAAGTTATCGGACGACGGCGTCGTCTGTACGATTTGCGTGGTTCAAATATGATAATACCTTGTTGCCCACCAGTTCCTAATAAACCTGAACGATCTGTTGTCCAGGTCGACTGAAAGGTCAATGTAGTGCGACCAGCCACGTTGGCAGAACGACGCCAGAAAAGAAAGGAGGTCGTAGGCTGAAGGATTGAGTAATGCAGACATGCATACAACGCGATACTCCGAGGGAATCGAATGAAACATTGAGATATCTCGCAGTGCAAAGTGATTCCACACTTTGATGACGAAAACCCTCGAAAACGATACAGTGTACATATCATTGTCCCCGGACATGTTGTAGAGAAAGAAGCCAAGGCATAGCCCGATTAACAATCAAGTAAGTGGGAGATATAAAATCGAAAATAAATTGTACAGTACATCTACAATTCAGACACAGGTCCAGATCCAACAATCAAAAACCTTAGAAATGAAAAAGTCGATATCCTCTACTCAATCAAACGCAGCTACACCGGCTCCACCTCCATACCCTCTCACCCCTCCACCCAAATTTGGAGTGTTCAGGCCACTATGCATCGGTGACTCAAGATAATGAGGGGTGATTAATCCACTTCCACCAGCACCGAACACGAATCCTCCAGAGAAGCCATCGATGCTGTTGTACCCCGGCACAACCATGCTATCCCAGAACTGATTGCCGAGGATGTTCTCCATTGTGAGCGCCGAGCCCATGGAATCTTCAGGAGGGTTTGATGGAGGAGCCATGGTTGGTGGGAAGGTAGTCATATCTTGTACAGGACCCATCTCGCCGGTGAAGTGGAATTGATAGTCGCTCAAGAGAGGTAGGGAATCTGATGCAAAAGCTGGCGATGAAGAGGGTGTTCCTGTCATCTGGTTCTGTTGTTGAGGTGTTCGATGTGTATGCGAAGGCGACGTGTTGTACTGCGAGTTATGATTACCGTTCACAGAGGGCGGTCGTGAATGCGACTTTACGTTTCCATTTCCGTTACGACCATTGAAGTTTTGATCACCTCCGCCATTATTCTGCGGTGGCTTCATGTCTTGTTCTTGCTTGGTTGGTGGATCAATTTTGGCCGCGATGAGAGCACGTAGGAACCCGCTGTACAGGGCCGGCGTATGTGAGGGATTTGCGGCAATGTTCTCCAATACGTCTGCCACGTCCTTCACCAAGTTGATTATTTCGCGTTCCTTATCTAAGAAAGGCCGAAATTCAGGTCGAATGAGCTAAATGACGATGAGTCAGGTATTCCAGAGGTTGAACACAGTAAACAATTTACCTTCAACAAACTTAACACAGCGTAGCTTATTTGGACGAAGTGTGAATCCGGTGAGTATCTCAGATGCCCACTCGGTGCCAAATGGTCGCGAACCAAGATTGCACATCGGTGTGCAGCGCTGTGGACTTTGGCGAAGAAGTACGGGATATTGACTGGTTTCCTTTCCATCGCGTTTTGTAAGCCAAACGAGTTGACGACCAGTGTCGAGTATTGATAGTAAAACTCAGCAATCATACGCAGATATTTTGCTATTTGAGTTGGCTGTCAAATTCGAACCTTTATGCTTAATTTGAAGAAGACTTACTTTGCCAGGGTTTAGGCGTGACCCAAGCCGCCCACCATGACTGCAATTGCGTTTCAAACGCTCGCATGACTTGCATATAGTCGCATTGTTGTTGTAAACCAGAAGGAGTGTCTGTTCCGCTATACACGAACTCGAGACAACGGGACATGATTTGTTGAATTTCCTGAAAGAATATGTAAGGTCGAGAAGCGGATTTTGAAAAGGTTGAGTCAAACATACAACATATCCACAGAGCGCGATGTCAAACTCGTTAGCTGCAGGCGCGGAGTAGAACTCTTTCGTATGTCTAATGATGTAACTATAAAGAAGATCAACATCATTTCGACAGCAAGAAATTTCGGAATGCTCACTCCTCCTTGATCGTGCTCGGTTTGCCCAGTTGTGAGCTAAAACTCCGATCCAACACGTAGCACATAAACCACGTCCGCTCCCTATTATGCACCTCAAATCCTCTGTTCTTCGTATCCGCCGCATCCTGTGCGCTTGGCATTGTCTTCTTATGCAGGTTCAGATCCGTAGCCATCCTAATCCCCATGCCCAACAGCATCCAAGTTTTGTCTTGTTCGTATCGTTCCACCGCACCGCAACCCCACATTACGAGCAGAAGGTAAGCTTGAACGATTTCAACGGATTTGTAGCCTTGAGCAGGTACGCTGAAAGATAGTTTCTTCGCGAGTTCGGTGAGTTTTGGATGAAGATCGGGATTTGGTGTGTAGAATTTGCTTGCTATCGAACAAACTGAAAATAAATTTAGTCAGTGAATGTAAAATTTCTCAAATAATAATGTGTTTACTGGTGGTAAGTAAAAACGGCGAACGAGAGCAGATGAGGGATGGCGTATGGAAAGCTGGGTCCAGCAAATCGGCGTGAATCTAAAAGATAACGTTAGCTAAGTTCGCAAAAGAATAAGAAAGCTCATACATGCATCTTTTCGAAATAACTGAGATACAAAGGCGAAGAGTCAACAAGACGAAATTTTAATGAAGATTGTTGACTCACATATTGAATAAAGCAACTACTTCCTCTGTTGTTACAAACGTCAGCATCTCCGGCTGAATCTGCCTCTCAATATACAGTCTCCTCAATGGCAGAATCGTCATCGGTCCAGGCTTGAAATAATTCCTACTCGCCACTCCAACACTTGAATTTTCCTGCAACAGGGCATCTACAACCGCACCGCCTCCTGCGCCTTGCTGCTGTACCTGAGCTCTCCGATTGGCCAGGCTGGCTTCGGCGAGTAGGCCGAGTGGATTGAGAGTGTTGTCAGGTAACGAATGCAATTTTGGAGAGCCAGGTGGTTCTTGAGGTGCCTGATTGTGATGTTGGTGGGAGTGTCGTTGGCTTGAGGTAGAGGGAGTCATGTCAGGCTCGGGGGATGGGGACCCAGATAGGAAGGCGCGGCCTGACATGGGTGACATTGGCCGTTGCGGGTGAGACAGATGACTTGGTCCAGCCCCATCAGCAGATGGTGAGGGCGAACGAGATGAGGTGGCGAGGTTGGCGGCGAGCGCAGGATTCCCGATGGACCGTAATACAGTATCGAGGGTTCTTTCCATCTTTTTGAGTGACTGAGAGAGGATCTCGTGTTTCCTGTGGCTCTATCAGCGATAGATGCGACATACTCGAAGATGAGAACGTACTTTGTTGATCGTTTCCCTCGGTTTGACTCTTCAAAGACGCATTCGTGGTTGCCGTTCTGACATCGCTTACAAGGTGGCCCATTTTCTCCTCCAACACATTTCATCTTCAGACGCCGGCAAACGGTACATGCTCTGAGAAGCAGATGAGTTGGATGTACAAGAAAGTGCGAAGATAAAAAGATTACCTTGAACCTCTCGTTGATTTTGCCTTAGGTGCGTCCGCACCCTCTCCTTTGTCCGTCCCAGGCGTATGCTCTTCGTCATCAGTTCTCGCCTTCTTTCTACTATCCCCGGGCGTCGTCGAAGAGGGCCGTTTTCCGTTCGAGTTAGACGACGGGGATTGTCCGTGCAATTGATCCATATTCAAAGCGCCGATTGCGTCCGCAGCAGAAGATTGATAGCCTTCAGGAAAACCGGTCAAATGCTGAAGTCTTTGCTGTTGCGGTAGCTGATGTTGTTGTTGTCGAGAAATTTGATTCGGAAAGTAAGGAGGATATAAGGCCAACGCAGGGTCGATGTTTTGGATCGATGTGGATGAGGTTGAAGAAGGCAGCGGAAGTGTTTGCGAATGATCCTTCTGCATATTCTCGAACCGAATTGCGGGGATTTGTTCCGCGGAATGTCAAAATTTCGTCTTCAGCTTCGAGCAGCTGGTGTGCTGTCCTAAACTTCGCGATATGATTAGCCCAGTGACCAAATGCAATGTACACCGGGGGTAGACAGCTTGCTACCCGAGGGTATATCAAGTTTCTGAAAACCTGGTACTCACTGTTGAGTCACCGGAATTCTCCTCTACGGCTGCTCAAGTTTCAAAAAATCGACCCTCGGAGCTCAAATTTGAGCTAAGAGCGCCACAGATAAACCTGATGAGTTCGAGGGAAATCAGTGCAGGGAAAGAGTTCGGTTGGGCATCTTCGCAGGTCCCGTCGTTACTTGTCACTCGTTACTCAATGTCACCAAACTCCATCTGGGCTGAAATCTGTAGCAATACAGTTAGGGGCCTCATCCTTTCTCCTTGCTAATCCTAACGATAGTTTACATGAATAGTGCTTTACTTCGTTACCGGTCCTCCACGACAACGCTCGGCAACTCTATTGCAGTAAAACCACATGCTAAAATTCGCCATTTATAGCCTTCCACGACATCCGGCGTCCGCAGCTTCGCGTGGTCATTCAAGGTTACCAATTAAACGGATAGGATGGCAAAATTCTTAGCTTCATGCTCAGATTGAAGGGTTTAAGATTTTATAGCTGATAAGTATCTGACAGAATTATCTACAACAAGCAGTAGTGGAATCAAAGGCAAAATATAACGTATCAACGGACTCCCATTCATTCCTGATTGTCTGCTAGATATTGACACGGAGGCCCTGTCCCGCGTTACGCACAATATTCCGGCTTGTAAAGCTTTATGCCTGGAGAAATAATACCAGAACAAAAAAAAAAAAGAGATCAATCCGAGAGTCCCGCCGATAATCAGAGGAGTAGAAGTATTAAAAATAGAACTGTACCATCCATCAATGGGAAGGACGAAGAAAAGCCAACGCTAGACGCCATTCATGACCAATGACCGCGGTACAAGTCAACAAAGACATTGTACAAACAGGTGTTGGCAAGAGCTGGAATTGAGCCGTCTTTCGTCCTCTCTTTAGTGAAGATCTTAGAACCAAAAGGCTAAGAAGGAAAGAAAGTAGATAAAGGAGAAAGATGACCAGATCTTACACATGAAGTCTATGCAACCCATAAATTGGGGTGGTTACGCAGAGCAATTAGACTTTAAGGCGTAGTTGATCACCCTCTCCCCGTCCTTTCCCCTTCTGGGAAGTTCCACTAACTAAAGTCCAGAGTCCAGATGGGTTGGGGGGAAAAGCACCATCCGGTCACTGGCATGAAGAAACTTGAAGCCTGAACAAACAGGACGAAGGGAAGGGAAGGACAAGACGCCAACTCGATTTGGTACTTCGATCCAGATTGAGGAACGTATGACCAGTCAAGTAATTTGATTAGTTCATGATCGTGCGCTGGAGAGATCTTTTGTGCTCGGGGTATGCATCTCGTCCGAGTCCTCCATGTGCCCCATCCAAATCCTCTCCAAAAATAAAATAGAGAAAAGAGAAAATCAAAGGTGGAAGATATAAGACCTCCGAAACTTGGACTCTGCTAGTAAAAATTGCGGGGAGAAGAGCTGTTAATCAAAACAAGGACGATGTGCGGCTTCAAGTATGCGGCGGACGACAACACACAAGCTATGGCTTGTGCATGGTTGATGCAACCTGGCTACACTCATCCTTGCATTGGACCAAAAACTCCATTAAGAAAGAGGAGAGGTAAGATAGATATAATCGAAGGAGTTTAAGGCAAGTTAAGATGGGTTTGAGAAAATTCAAGATCATATTGGAGAGGAAAAAGGACGAGACAGACGGGAGATCAATATGGCCAACATCAACGCACATTAAAGCGAGCGTTGAAGGGAGAGCTACCGTCCTCTCGTCCTTCTTTTGTGAAATTGGAACTGAGCCTTAGAGATAGCGGAAGGAAAGGATGAAGCATAGCACCATGATGGAATGGTCAAATCGCCAGAAATATCTGAATTGATCAAAGCTGGCGATCCTTGGTGTAAGCTTCATCCCTTCCATCTGTATCTGAAGATAAACTTGGGAGTGTGAGAAACTGAAAGTTGAAAGTGGAAATCCATAATTGAGTGCCAATAAGTGGAATAGATCTGAACTAGGATCGCAGAATGGTCAATGGGGTGAAAAGCCTGAGCAAGGACGAAGCGTATGTCCATGCGCATAGGAACATGCAACGCGCAAAATGAAACACGAAGCAGGGTCGATTAATAATTGTGCGTTGGAAATGGATGTGGGCCATACTCTCGTCCTTGCGCCTGAGCTCTGAATGAAGTCACGAAGGAAGGGTGATTAAAAGATCGAAAGAAAAGATAAAGTGCATGATCAAAGGGTAAGCCATAATGTAGCAAGGACGAGATGAAGACATCAAAGGACCCCATATCAACGCATGAAGCGAGTGAAACAAATGTAAGTTGTACAGGCGCCGTAACGTTAACAGTGTACGCGCACAACAAAGAATGCGTTGGCGATGTGTACAATCTGTAATCTTGTCTCAGTTGTAGGATTGAAAGAAGTATAGCCAGATCAGAAGTATGAAAAGGATGAGATAGAATGAATCATACACCGTGACGTCAAAGCGGGAAAAATTAAGCGTTGACGAAGTAGTTTACAGTGCCATCTCATCTCATCGCAGTTGCACAAAGAGGTGTGTGAGAGTATATTGAAGCTCCGACTGTGTGATTGTTGTGTTTGTGATTCGTGGCTCGAGACTGCACTGTAACGATGAGCAGCCAACAACGCCCAGTCCTCGTTCTGCAGCCGTCCGTCAATACAACTGTGTATGTTTTTATTGCTGATCTCCAAGATGATAAACTAATGGTGTGGACAGGGTAACGACGACGACGGTGACTACAACGTCGTACGCGCCCATCCCGTTACCAGCTCTCCCTCCACCGTCATCTCCGAAAGACCCAAAACACTATCCGTTGCTACACGCGAATCTGCCCAAATCTCTGCGCAACTTTCCACTTGTCTTTCCCAATGGAGCCCGTGCCACATTCAGCGATGGCGAAGGTGGCAGCGAAGAAATGGCCGAAGAACAAGAAGTGCTAGGAGGCGAAGGATGGCGGATGCTCAAACGCGACGAACATGCCTCTTCTAAAACTGTAAACCTCCAAGAAGCTGTTGAACGATTCGGAAAGAAACGAGATCGTGATAACAGCAGTTTGATGGAAGGCATTGTAGATACAAACCAGAGCAGAAAAAGAGCCAGAGCTACACCGACCCCGACGCCACCGCCACCCGCTGCTCCTCCCAGTCCGTTGCCTTCTCCACATGGTTCGCCGCCGCCGACGCAGCCATTGTGGCCATCGTCGACGACGCCGAGCAACAACAATAATACGCCACTGCAGCCTGATCTATCACTAACCACCTTGCTCACTCTTCCCACCCTGCTCAACCACTTCACATCCCTCCCACCCCAGCTCCAATCTCACTTCCTCCTAACTCTCCTCCGCCACTCTCCCCTCCCAGTCCTGCGCACCCTTCATTCAGTCTTGACTCCCACCCTAGCGCGTGACTTTCTCACTCTTCTCCCGCCAGAACTCGTATCCCACATATTGAGTTATCTACCCTACAAAACTCTCTCCCGTGCATCGAGAGTCTCCAAATCATGGCGCTCACTCATCGATTCAGATGCAGTGCTATGGCGTGATCTGTTGAAAAATACAAAGATCTGGTTTGGTGGGGACACAGAAACGGCGTTTACCAATGCTATCGTCGCTCGTCGACGGAACGTCCTTCGACCCTCGTCTAGAGGCGTTTCGCCAACACATAACATCCAACGCCAACATTCACCCAACTCGTCTCCTCATTCGTTTACACCTCCGACTACTCCAACGCCTACCCCGTCCCCATCTAAACCTCTCCCCTTACCACACCCCTACAAACTCTTGTTCAAATCGCGTCATCTCACTCTAACGCGCTACCTAACCAACCCTCGCCCGCACCATATCTCATTCCCCGCGCACGGCAGCGCAGTAGTTACCTGTCTTCTCTTCTCGCACAACCGCATCATCTCCGCCTCTGACGACCACTCCATACACATCTACTCCCCATTCACCGGAAAACTCGTCATGCACCTCAAAGGCCACGAAGGCGGTGTATGGGCTCTAGCTGCCGCTCGTGATACCCTCGTTAGTGGAAGCACGGATCGTACGGTTAGGGTTTGGGATTTGAAGAGTGGGAAGTGTGAACATGTGTTTGGAGGCCATACGAGTACGGTTAGGTGTTTGAGTATTGTTAAACCTGAGTGGGTTGATGTGCCTGTTGATGAAGCGGGAGGACAGGGGCAAACTGGGGGAGGAGCGATGAGGAGGGAAAAGTGGCCTAAACGGCCGCTTATTGTTACGGGGAGTAGAGATCATAGTTTGAGGGTATGGACGCTGCCTAAACCTGGCGAACCAAGTTTTAAATGCTTCTCGTCACCACCTTCCGTACCATCCTCTTCGATTCCGAACCCATCACTAGCTCAAGCTCATCCATCTCTCTCATCGTTCCCTCCACACCCCCTATCTACCCAAAACCTCCACTCATCAAACCAAAACCAAAACCCGACCGGTACTCAAGAAGATGAAGACCCAACCGAAACACCCGATCCCTCTCTCAACCCCTACCACCGCAAACACCTCATCGGGCATGATCACGCCGTGCGTGCACTCGCTGCTCGTGGGAGGACGCTGGTTAGCGGGAGCTATGATTGTACGGTTAGAGTGTGGGATATTAAGACGGGGAGGGAGAGGTGGGTGTTGGTTGGGCATACGCAGAAAGGTCAGTCGTTTTTTTTTTGAGGATTGGGATTAGAGATTTTTTGGAAGATGGAAAGGAGGAGTGATGAGCTGATTGACGCTTTGATCTTTTTGATCGTTTGTTCGATGGTCTTCCTTTTTGGGAGCTTCGAAACGTTGAGTTTTATTTTGGTTGGATTGGGCGTCTATGCCCGAATTTGGACCTTGCCCACAAATGATTATGGTGTTTCTGGGTTTGGTTATTTTTGCCCATATATGCGCCATCCAGTGGACCGACCAAGGTTCCCTCATCCTCCCTCTCATTTTTTCCAACTTCTCTCTCCCTCCCAAAAACACTTACTAACCTACCTTTTCTCTCTTACAGTCTACTCCGTAGTCCTCGACCTCCCACACCAACAAGCAATGTCCGGTTCCATGGACGGCACAGTCCGCATCTGGTCTCTCCTAACCGGCACATGTCTACACACTCTGACAGGGCACACATCCCTCGTCGGTCTCCTCTCGCTCTCTCCGTCGCATCTGGTGAGCGCAGCTGCGGATAGCACGCTCAGAATCTGGGATCCGGTCAGTGGAGGCTTGAAACATGTACTTAGCGCGCATACGGGTGCGATAACGTGTTTTTGGCATGATGAGTGGAAGGTGCTTAGTGGGAGTGATGGGTGTTTGAAGATGTGGAGTTTGAGAGGGTTGGGATCTTCGTCTTCTTCGGCGAATGATCAGACTGCCAATGCGAATGCGCAAGGACTACAGGGGCAGCAGGGACAGGGCCAAGTGGGTGTAGGTGTCGGCGGACAGCCAGGAGCAGGAACGGTCGTTCGAGATTTGTTGACGGGGATAACGGGCGTTTGGCAGGTTGTGAGTGAAGGACGGTGGTGTGTTGCTGCTAGTAACAGGAACGACGTTACTGTGCTTGATGTTTGGGATTTCGGGAGGGAAGCTAGTGGGGTTTTGCCTGGTTCTTCTTCAGGATCGGGAGTGGTGAGTGTAGACGACGATATTGTCATTGACGGCGATGGAAATGTCATGGGCGCCGAAACTACCGGCGATCTCGCAGGAGAGACGGATGTAGGAGCAGGAGCAGGGTTTGGAGAAGACGAACCTGAGAGTGGATGGATCGGTGAACCTGCTAGTGGGATGTACGATGAAGATATGTTTAGTGATTTGGATGATCCTGAGAGAGAGGATGAAGATGAAGATATGGAGGAGGAGGAGGATATGGATGGGCCCGAGTTTAAGTTTAGGTTGGCGAGATTGAGAGGTGGGAGTTTGGGTGGTGTTTTTATTGGTGCGGGTGCTGCTGCTGCGAGCGCTTTGGGTGGAGGGAAAGGAAAACATAAAGCCAAGGCTGGTGTGAAAGGAAAACAAAAGAAAAAGGAGAGGGAGATCGTTGATCTTGTTGATTTGGAGGGGGAGGGAGATGTGGAAGGGGAGGGAGAGGACGATGAGCAGGAACAGGCGGATGTAGATGCTATGGATGAAGATTTGGTTCCTTCTGATGTTGAACATGGACGGTCGTATGGGCATGGGAGGCGGACGACTGGAAAGTTTTCGCATTCGCACTCGTCCAACTTGAAGTCACAAGCTCAAGTGAAGCTCCAATCAAACTCGAAAACAAAGCTGAAACCGAAACCGAAAACGCAGTCCAGAGTCGGACTTGGTGTACCTATCGATGAAGACCTCGAATTTTCACCTTCTCCTAATCTCGTTGATGACCTCGACGGAGGAGATGGAGAAGAGTTGGATGGGGATCTGCATCAATTCGATATGGATGAAGATATGCATATGCTTCCTGAAAGTCAAGAGGACAGTCCGGAGGCTGAACTTCGAGATGACGACGACGACGAGGGCGGCGGAGGGGGGGATGCAGATATTGACCTTGATGAAGGTCTCGATTTTGACGCCGACGTTGATACAGAAGATGTGGATGTAGAGATTCAAGATGCGCAAGCTATGCCTGGTGGAATGAGTCTAAGCCATGGACAACCTCACGCGTTTACGTTGACTGGAAACACGGCTCATGGCGGACATTCGCGTTCACGATTGCAGTCCACGAGTACGCAGAAGACGAGTAAGACGAAGATGGGTATGGCTAGTGATTCGAGAGGCTCGAGTCGGGGTCCCTCTGCTTCGGCTTCAGCTTCGAGGTCGAGTTCGGCGTTGGGTATGGCTTCGACTTCTACAACCCAAACGACTACGCAGCCGAGCCAGCCGCAACCACAAACGACAGGCTCGAGATTAAGTCGACTTATCGGTGGTGTAGCGGGAGGTTCATCATCATCATCAACCAATGCAGGTGCCGGTGCCAACACCACAGCAAATGTAGCTTCCACCGCGAATCCGCCGGCTGTTGGATTGTTCGGGGGACCCAGTTCCACGAGATTCCTTCCTAGCAGTGATGAGTCGCCTACGAGGCCCAGGTTGAGGCATGCGGGTACGAGGAAGAGGTAGACCGTGTGTTGGACCTTGGTGAATGGTCGTGGTTTCGGCAGGTTCGCTTTGCATATGGATGTGCCACAACATACTCGCTCTTCGAACTCCGGATATTACTTTTTCTCAGCGGTACCGCGCCTTCACCACATCTCTCTGGTTGGAACCGACCTGATGCCAAAGTTCTCTCTTCAAGCTAACACGCTCTACGTTATACGAAACACAAACAACGCGATACGAGGCGATACGATATGTATACGAATCACCATGAATAAAATGCCGGATGAACTCAGAAGGTCTGCCCCTTGCTCTCCAGCAAACATCATCATTACATATAGCAATTTCTCTGTCCCTTTCTCTCTCCATGGTATTTAGTTAGCTTCTTAGTCCCTTCAATACTTCGCTTTGCATGCATCGAATTGAATTAGTTAGATTTTCTATTTCACCATTGCTCTCTCGATTTCAGTCCAGGATTCACTCTCAAAGATCTCTTTCAAGCTTTGTTGATACGACGCATACTTGCAGTTTCTTATTCCTTCGCTCTTTTACCTTCATTTTCTTTCCATCGAACCACCCTCACGCTTCACGATTAGATTTAATCACACTAACAATACCCACAATGCAGTGTACGTCGATATGTACAAGTACTTGGCTTGTAGTTACCGTAATAACAATACGATGGATATGACATCTGACTAGTCTGACTCTTCAGGATATGATTTACTTACTCAGAATTTGGTTTGAGAAGCGAGGCAAGGACCAAATATTACATCTTTTGGGAGGTAGTACTGTACATACAGTACATTAATGTCATGAAAATCAGTCTTCGTTATCCCAGGCCTCATCCCATCCCAAAGCGCTGTAGTCCCATTTACCCTGCTTCTGACCGTGGGCACACCACCCCAAAGTGTTCAAGACCAGGCCAGCAGCTCGGACGAAAATTGTCCCATCAAGTTGCCCAACTCCTGGGAAGGTCTCGACTTGACTGTCTGCATCTCTCCATGCGCCAGGAATATCACCAGGCGATGTGGTACCAAGATTTTTGGCATAGTAAGCGAGTGAACGAATGGTTTTTACAACATGGCATTCAGGATGATAAAGCGCTCCTTGAATCAACTCTGGCCATGGATTAAAATCATCGTCGTTGAACGGACTACCGAGGGCGTCTTCGGAGGGTTTGATGTGTTCGTTGGACTGCATTGGCTGGCGCACGACGGCGGGATAGGACATCGCGAGTGATATGTCGATCTTCGGACGTCCTCGAGCTAGAGTGAGAGCCATCATGGTAAAGACGTAGATCCGAAAAAACGCTGCCTTATGTTCTTGCTTCTTCAGGTAGCCGAACCAGGGCCTGATAAGGATTGAGGAGGTCACAAAATGCATGAAGAAGAAATCCAATCGGGGTTTTCTGCCTTTCTTTCCTGTTGCTGAGAGTAGGAGTGTTGCAACCCAGAAGATTTCGTCGATCTTCTTATCAAGCTCATCGTCTGTAATGGTGTCGCTGATGTGGTATAAAGAGCAGAGCCTTTGGAGCTCTTCAATGCCACCGTTGGCGTAAGCCAATTCAAATCGTTTGGAAATCAAAGTGTCTGGGTTGAAAGGCGGTGGCTTGAGAATGTCTGACTCGCTCACACGTCGGAGAAGCTCCAAGAGGCTAATGGTCTTTTCCGGCGCGGTCGTATCGAATGTTGGAATGCTTCCTTGAATAAAGGTACCTGTGGCAGCTTGGGCAAGACCTGACTGAAGGTTAATGACGGTACAAAAGAAAACAGTCAAGGTAATATACCAGTAGCAATGATGGCTTCATGACCGAATTCAAGGCCATACTAAAGAAAGACGTGAGCAAGTGGGTCAAGTTGTTGAGCGTAGAACATACGCCGATTTGAATGAGAGGATGAAGTCTACGCGTCGTTATATCAGTAAGGCTCTGTGTTCGCGTGCGTAAGATGGCTTACAGGCCACTGAAAACTCGGAGTAGCATGAGAGTTCCGCCTTTGTTTGCATTTTGGTCGAACACATATGAGCTAAGAGTTTCAGAGATCCCATGTTCGGCTATCTGCTTGGAGAAAAAATTGTATAGCGCATTATAATCACTGGAATGACCAACTTCTTGAGCTTCGTTCGACAAGACCAAACTTCGAAAGACTCACTGGTGTGTCGTCCCTACATGTCGTTTCCAGTTTGATCCATCAACCACGATTCCTTTATCTTGTTCCTCTAGGATGATAGGTCGCTGGACTGGTGCGTCTTGATTAAATATCTTCTGCAACAAGGCAGGTTTCGCTCCGAGATCATAAGCAGCAAGGATGCTTCATAGGGAATTTTAGTTGGTGCAGAAAGTAAGACGATAAGAGGATATTTCACTGATGAATGGTATGGTTATGAATTCCACTTGGACGGTAGTAACAGTGATGTTCATCTGAATCCTTCTTGACAAGCGCCTCCGTGAGCTTCTTGGAGGACGCCGTCAAACCAGGAAAGTTGACCTGGCCTTGTTTGGTCAATTGGTAGGAGATTGGTCGAGTCATTGTGAAAGAACGCATAGCTAGACTGTGACATCTGAGGCGTATATATTACGAACTGAATAGTGTTGATGAATCAGCGCCTGTCAATGGAAATGGATGACCGGGAAAGAGTTAGTCGTAGATCTAAATTTAGGACCAGAGAACGTGAATTCACTCCACGAGCGCACCAAAGTCTTTAAACCATCCAACACTAATTCGACGGAGCCTTAGCCGAGGATAACACGCCTCTCGTGGAAGAGGTTATCTGTCATCATTTGAAGCATAGCACTGGAACTGGTCAAAACTAACTTACTAACCGCTCCTAAGCCTGTTCTTCACATAATTCCATGAGAGTAAGCCCAACTATAGATTTGAGGTCCTTAACCTCGCCAAGCCATTTTAAGCATTTCTGAAAGCAGGTTGTATCATAGAGGTGAGCCGAAGAACCGCGTGCCTGTCGCTGCAGTAGGCGCTTACTCAGGAGTGCTCCAAAGTACTTTTGGAACTCTTTTGGAACTCTTTTCAAAGAGGATTAATCTGCACAACCCAAGTTCCCGACACATTGGTAAAAATTTCGGATCACGAGTGAGAAGCGAAGAATATGATTATAATACAAAAGCAGTTTACACTTGGTCACGAAGCTTCGAATTCGAAATTGTATGTCTCTGCAGAAAGCCTTTGAGAAGAGGTCCGCTTGCAAAACTACGAGTCCACCGAGTCAAGGAAAAATTAAAACAGGCTAAATGAATAAGGGTAAAGGGCAGGAAGCGAATATTCGCAATCAGGGTTCGAACTTTTCTGGCCCGAATTGAGGGACCTGATCGCAAGTTCGTCCCTGGGTTGAACTGAATATATAAACTGTGCCGCCAGAGTGGCACTGTCGTCGTTTCTTCCCCATCCACCACTCATTTCCACCCTCGCCAAACATCACTGCCACTCTTTTTATAACAACATTCAACACATCATGTGCAAGAAAAACTTTACAGCATTTTCCATTCCCCACCTCGATATATGTATGACAAAGAAAATAGAAACGGCCTCTTGTATCATCAAGTGCGTCTATGAAAAGGGAGAGTTCAAGGATCTTGTTTTTGTTCCCGTAGAACAACGACCAACGACATTCCAAGTCTCGTCGTTATCTATAAACGACCTCCGACTCCCCAGTACGGCTAGAATTCGATATCTTTTCGACGAAATCAGCAATCAATTCCATGATGAGCTAGACGAGGTCGTCGATTTCGACGACGACACATCTCCGGCTTGTTCAATGGGGCAAGAAAATCAGGACAAAACCATGTGCTCAAGCAGCGACACCACCACGGAAGCAGCATCTGATGATGTCTTCGAAGAAAAAGAAAGAGAGCTGTTTGAGGTATGTCAACCTGGCTGCCTGCCCCATCAATGTCTAACGCATTCTCAAAAGCAAACTAGCAGTCACCATGGGCAGGGTGAGATAAGGCTCTTCCACCAAAGTGAAGACAAAAAGAACATTCTGCCAGAGGATTGGTGAGCCAACTTGTCTGGCGCCTTGGAACAAACCTCTGACACTCATTCTCAAGTGGCGGGAGCGAGGAGGAAAGAGAGGTGGCGCCTTTCATTGGAGAAGAGGTAAGTGCTGGCCACTTCCATCTTGGATGTTACTTACCAGTCGGTACAAGATTATTTGCAATGAGGGACAGTCATCTAGTAGAGGCCGCACCGAGAGTTCCTAATCATGGTGAAGCCCAGCAAAACATATCGGAGGTCGGGTAAGCCGCCTTTTTCCAGCTGGTGAAGAAAAAATCAAACAGCTTGTTCTTCAGCGGTATTCAAGAAGGAAGAGGGGCAGCATCCTTCGTTCAGGAAAAGGTAAGATCCCCATTTAATTGTTTCCCTCAAAGATCCTACTAACCGTCCAACACAAGACTATGCGGGGCCACTTAAATTGCGATCGAACCTTCTGGTGGTTTCGATTAGAGTTATCATTCGTCAATATACCAATTCCATTGCTCCGTCGCGATGAAAATCCTTTGAGTATTGTTTAAAGGCGATGAAGTAGAGAAGAGAGTGAAGTGAGGACGTAAGCGTGCTCCGAAGATTATCTGCTGGCCTCTGATCGTATCAGCCCCGGGCCGTTTACTCAACCGTTCCCCTTGACTTCGTGCTCACCTCATACGATTCAGATTCGGACTCTCCAACACTCAACAAATGGCTCATGTTAGGCGGTTTCTCAATCTTTCTCCTCCTCATTCTTTGTGTTGCTTGAGACACTCTCAGCAGTTTTCTGAGGTTCTCCTTGGTTTTCGGAGCGGATGATCTTGGACATTTCATGTGCTGCTGCACACCGATACCATTCATTTCGATATATTCCTTTACCTCGTCGGTATTCCAAACCCTACACCTGAGATCTGCATCCTAGACCTTACTACCGCTCACATCGTAGCTCTCGTATGGTTACTGACAGTTCTACCCCTTGCCCGTCCCTAATCTCCCTAACTTTATTTAGATCTGAATACCTGGCATTTGGACGATAATTAATCTCTCAAGTTTTCAATCGAAATTTCAAATATATAGCTGCAACTTTTTCTTTTCGTAACCTATCAGAAGTAGAGAAATGTTATAATACAAAAGCTTCGAGTGCGGGTCGTGTGTTTCTGGAGAAAGCCATCGAGAGGAAATCGGCTAGCAGTAATCCGAGTCCGCGGGCCAAAGCAACAAGTATACAACTAAGGGTAGAGGGCAGGAAGCGACGGGGAGTGGATCGAGGGTTTGCGAGCTCGTTCTCGAGTTGAATGAAAGTATAAACAGGCCTGCCCGAGTGGCGTTGTCCATCCCCTCGTCATCTACCACTCCCACTCTCAGAATATCCTAGCATATCATGTACAACAATAGTTTTTCGCCATTTTCTATTTCCCGCCGTGATCTCTGCTTGACGAAAGAAACGAAAACGACTTCATCGATCATCATGCCAGCCTCCAAGGAAGGAAGGTTAGAAGATCTCGTCTCGGTTCTCGTGGAAGAGTGGCCAACCACGTTCGAGGTTTCGTCGATGTCAATAGACGACTTACAATCTCCGAGAACGTCCGAACTTTGAAATATTTTCGAAGAGATTAGTAGGAATTTTCATGATACGACAGACCCGGTCAACGATGACACGCTTCTCGATCGCTCCGTGAGGAGATCAAACCAGATCGAAAGAAAGTGCTCGGGCAGTAAAATGATGAAAGCGGCATCTGAAGACGTCTTCCAAGAGGACAGCGAGATGCTAGTTAAGGAATGTCAACATGACCGCTTGCGTTTAACATGTCCTCGAACGCGAACTCACATTTACACTGATTGGGTGAGCTTGTAGTCTTCTCACAGCAAAGACAAGGAAAACGTCTCGGAGGACTGGTAAGCCAGCCTGTCCCAATTTGCTGAGGAAAACATCTGACAACTCGTTCCCAAGCGGCGAGCAGGGAAAAGATATGGAATCTTCCATTGAGATCGCTTCCGTTGCAAATTTTGCCAACCGGCCAGAATTCTGAGAGGCTGGCGCGAAAAGCTGTGACCGAGGCTCCTAGTGGTTCTGATTAGAATTATCATTCGTCATAAAGCACGGTCAATTATACCAGTTCTATTATTTTGTGGCGGTAAGGTTCCTGTGAGCATTAGAATGTAAGGTATGAATATTGGTACATACCTTACAGAAAGGTCGTAGACCAGATTCATCTGTAAAGTCAAGGAAGGCAGAGCGAATAAAGAAAGAGGGTATGAGGCACAGGAAATGCCTGCGATTCGGGGTTGTTACTAAATTGTTCTAATAGCGACTTGGCCTGGCGAGTCGATCAAGGGGCCTGCTACCTCGACCCTGAGCTAAGTTGTACACTGCACTGCTCAACGAGCAGCTCGTTATTCTTCCCCGCCCACCATTCGTTTCTACTTTAACCAACTGTAACCCCCACTCTTTTCTCGGATAATATCGGAATCAAAGCATGTGCAAGAAAGATTTTACATCTTTGGTGATACGACATGGTGACATATGTGTCACCAAAGAAGTGAAAGTCATTTCATCCACTATGGCGTTCGTCGCCAAGAAGGGAGGCCTCGAAGATCTGGTTTTCATCCCCGTAGGGAAAGAAACGAAAACCTTTGAGGTTTCGATCTCGTCACTTGACGAATTGCGGATCCCCAGTATGACCGCGCTTCGAGGTGCCTTCGAAGACATCACCCAACAATTCCACAACATGACCAAAGTCGCCACGACGCCTACCCTCTCGATGGGGCAGGCGAAACACTATCAAAGACGCTCAAGCAGTATCACAGGAGACGAGCCATCCTATTTTACCTTCCGAGAGGACACAGAAGTACTGCTTGAGGTATGTCAACATGTCCGCTTGCCCCATCAGATTCTGACGAGTCTGCAATAGCAATTGCGCGATCAAAATGATCAAAGTGTAGACCCCGACCAAAGCAGACTCGAGGAAGGTACAATGACGAGTAAGACATCTCTCTTTTGTTCCAAGAAGAGTTTATCTGATGGTTCCAACTCAGGGAAGAGGTATAGCAAGGCACCTTCGATCGAAAAATAGGTGAGTTTTTGGTCAATCCTGTCATAAACCTTACTTACCCGCCAAAGTAGGATTATTATCTGCGTGCAACTGTGTTGTCAATGAGCTGAGATCAAGCATTTGGCCGTTCTGTCCGAACTATTATTCGTCGTGGAGTAAAATCTTAAATAAATATGTTTTTACTTTCAGCTTAATGAGATAGTTGCTTACCCGTGAAAATATCGCAGTGACAGTTTGCGAGAAAGTTGCGAGAGAGATGAGAAGGCCGGATGATCTGTTGATGAGTCAGCATCTGTCATCTGTGGTCACGATTTCCAGCTTCGACTTGTTGACGGCCATGATGTTCTTATTCGACAACCTTTCACAAGAGCTGGTAGATGAGGTCGTTGATTATTTGGCGATCATGCACAAAAACTCGCTAAAGTCTTGCTCCTTACATAATCTCTCGATCCTTCCAACATCGTTCTCAGCGTCATTTGTATCGTGAACTTAGCTTTGGCCGTTCGGGTAAACCTTTTGACCCACATTCCTGTCGTTTGTCGAACTTGCATGGACTACACAATGTAATGCGCAAACGCCCTATCCTTGCCACCTACCCCTATCACATAACCCTATTTCTTCGTCCTCGAAATTCTAATTGGGTTCACGAAGACGGAACTTTTCTTGCGATCGTAGGCTTGTTGGAAAATTCAAGCTCCCTTGCTTTGCTTGATCAGGACTACAATGGCCAATCTACTTTCAACGATAATTCCGCTTTCTTGGAGAAATTTTGGAAGCCCTTTATCTAACTGCGGCTGGGAGACCTCGAGACGGCGTCCCGGAAGATGTAAATGTGTTGTTAAAGTTTGGGAAAGATATGGAAAGGCTGAAGAGCGAGAAATTTCCTGTTTCTTCTTCCAATCCTTTAATTACGTTCAACTACACTTACTCAAATGAACTTGACCGTGAGCCAGGTACCAAGCGCATGTGGCCTCACACTTTTACTTGAACTTATTATTTTGACTTCACTGCCAGTGGCTAGCAGAGGAGGATTTCTTCAGCCGTTACAGTGGCGAATTTTTGATTACGACGGTCAGGTAGGGTTGCTTCGAATGTGTCACATCAGTGTCTGTACGGAGAGTTCTGTAACGTTTCGCGAATTTTCTCTTGATCTTCAATTCTGTTTTAGCTATCAATTTCACTCGTCGTTCACAGAGAGTTCACAGGCAGACTCTTTTCTCGTAAGTGCGTTAATATTCCCCCTTTTCTCGTCGAGAGGTGAACACTATTTTTAGAGTACGAGATTGACAATACAACACCCGGACTTGCAGCCTGAGCGCAACAAGTGGAAGTACAAACTTTTGATGGTGGCTATTGTCTGCTCTTTGAATTTTACATTCATGGCCACCTTTGGAATTGGAGTCCGCGTACGCAACTCATGACTCAGTCTTTTCCAATGCGAGGTAGACCTCATTGATTCTTCGAACGCAGTTCCAACAGGCTTCAAGTACTCAATACAAATAATGAGCATTTTCAGTCGCTCTTGGGCCACTATTCAACTTCGTTGGATTTAGATGGTCCAATAGCAAAGGATTACTAATCATAGAAGCAATTTAAATCACAGCTGAGCCGCTCTCAAGGGTGCTAAACATGGCCACCTCATTCACCGACATGTCTCAAGAGTTGGTGGACGAGATTATCGACTGCCTGGCAATCTTAGACCATGATTCCCTATCTTCGGTCTCCTTGATATCTCAATCTTTTCAACCTCGCGCCCAGTTTCAAATATTCTACACGCTCAAGTTCCAGCCTCCGAGTCGTCGCTTGAGAAGACTTCAACAACTGCACGTCGTTCTACGTCGCAGACCGAGACTTACGACTTATACCCATCGAGTAATGCTAGCGCCCTTCTGCAACAACTTCAATGGGTCCACGAAAACCACACATTTGTGATGATTGTTGGCATGTGGGAGAATTTGAGCCAGGTTGTGATACATGGCGTCGGTGATTATCCAGCTACCCTCGAGGACGATTATGCCTTTCTGAATAAATTCTGGAAGCTGCTCGTACAGCGTGGGCTCAAGTCGCTGACCCTTGAATCTATCTCGGAAGCACCAATGGAGCTGCTCATGCACTGCTCAAATATTACCACTTTGAAACTTGGCAGTACCACTTTCAAATCTTCTGAGGTTGTCCATAACGGTCTCTTGGGAGATGCGACATATCTCATTCTTTGGAATACCTGATATGTTATAAATTCCTCATTGACGAGTTGACAACCTTCCAACACCGTAACAGCAGATACTATATCGGGGCCTTTCGCCAGATTAATCGCTATGCGTTGCCTCGATACTCTCAATCTTTCATTCGCGCTGTCGCAATTTCCTCTTCGAGAGCGCCCTTTTGATAACCCCATAAACGGCATCATTTCTATTCTTGAAACATTACCCAAAGGCAGCAGTTTGAGGCACTGTTGTCGTCATACAGTCTGCATCTCAGGTGCCTGACCTTATTAAGTGGTTGCATGACAGATTCACAGAAGAGGCTGGAGCCGCTTGGATCAGACCACCGCGGGTTGGCAAGAGAAAATTGGCGCCCGAATAGAAATTGAAATCAATTTTACAGGTGCCTTGTCTCGTAAAGCTGGGCATTATCATGATGAGAGTTTGTATGTTCAGTACAAAGAGGGCATGGCGACATTCAAAGCAGATAATTTCCCGTTCTCTTTTTGTCATCCGTCGATCATATTCACACATACTTATAACTTAGATTTACAAGGGAAGTAGATTAAATCACGCTCTTCTGGGCTTGCTAGATTTATAGAGCTCTACCTTGCGATGGTACTGTTAAGTTTGCTCTCGATTGTTATGCACTGGGAGTACTTATACAGTAGAAGATCAATAAATTTCTCGTGCTTGTCTAGATCTATTTATTTTAGTATTGATATCTATTTTCTGGCTATCTCTCGAAGTCTCTGAGTTAAGAGGCGGTCCGGTCGCAAGTTTATTTAAGTCGGGCGGTCTGATGCAATAGGGCGATGTCGAAATCTCTGATTATGACCACCTCATTCTCCGACCTCTCTCAAGAGCTGATCGACGAAGTTATTGACCGCCTGGCGATATTAGACGTCTATTCTCTACCTTCAATTTCCTTGATATCTCGATCTTTCCAGCATCGTGCCCAGTTCCATATATTTTACACCCTTCACTTCGGTCTTCTAGGAGATGGATTTGACCCTGATGATCGTCGTTCGCGAAGACTTGAGTCGCTTCATGATGCCCTACTTGGTCAACCTAGACTTACGACATACCCGCATCGATTGATACTAACACCCTTTTACAACGATTCCAACTGGATCCATGAAAACCAAACATTTCTTGCGATTATAGGCATGTTGGAGAATTTGAGTAAGATTGTGATACATGGGGCTGGCACTCATAACGCCACCTTTAAAGACAATCAAGCCTTCATGAATATATTCTGGAAACCGCTCATACAGCCGCGTCTAAAGTCGCTGACGCTCAATTTTGTCTCTGAAGCACCCTTCGAGATGCTTATGCCCTGCCCTCATCTTACTACTTTGCATCTCGGCACTACCTTTTTCAAACCACCCAGAGAAAATGTCTCTATTATTCCCCTCAAGCTCGATATGCTGAGCTGCCGTTGGGCGCCAGAGACGCTGAGACTCATTGCATCTCGGATGAATGAGGACCAGATTCCTCTCCTCGATCTATCGAACCTCGCTTACTTCAACTATTCAGGAAGCAACATTATTCCAGCAAACGAAAAGAGTTTATCAATGACCATGTCTTGCGCGAGGCGGCCAACTCACTGAGAATACTTTCCCTTTCTGAAACCGCTGGTACGTTTATCCCTATCCGAATATGCATTGATGAATTGCTGACGAAACTACACTAGAGATACGGCCCGTCGATCTGAATGTTTTGAGGCGCCTCCACACTCTCAAATTTTCGTTCCAACTACCGCAATTCGCTCATCTCACTCCCCTTGGTTATGATCCCATAACCTGCGTAACCGCAGCGCTTGAAGCGTCACCCAAAGACAGTGTGCTAAGGTGCTTGAACCTTATCGTCAACATTCGAGCGCCTTCTCAGCCTGATACTATTGACTGGCTACATGAAAGAAGCTGGAGCCACCTCGATCAAGCCATCGCGGGTTGGCAAGAGAAAGTCGGGACCCGGATAGCGGTTGATGTTAATTTTTCAAGGGTCTTTTTCAATGGACCTCGCATGGATAATGAAGAATTGTACACTCAATACAAGGAGGGTATGGCCGCATTCAAGACCGATAAATTCCCTCTCTCTTGTTCTCATCCGTTAATTACGTTTACATATGCCTACAAGCTGAATTCACCATCAAAGAGATAGATATCAACTTGCGCTCTTCTATACTTATTTACTCTATCTCACCATCAAAGCATGCTCCCGATATCTAGATGGACATTACCGAACTTACTCTGCGCTGCCATTCAAATAAAACTTGACTGTTATAGCCAAGTCAGAAATAAGGGCTTTTAACTTCACATCCACACGAAAAGCCAAAGAAGATCATCCCAAAAAGGTCATCATCCTTGAACAACGAGGCGTTTTTCGCGTGGAATTTCTGTCGGAATGAATTTGATCGCATGGTTTACCATCTGTCAAAACACCGTTCGTGACGTTTTGTGTGCGTCTACCGGTATCTTCGGTATGGCCTGATCTTGTTATTTTCGGAAAATTGTCGCCGATAGGGGTTGAGGAAGTCATAAAGACTTGAAGTCTCACAAGAATGTCGACTCGATCTGTATTAGTAAAAAGTCGTTATCCTAATCTCGTGCTGGACGAGACTACATGATACATCTGCGAGGTTCTTCACTATCACAAATAGGCAATAAGGTCTATTGATTTGATGCTTTCGGGTATATCAGGTTAGCACTTAATATCGATAGCATATCCAATGGGGTAAGACGCAACAAAAAAAAAGTGTGGAGAGCCAAAGGTGACTAGACTCGTTGTGAGCGCGACGAGGGTGTAACTGCCCTTCAAAAGCAAGAAGTATTGAACCGGAATACTGGTGGATGTGGTCTTCCAAGATGTGAAGACCTCAGAAAGCGAAGCGAGAAGCGGTGGCGAAGCCCGTCACGGGAAAGACGATGAGTCCAGGGCCATCAATTCGGCTTTGACGTTGGCCAGCCACAGTCCGTTGAGTAACCATGTAATGTACCGTTTCGCAAGCGATAAAAAGTAGTACAAAGGCCTGCATACTCGTCTAATTCAACGCCGGCGAGTCTGGAGAACGGAGGACAAACGAAAGAGCGGACTGAACCGCCATCCGAATCACCAATCAAATACGTGGGAAGGGATATCAATTCTTTGTTCTAACAGAGCCAAATCCTTTCTGGCGAATTTACTCATCCCTTCGACAGGTTTCTCAGCGCAGGGAAAATCATAGAAGTCGGCCTATTTTCGCTCTTGACACTCCTCTTGGTGGTGTTGAGCTCAAGTGTCCGCCGCATTCTGCTCTTTTGCTGTTCATAAAGGTATGTTCCTGCTCTTGTAAACTGTTATGTACAACTTTAACGTCAGCATCAAACTGTGTGGACAGCCAGCAGGTTCAGTTCCAACCATAGACCTTCTCTTTCACGACCACCACAGTGTTTTGGAATTGTGCTTTTCTTGTTACGAACGACCCAATCACGGCGAACATCACTGAAACGTATGTCTCGACTTGATAGCAATTCGTTCGGGGAACTAACCCCCTTTCTTCAAAGCAGCTAATGGCATCTCGCCCTCGTCACTCAACGAGCACTTTGAACATTTCAACCAGTTCTTCCGCTACTTCTTCACTGAGAAGTACAGTCAGTGTTCCAAACTCGCCTGACATGCACCAACGGCCTGCACCTGGTTTGAGGACCATGTCTTCGGCTTCTTCCTCTCTCGGTCCGAGCGTTGTGTCCAGTCGTGTACCAACACCGCGGCATTCACCATTACTCCCGCCCGCGTCCCCTAATTTCGAAAAGTGGCAAGGTCTGGACCAGAACGGTCAACACCTACATCCCCACTACCATCCTTCCCAACCGAGTCCTCTTCATACTATGCCCCCGCAGCCACCTCTGCAACAGCCAACGATATTTGGGCTTCCCCTAAAATATGTGTCGTAAGTATTCGCAACCATTCTTGGCCCTAAAGTTTAATTCTAAAACTTTTGCTCTGTGACAGCCTGCTGACCCTCGCTCTCCAAAATGCCGCTCTTTCAATTGTGATGCACTACTCCCGCGTTTCTATCCACCCAGACCTCGCTTATTCACCCGCTACAGCCGTCTTGCTGAATGAGCTCCTCAAAGGCGGTATTTCATTTGTCATAGCCTTCCTCCGCTCCCCACTCCTCTCCCAGCCCTCCAACGTTTACCCCTTGACTCGCCGGCGCCCACTCTATTCGCTTCCCGCTCTCTGGTGGGCAGCTTTCTCAGATGTCTGTGGTGAAATCTTCAGCGCAGACGCCTGGAAACTCTCCATCCCTGCCATCCTTTACGTGATACAAAACTCTCTTCAATTCGTCGCCATCTCAAACCTCCCAGTGGCTACCTTCCAAGTCACATACCAGATGAAGATCCTTACAACGGCCGCTTTCTCCGTCGCAATGCTTCGAAAAACGTTGACGGGAACGAAATGGCTAGCGTTATTCTTTTTGGCTATTGGGGTCGGGATTGTGCAGCTCCAGACTGCCACAGGGTCTGGCCATCGATCCACTCCCGCGCCAACATCTTCCAACCTCGTTGGAAGCGCTCAGGAGTTCCACCACCACATGAGCCCGCTCAAGGGTTTCGGAGCTGTCACCGCTGCGTGTTTCACATCCGGTTTGGCCGGCGTATACTTCGAGATGGTGTTGAAAGGGTCGAAGGCCGACCTTTGGGTCAGGAACGTCCAACTCTCGCTCTTCTCACTCATCCCGGCCCTCCTACCAATCCTTTACTCTGCGCCGTCCGCCGCTGACTCACACGGTTTCCTCAAAGATTTATTCCGCCACTTCGGTGGTTGGGCATGGGCCACAGTTTCCATCCAAGTCTTTGGTGGTCTTGTCACGGCTATCGTCATCAAGTACTCGGACAATATCCTCAAAGGCTTTGCAACGAGCTTATCGATCGTCTTGAGCTTCCTCGCGAGTGTTGTGTTGTTCGACTTCGAGATAACCCCGGCCTTTTTAATCGGAGCTAGTACAGTGCTGAGTGCAACGTGGATGTACAATCAACCAAGCCCGAGCCCAGCTGGCTCAATTCCGGCGTCCGTGTTGCAGGAGAAGCCCATGTTATCGGCTGCCGATGAAAAGGAGATATACGAGTGGGAGTTCAAGCGACGGGAGAAGGACCTTGGGTTCAACCTCGTCTTGCACGGCTCTTCGCCCACTTCATCGGGCAAATCTTCCCCAAACCTTTCCACACGCTCCTATTCGACTCCCGGTACTCCGATTCTTCTTCATCCATCAGATGCAACCGCTCTCAACGCTAATGGAGGATCATCAGGTGGTGTCTTGATGGGTCTCGGTGTCGGCTCATTTATGCGAAGAAAGCCATCCCAGAGCGGGCCTTCCCTCAGCCGTACGAGCAGCACCTCGAGCCTGACGAACTTGCTGAGCAGCGTTAGCGAACGGATAGCCACATCCACTGCTTCCCTTCCTGCCGCTCTTGGTGGTAATTCAACCCCGCCTTCGCCTACTGGTGCGCTGAGTCAAGAATCCCTTCAGTTAGCTGAGTCTGGCGAGGTGCTACATGCTCCGGATGATGAGGTGTCGCTTCATAGCGGCATTTCGTCAAGGATTGCATCGAGAGTTCCTTCAAGGGCACCAAGTCCTGTTGGTGGGAAGAGGCAAGAGGGGTGGATGATGGTTGGGCCTTCGAGTTTAGTGGGTTCATCAAATGTAACTGGCTCGGGGCTGTGAGGTGGGACGATGGGTGCAGGGATCGGGGTTTGAGATTGGGCCGCAAGGAAGGAATGATGTGTTGCTTGAGAGGTTGGTGGTGAAGATGTCGAGAAGCTACGATCATGCTAGGAAAAGTTATGATAAGGGAAGAGAGGAAGAGGAAGAAAGATGTTTGTGAGAGAAAATGTCATCAGGACTGTAGAAAATGGCCACGAGGATTGCATGCGACTTGCCGGTCGACTCCTCATTCTATTCAATCCTCGAGACAACCCTCTCATCCCTCATTCATCATGTCAACATTCAAGCCTTGAGGATCGCCTCGCTCTTTGCCCACGGCACCTGTGACCAGTACTTATCACCATTGTTGCGGTACCTAGGAATCTTCAAGATGTGGTTCTGCTGTGAAGTGGGTGGCTTACTGTACTTGCAAGTCATGGCCTCACGCACAGCGGATGCTCGGCTTGGAATGCACTACTTCGGGATCGAGCCACTCTCCTGCCGCCGACTTTTCACCTTGTTCCTCTCACTTTACCCCTTCGTCATGACCATTTTTTATTCTTTTTAACTCGAAAGGTCCCTCCTTCCTCTCTTCCCCGTGTCATCTCTGATCTCTACTTCTTAATGCTTACTTTACTTCATTCAATTGCTCACCTACGATAATTTCTACGTCTTCACCTTTATAGATTTATTTTGATTGACGATTTTCCCGTGATGACGATTTCTCTACTCTGGCCTCTATTTTTTTCTCTACATACCATTATTGATACCACACCTTGTTTGTCTTTCAACTCTTTCTTTTGTCTTTCATCGATCTCAACGACAACAACCGCCTTCTTTGTGCTTAATGCATTTCGTACGGTATGCATACATGTTATTACAGCTCTGATCTACATAGGATTTTCAAGTATTTCCAAAATTTGGTTACAACCACGTCTTAATCAACCGATTTACTCATCCTTTTCTTCTATAAGATTGTTTATTTCAGTTTCTAGTGTGATTTCCACATTTGTATGCTCTGTTATGCGTTCTCCCTTGTCTTCCGACTAAGAACCGCTTTCATTGATCCCTCACTCCCATCGTCTCGCTGTGTAGTAAATGCTCTTTATCTCGACCTGTACTTTCTCCCAACGACGCTCTTCATCGTATACAAGATGAGAAACGAAATACCATGGCAATTTCGTTGAGGTAGCCTGTATTTTAAAAAAAACTACAGCTTGTCGAGCATCGAGCATGCTAACTTAGCAGCAGGGACTCCACGTCATGCATTCATGATCCATTCTGAGCTTTACTAGGGGGTGCAACCAGACTCGCTAGCGCTTTTCTAAGATCTCCACCGTTTTCTGCGAGCACTTTTTCTGCTTGAGCCCGAGGTATCTCAAACTCCTGGACCTAGTAAAATGGTTTATAAAAAATGATAAGTCAACCAGGGCGGAATACGTACGACTACGTCAATATCTTCCTTTTTTACCGCAGCTAAAGAACTTTTTACAGCAGGGGGCTTTGACCATGGTTTCCCAAGGAACCCATCTGCTTGAAATGCCTCCTCCATTTTGTGCTTTGAATAAGCCAATCCATCGGCGTACTAGTCGTTTCTGATTACGAGAGTCAATATTTTGCATATAAGAGCCTGCGTACGTTGACTATTACTTCTGCTTCCGGTCTTCCATTGGATCGCGAATTGACAAGTGCGCTCGCCGTCGACATTGAAGCCATTGAGGGAACCACTTGGCCGCGATCTCGCTTGACATTCGGCTTCGGACGTTGCCGGCCGCCATACAGTGCGAAGTAAAGCTTTACTACCTCTGTATTAGACTTTCATGAGAACTTACTGGGTATCAGCGCACACCAGCACAATGACTGGCTTTCTCACCGGCCAGTAAAACGTTGTTGGACTCTCGCTCGACGTACCACGTGGAGTAGCTACCACACACGAAGGTATTCCCAGATCAGAAAAAAAAGAGGAGCACCATGTTACGGTCGGGATGCCCCCCGCTCAGCCAGAGGGGCGGGCGCTTTCAGAATCCTGAGGAAGTAGATTATACTTCATCACTTATATGTTGATATCTACCATCCTGCTCAACTGTCAGCGCCTTATATCTGTATCCATCTGGTCCTCGACCATGTGGCCTGACATCTCTGGCAACCGGTGAATCGTTAGGTCTCTGCTGGGTCTTTTGGAAGTCCAGCACTTGGACATACATGGAAAATATTCTCTTGCCTAACCACTTCCGATGCTCGCTGTCGACGATCCTCCCAGCATGCACTGTGACTACCTTTCTGTAGGTATGGTAATTTACATTGAATTGGCTGGATACCTGGCCCGCCCAGTGACCAGTATCTAGTGGTCTCTGTCCATGATCGCCGGATAAATTACTGAAGGTCCGTCTAAATCTCATATATCTCACCGTCGGGCAACTTGAATGTTCCCATAATTGTTTCTCCGCCGCCACTCAATCTACACATTGGTGTAGGATCATCAGTCAGTTTTTTACTTGATTTTCGACCCCGGATCCTAATATCACGGTTAAAAAGATGACACCTATCATTACTTCAAGCTCCTTCCCTGCCAAAAAGTCCTTTTGCATATACTTACCGGCCAGTCCGGAATGCAAACATCCCATCAATCTCCCAAACCACAGCAGAAGAACAGATTTACTGTTGGCGGACCCCACTCCTGTACTACATCAGTCATCAAGCCATGTTATGCAGATAGGTTCAATACGCTCCAAATTGCTCAAAGGCTCGCAACAAACCCAGAAATTCAAGAATGGGACAACGACGATCTCAGGCAACGTCATGGCAATCGTCCTGGCCTCATTTTTCCTCATCTTCCTTGGATTTCTGGTCTTCGTGCTCATATCTCGCTGCCCGCGCTCAAGATCCTCCAGATCTCGTCGAAATCCCTTCACCGTGCAAACACGTCGAGCACCTCAGCAGCCAAGTCCTTTTACTCACCCACTTGGCATTGAAAGACCAGCTTCTTATCCTCCCGCACGAGGAGTAGATGTCTCGTCGCGAGAGGGTATCACAGAGGGAGATATAGGTGGCCTGACGACACAGTCACAGCCGCTTCGATACAACAATCCATTCGACTCCAAAATGGAAGCTACCTACGTTGACGGAGATGTAGGAGGACGTTTGAAGGTAGCTTCAACGAATCTCTCAAACCAGCCGCTGGACAGCCCTGTCATCAGAAAGTTGTCCTTCCAAAGTCAAGGAAGCTTTGATCTTAGCGGATTCACAATGTGGAATCAACATCCATTTGATCCAGAAGGCAGCGGAGAGAGTAGTCCGGGGGCAGGTATGAGTATATTTCCGTTGTCGGCCTGTCCTTCAGATAGCTTTCGGATTGCAAGAAGTTAGATTGGGCTTGAATCACTGCAACCATCGATATTACGACCCTCAAAACATGTAAGATATTAGTAATATAGATACATGAGCCAAGACATGACAAATAACATGGTCAAGCAAGCAGTTTGGTATCAATTATATCCTTAGTCAGGCCTTCTGGTCCATCTCGAATCTCGACTACCTTGCTGACATCGGCCTAGAAGGGTTAAATCATTGATATTCTCGACAATGGCTGAAAACACCCACTGTATTTTGGAAAGTAATGAGGGCGCTCGCATGCAAGGTAAGCATACCGGTCTCTGATGAACTCGGAGCCCAATTGATTAGGACCAAAGGATAAGACTTGCGGCCATCTTTGTGCTCTAATTCGTATGAGAGTACCACATATCTTGGTGAGTTCTCAGGCAATTCTGGTAGCATTTCTGTGTTAGCGATTTTTGTCAATCATCACGACTAACGTCACCTTCAGCAAGCTCCTCGATCGAGCCGAGTTCATCGAACTGTTCGGCTACCTCCATAACAAGGCTGGCTTTCACGATCTTGATGACGATCGCAGCACTTCCGTGACTTCTTCGAAAGCGAAATTTTCGTAGTGCATCTTTAACGCTCTGAGGAATGTCTACCGTGGTGGCCTTTCGACTTTCATCAGCGTCGAACTTGCCAGTTGGCCAGAAGCCACAACACGATAACTCACCATGACGGTTGGAGATAAGATAATTGATGGGAAAATTCATCACATCGTGATATTTTCGGTATCGGAGGCTGTCATCATGCTGACAATGCCCATGTGGCATCTTGAACGCAAACAGAATGCAAATGTGTAAACAGTGTAACCATAATCTGCCGTGTTGCTTCATGGATTCGTGGCTCCTGCCATTGCCAAGACATGACACTTTGAACTTTGAAGTCCGTCGGCTTCTTATCTTGTTTTCCTTGCAGCTTCCTGCTCTCCACCATGTCGTATAATCCAACTTCGAGGCCAAATCTCTCTCGGTGTGCTACTTCTGTTCCAAGACAAGCTCAGGCTGGCGAAGACTTGATTCTTCCGGATGGGGCTGTAGAAGAAGGAACTGCGGAGCTTTTGGCCGAATTTTTACGTTCGGGCAGTCATCAGGAAGCTGCGCCAGATCATGGCGACATAGAAAACGAAGGCGAACTAGTTCGTCGACGCAGTCTTCCTTGGTGGAAGACGCCCTCTCCTTACTGGTAAGTTCATTGGGAAAAGTAAATTTAAAGATGTTTTTAATTCAATTATTAGGTTGCTCTTTGCTATCCCCCTATCTTCGCTCGCGATGAGTGCAACTATTGCGCCAAGAGTCGAGATTTACAGGATGCTTGCCTGCTCGGTGCACAAGCCGGATATCTTCCGGGAAGACTATCCAGAATACGTTCCTCGAGCATCTTTCACCGCCTATCGAAGTCCGTCAAATATCTCCATATTCTCTTCTCCATCGTCCTCCCATAGCCTACTGCCTATCGGACCTTCGAACGAAGCAGGAACACCAGTCAACCTCCCATTTTCAAAATCACAGAAATGCGCCACAGACCCAGTCGTCACTGCGGCCGTAGCCACACTCATTGCCGGTGCGCAGTTCAGCATCTGCTTTCTATCCACCGTCACGATTCGATTCGGACTTGCGTCCTTATCGTGGCTTCTCTATGACGAATTTTACTAACACGCAGTCCTAGTTATTTCTGTTTGCACTGGACTTCTAAGCTTGATCACAACTGCGTGGTGGGGTGCCGTACGTCTTCTGCTTACCATGTGTCATGAGACGGTGCTGATTGAAAAACGCAGTTCTCGGATCGCCATGGTCGCGTTAAAGTTATGGGCGTCTCAATTATCGGATTGCTACTCACCGATGCTGGTTTTCTACTGGTGACGAACTTTTATCGACATCTTCCTGGAGGCTACTGGTGGCTTGTAGTAGGGCCGACGATTGAAGGGTTATTAGGAGGTTAGCCCTTTTTGTATCAAATGATCAGATACTGATATTTTACAGGATATACTACGGCTGCTGCTTCTGCCCATGCGTACATCGCCGATACGACAAACGAAGGCAATAGGTCAGTTTGATATTTCCTCCCTTGGTCTCACTCATGAAAAAATCTAGATCGAGGATTCTTTCCCTTAATCTTGGCTTGATGTTTTCAGGAATGGCATTCGGGCCGACCGTGGGCAGCCTTCTCTTCCGCACCTTTCATCATCCTTTGGCCGTCTTCTACATGGCCACAGCCTGCCATGCTTTGTATACTTTTTTGGTCTGGTTCATTCTTCCAGAATCAGTAACCGAACTCCAGATGACGAAGGCCAAAGCCAGACACATTGCCGCCCTCGAAGCTAATAACCCTCCAAATGAATATAGCACCTCGCTCAAAATCCTATTCAAGCTCCGCCTCCTGTTTTCATTCCTGAGTCCGTTGGCCACGTTTTGGCCTTCAGATAGGGATTTCAACCATCCATTGAAAAGGCGAGCTAGAGATTGGAATTTAACTCTCACGGCAATCGCGTATGGTTTTGTAATTTCTGTCATGGTTTGTTTTCGTTCTTGTTTCAAAATGGTTTAACTTAACAGAAGTCGATAGGGCTCTTATCAATATAAGTTCCAATACGCATCATTGCAGTTTGGGTGGACTACCGAAACGGTAAGTTGACTTTGAGAATCGTTGGCTAAGTTTTCTGATTTGGCTCAGATTGGCTACTGGCTAAGCCTTGTCGGTGCAGCCCGTGCCATTTTCCTGGTTGCAATTCTTCCAGGTAAAATGTCACATGTTCGACAACGAGATTTTCACTAAAATCGTCCTTCCAGTCATAATCAAAATTTTCAAACCCAAACCTGTCATCTTGGAATTCCCTGCAGCGCCCACGTCTACTGAGACCACCCCACTCCTATCCGGCAGCGAACCTAGTGAACAATTGATGCCGAAGATGATTAAGAAGGAGATTCATTCCCCGTCATTTGATCTTGGCCTTGCCCGCTTCTCGATCTTAGTCGAAATAATCTGCTACACCTTCATGGCGTTTGCCCTAACCTCGATACCATTCACGACAGCTAGTTTGATCGCTTCCTTTGGCGCTGGCTTCACGCCCGCCCTTCAGAGTGTTACGCTTGCGCTTTATACACGACGCGGCGGCACCGAAGTTGGCAGGCTATTTGGTGCTCTTGCCGTTATCCAGACCCTCAGGCTCGTTCACTGATTCTGTCTCAAGAGGGGCAGCGTGCTGATGAATCGTTTACAGCGCTCAAATTCTTGGCCCTGCCTTGTATGGATTCGTATTCGTCAAGACTATCACTGCGTTCCCTAGCGCAATCATGTTTGTCAGTGTCTTCAGCGCTTTGATCGCGTTTTTGGCCCTTCTGTTAGTTAGATCACCCAATCAGCGACACACATTCGTCGACTGTGAAGATTCTTCGACTTCTTCTAGCCCTCCTTCGAACTGATTTTTGCCCAAGATGAAATCCAATCTGATAGTCTTTCTTTTCACTATCAACTACGATCATCACAACTTTCGTTATAAGAATGCTTTAATACATGTTGCATCTTCGTATTTAACCCTCAAAAATAAAGATATGTACTTTAAACCGTACTACCATCTTCAGTGGCTTCATGGGAGTGTCTTCGACCTCGTAGATGTGATAACAGCTGCATCCAAGATGAGGGACGGAGTTTCTTGAGGCAGTAGCTTTCATACGGCCTTTTCAAGAACGCCACGGGAGAGATGTTCCTCCAACTACCTGCTGAGGGTGAGAGATATCCTGGGCACCTTGAGGTCATTTCCAGATGATTGGGTGTGGAATATCCATCAGCCAACTCGGACGCAATAGATAATTGCCGAAGGTAACGGGACTGTTCGCAAGCGTTCTACAGCTGTAGCTTAAGTATACTGCTACGATTCTCATAAAGAATAGTCCATGCTTACCAAAAGGTTGATTCGCAAAAGACGAGCTTGCGCAATCGATGCCTTTAAACGGAGGGCCTTGACCCAAGCAAGTGGCTGGAACATGGAACAGTTTTGAAGATACGCCAATCTCCAGACTTGATCTTCAAGTCTGAATCAGACTATGATTAACATGTGCAGATGGATACACAATTTTTGGACGCACGATTTTAATTCCTGAAAGAATTGTGACCGAAGTTGTCCTCTTGGAAGAGCGCCTTCAGCGCTATAGTCGGTCCACAGCTTTCTGAGCTCCACAGCTGCCTCAGCAAGAGTCAAATACCCGTGCCATGGATCTAGGTATCGCAGAATGAGAAAAACGGATCCAGCGAGGCTGAGAAAAGTGAGAAAGTTGGCGGTAAAATTGAGGCCATCATTTGAGAGCGACATGATGCGGTGACTGGTTGGGTTGGAATAGGAAACTGCAGATCAAAGGCATTGTCTTTAAATGGGCATTGAGGTGATACGTCTTCATCTGCGTGTGATTTTCCTGTGCGTCTTCCTGTCAGCGCCCAAAATGGCAACGTCATTGCCTTTTAAATAGGCATGAGTTGGGCACGAGGGGTTGATTGAGATGCATGTACCGTAACCCAGAGCACCTCCCGCCCAAATATAATAGTTTTCAGCCGCTCTATTCTCTCTCTCGTAGCCTGAACTTTGAGGGAAGCCTACGGGTAGTAAGTATCAATGTCGGTAATCAATGACCTTCGACGATGTCTTCGCTCTACGATGCATTAGAATATTCTGTTCTCAGGCAAATTTGGAGACCATGAGTAATCATTTGAATGAGTTGTCTCTGTGGCACTTGACAGGCCAGTCTATTACCAATTGCCTACCAATACCGGGTTTGTATTCTGGAGGCGATGAGATATGGCACGCGAGACTTCAAGATATAGAGGTCACAATAGAGCTGCGGTTGAATGGGTTGAATGGATTGGAGTCACGATGAGTACCATCCATTACCCGTGTGATCCAGAGTCGTCTTCCATGCTTGAGGAGGAAATTTTACACAATAGGCAAGAGTGTTGCCGTTTTGGGCGCTGTCTTGCTTTCAAATCGCGATCTATCGGTCATTTTCAGTTCAATAAAAGCAATCCTGGCAGGCCATGTGATCCTCTCTTGTAATGTCACGCTGTGATTGATCAAGATAGACACCCAGAAAACTGGTTTATCAACTACTGTATCACCCCTTAACTCTATCGCAGGTCTTGACTGATAGAGAATATTTTCAAGGTGTTCGGGCTGGTGAGCATCATGGGTAGCGTAGTGGCGAAGGCTTGACTAGCGATGAATACTCTAGTGACACAAAGGTTATAAGAGTACCAATGGATTACGTGTATGGATACATGAAAGCCTGTAAAAGTCCGTAAGCTTAAAAAACGCGACTTCACGGAACATCCAAAAGGGAACGTCTCAGTCTCGCCTTTACTTCTCCACCCACACCCAACTATCTGTATCCATATGACGCGATTCTTTGCGATGAAACAAAGAGAAGCTGGATATACTAGATACCTGCTCTTACAAATAGGCAGGATCCCGAGATGATACGGGACGGGGTGTGTTCCTTTACTAGTTTTTTCATCATAGACGCGAAAGTAGCAACCATGATGATAATAAAAAACTTACTGAGTGACAACTATCCTTGCTATGCGAGAAGTGCGATGACTTGGAAGGGGTTTTATTTCAGATTTTTAGTTAACGAGGACAGAGAAGAAAACTAGAGAGTTGTGGCATGCTCCAGGTGATCCTGCGTCCTGGCCCCTCGACCAATGGGAGAAGCGATCAGCAAAGATTGTTTTTGAGAATGTCCTGATGGTCCTTCTTCGACGTTTGTCTGGACCATCCCTCCTTGATCAACGCCGACATTGAAGCCAGGTCTATGTGAAGGGATAGTAATTGGACGCCGGTAGATTTGAGAGAAACGTTGACTGAAAATTTGCGTGAAATAAGACTCGGCAAATACCGATGAGTTTTGAAGGTCCGCCAGCGCGTCGGGAAATGTTGGTGCAGTCAGCTTTCTGGTCGTAAAGCTCGACGCGGCGACGCGTCTCTTAGTCTCTCCGCCGTTGTTTGCGACTGTGTCCAACGAAACCCGTACAGTTTTCAATGTCAACTCAGGTGGTAGCGCGCAGTGCCAAAGAGATTTTCCCCAAAGTTCTTCCTCCAGCTTCGCCTTTTAGCGAACTCCTCCGTCGATCTAAATTTGCTACATTTGATCCTGAAATTCGACAAACCTACTCTGCACCTCCTTCGTATACCCATCGCGGAAACTTTGGCTTAAAGAGGCCTATTGCGAACAAGAAGAAGCATGGGTATATTGTGCTGAAAAAGTTCGAGGAACATGCTCAATATATCGAGTGGGACAACGCAAAGGAGCAAGTTCGCTGGCTTCAGCGCGTCGAGGAACTTAACTTGACACCGCACCTTGTCTCGCCCACACCTTGGAGCACTGGTCTTGGACCCATTGCTTCTTCCAGAGAAAGTGGGCTTGACTCGGAATTTTGCCCCGGTGAACGGGCCTATGTTCCCAGAGCCGCCCGAGAAGAGCTGGTCTCGAACGAGAATTCAAATCTCGACTCGACGGAAGCTCCAAAACACCCTCCGAACTTCCCGTCGTCAGACGCTGACGAGCCCTTGGACCCCAACAACCTCCCACCGACCCGAGGCAAGGGCGCCTATGGCGCCAAGTCAGCACTTCCACCTGCTAAAGGCCAAGAAACGTTTCTTCAACCCAATATCGTCGGCATGCCCCCTCGTGTTTTTGCACAATACATCAAGAAGCTGCGAGAATTGCGCCCCGAATTTCTTGCCTTTGTTCGCCAGGAATTGAAGAATAGATGGGTTCACAACAAGCTGGCGTTCATTGACCCAGACATCCTTTCCGACGAAGAGTTGGTAGCAGACCTTGGATCTGACCTCTTGAATCAAAACTTCCACATTCGTTTCCTAGGGAAGAGGACAGAATCCATGTATCATGCCGAACCTCTTCCAGAAATCCTGTCCAAAGGGGAACGGCATAAGTTGCAGCGAGAAGCCACTGCTACCGCCAATGAGCCTCAACCTATCCAACCTCAACCTCACAAATTCGGAGGTATGATGTACGCCAACCCCACACAACTTGAATCATACTTTTTCGGAAAATCTGAATCCGGCCTCCACCTCCAAACTACCTCCAATTGGCGTTACGACCAACAACAGTCCCTCGCTTCCTTCGCCGGTATGACGGCACGCGTGGCAGAGACCAGAGCTGCCGGCAAGCCAGTCTTCGAGACTGAAGTCGGTGCCAACCCAGCCAACCTACCTTTCAGCGAAACGAAGATGCGTGCAACAACGTTGAACCTCATTCATCCACCGTCGGTCGTTGGTAAAACCGCTTCATCACACCCCATCTCCGAAGTTGGTGTTGGTGCAACCGTCATCCCGGCTTCGTCCGTGGATAACAATTGGCGAACGAACCCCCATCAACCTGGCACTTTCGAGTACAGCGCTCTCAAGCCTGCCAAACTCTCGACTTTCGTTCCTTCAAGTGCATTCAGGAATATGCTTGGTTCTCGTAACAAGTACGGAGATGGCGGTCAGATGTACCGACCTGGAGCTTTCAAGGAGAAATCCCAGCTTGGCGCATTTGCCAGTCAGCAGTCGCAAGATAATAATACGAGTCTCCAGCTCTTGTCGGTGCTGAAGAGAATGGCAAACAAGAATAAGCCTCCAGCGAATGACGGCGAGAGCGGTGGTAACTCTTCATAGTACACTTCATTTTTATATATCTAGATAGGCTATGTCGATTTTGTAATTGTCGGGGCCCCCTTACTGATACATAATAGTAGATGCTTTCAATCCCTAGCCCTCGCTCTTCAAAACTGAAAATGGTTGGTATAGTGGAATGCGAAAATATATAACATGATTAAATCATACTAAGAGCATAACGGGTCTACAGCATACTACATCAAGCCCAACTCCTTCTCAGCCTCTCATTCTCCGTCCTTAGCCTCTCATTCTCCTGCCTCAACTCTCTCAGATCCCCAACATACTCATCCATCAACGTCCTCAGCTCTGTTTTCCAAGTTCTACCCATCCTCACTAGGTCTAGATGAAGGCCCATCATCTCCGATTTGCTTTCCCGTTGAAAATCGAACATGACGTCTTGGACAATGGTCTTAAGAAGGTCATGCGCTGCGGAGGGTTGCGTAGCAGTGGGTGTACCACCACCAGGTGAAGTGTTCTGCGATAGCGTAGACAGCTCAGGCGAGTTTGCAGCAAGATGGGCCCACGAGTCAATGCTGCTCCCAGATCCACTTGTAGGTAACGGTCGACGAGGAGAGATTTGGAGAGACAGCGTGCGTATTCTCTCTGCTTCCTCTTCTTCCTCGTCGTCTTCTTCATCTTTAAACCCAACAGTTTTGCCTTTCCCTTTGGACTCCTTTCGATTCTTCGCTCTGACACCTCTGTCGTCGCCTTGTTGTTGACCAGCTTCTATCCATCGATCAACTTCGGGTGTACCAAGGCCGAGCACACTCATCCCCGATTTCTTATTCACACCGCTTGCTTTCTTTGATGCAGCAACCGGCGTTATTGGTTCTCCGTGCTTAGGAAACTCAGGCGACGGTGTACGGCTAGCTGTGTACTTAGCCGAGCCTGATGACACGGAGCGTCGACTCGCCCCGGTATGTATGCTCTCAAGCGTACTCGTCCGAGATATCGACGAAGCTGGTCGGGAAGCAGAAGATGAAGGTCGAGATGTCGAAGTGTAAGATGTCGCTGTTGGAGGTCTATTTGATCGAGCACTATGACTAGAGATAGCTGACGACGATCCGGATACCGAAGGCGGACGTTCAGTTTCTGCTTGGGAAGCCAACGAGTTAGCATGAGATCTTTGGGGTGGACTGCTTGGCTCTGGGACGGCAAGACGATCGATGGCGGAGGAACTGATAGTAGCGGAGGCTTTGCGAGGGGCAGAAGCCAGGGATGAGGTTGTTTTGCTAGTTGGTAAAGTTCGAGTTCGCCGGGATTCTTTATCGATCGTTGTTGAGGTAGTGGGTCGAGGTCTTCCAGCGCTCAAGGCTGTAGCTTTAGTAGTTGGCGAGGGCCGAGAGGATAGGGCTTCTTTGGCAGCAGGTTTCGAAGCTTTGACTGGTGTGGTAGTTGGTTTATTTCCTCGCTTGATTTCAGCGAGTTCGTCGATCTTGCCTTTAGAGGAATCAAGTCAATTCCTGAGTGCACTACATAGCGAAGAGACTGACCAGAAAGACTATTGCCAAGAGGATCCCTTGAAGGTGAAAGCACTTTCTTGGGTCTCAAAGCAGCAGCTGTCTTGCCAGCCGTAGGCGAGCTAGCAGGTGCTGCTTCTTTCAGAGCGGATGGCCCTCTTCGCTGTATTGGAGTGGTTGTTGACGGCAATTTCCCGGCTCTGGCACGAGCAGGTGAAGGAGCCACCCTCGATGCTGCTTTCAAGCTTTGAGTTGAGGCGCTTGATGTGGCTCGGCGTCCAGAGGGAAGAGGCTCGACTGAACTCTTAGTGGTCGCATTGGTTATGAATGCCTTGCTGTTTCCATCGGTAGATGATTTCGCCTTTTTCTAAGGGTAAAGTGAGTCTTTATTCAGAGTCTTTCAATTGTACAATTAATACCTGAACGCTGATAGTCTTAACTGGATTTCCGTGCTGGCTGATCACAATAGACTTGGGCGGTTTGTCCAGAAGACGCAAGTCAAGAATAAGGACTTTCCCAGTATTTGTCCCAAGGTACATTGCGCCGCCTTCGGTTGTAAAGTCGATTGTGGATAGTGTAACTTTCATGTTGACGGTTCGAACAAGGCTAGAAGGGACTGGGTCAGCATGATAAAAACAGCGAATGAGATATTCCCTTACGATTTTTCCTTCTCAAGATCAAGGAGGGCTACGAACCCTTCAGAGGTTGCAGTAGCCACCAGCGTCTTGCTGAAAGGGCTACACGCGACGGAAATAATGTCTCCGGTGGTGGCCTCAGTTAAAGTGATTATCTTCAGAGGGTTTGAAGGGCGAGTTGTGTCATAGATAAATATTTGCCTTTCAGATGCAACCAAAAGTCTTGTGCGGGAGTGTGGATGGAACACAACACTGTCCATTTTTGTTGGCGGCAGCCCGCGGAGAACTGTGTGGGATCCAAGAGTCAGGTTATGAACATGGACTTGACCAAAAGATGAAGACGCTAGTAATGTGACATCATTTGAGAGAGAGAGAGAGGTGATTGGGGAGGTATGAGAAGCAAATGTCTGAGTAATCTTGGTGTCGCTGCCACTGCAATCCAGGACATGCACATCATTCTCGGCTGCAAAAATTGCGGTGTTCTTGTCTTTCGGAGCAAGAGATTGAATGCCCCCAGCTCCGTTATATGTGTAAACATCCCGCAGAATATTGGTTGTGGGATCATATCTTTGGACTGTGCTCTCCGTCGCGATGAAGAGGCTGGAGTTGTCTGGTGCCCAACTGGTTGATGTTGGTGGTTCGATGAGATCCAAACATGAAGGAATCGAGGATGGCGCCTTCTTAAGCAGAGCGTAGTCAGCGACGCTGAGAGTATCTGCCGTCGTCGCCGCAAACATTGAGCAAGCCCGAAAGTCTATTGCCAAAGTTCGGATACGCGTCTGTTGAGTTCGACATGTCAATAAGCCTAAACAAATTATTCACGTGACTATCCTCACAACCTGTCGCTAAAATTAGCCGCTCACATCATGGTCGAATTGACTACCGATTTCACGCACGAAAAGCGAACTCTAGGTTGTGACCAAAGGTACCCATCTCTCAAATCTGCAGGGAGAGTGCACTTTTGGAGTCAGCGCCCTATTCTTTCCTCAACACTCGAATTTCATCCAACTCCGCCCAAAGTTCACGTCTTACTTCAACACTCCTTGATTTTCTTATGTACTGTTCATATCGTAACAGTTGATCAAAGTGACAGATATCCACTAGAGATTCCTGTTCTTGGCCCTATTGGCTACAACACAAGCTTCCATCGTTGATGGTTATGAAGAAGCTGGCACATAGTAACCCCGTATCAAGGTTCAAGTTCGATGCAAGTGAACATTCTTTCATTACTACCTGCTTGAGGCAGGCCGCATCGCTCCCTGCGGTATTCTTAGGCTTTGTTCTGACCTCCACCACCAACGATGGCGGTCGGTGTATACTATAGAGCACAGAGTGCTGTACTTCTTCTCTTTCTAATTTGGTCCTGGGTCTTGCCCACGGAAGCTGGCATCGTCAACAGGACGATTGACGACGGCTTTGGAGACTCCCAAACTGGTGACAAACCTATTTTTCTTCCAGCGACGAAAGTCTGGGATGACCAAAGCTGCTCGGGATGTGCAATTCGGCCGGACATTTCGTCGGCCTTCAAGAACACCTACACGGCAGCGACATATAATCCGGGATTGGGCTCTATGTCTATTGAACTATCATTCGAGGGTATGTTTCTCGAGCTCAACAGAATATTTTGAGTTCTAACAAGCCGTAGGACTTGCGGTGTGGGTCTACTTTATTCTCGCCAACAATGAAGGAGATGGTATCACCTCTCTGACCATGGCCAACTTTACCCTTGATGGTGGCAATCCAACTCTTTTCCAACACGCCCCTGTCCTCACGACGCAAGATATTAACTACAATCAGCTGGTGTACTCTCAAACTGGCCTCGTTAACGCTAAACACAAACTGGTCATCTCGACTTCCGGGGTGAATAGCAATGTATACGTTAATTTTGACTACGCCATATATACGTGAGTCATGAAATTTTTCTTCATCTTCTGGATGCTTAACAACGCATTAGCCACGATGACGACGGAGTATTGGACCCTTCCCCACCTCCAGGTGGTCTACCTTCGACCCTTGCGAGTGCCAAACCATCGTCAACAAATACCACACCAAAAAGCACTTCATCGTCATCTTCGATACCAGTTAACAAAGGGTCTTCTACGACGGGTTCATCGACCGCCGGGCCAGCGTCTTCAAGCGGATTTTCTGCCCCAGGGAGCAAACTATCGAACGACGACAGCACCGCTACACAATCAAGTTCTACTGCGGGGATTGTGGGTGGTATTGTTGGTGGTATTGCTTTTGCAGCACTCCTTGGATTCCTCTTTATATGCATAATGCGCCGCCAACGTCGTAAAGCGAGATTAGAATTTACCGACAAGGATTGGACTGCAGAGAATGGCATCGATCCTGTTGTAACACCATTCTACCATCCCACCAACGGTCATGCTTCGTCTCATATGGGGAGTGGTGGACCATACTTGTCGAACGATCACTCTCGACCGTACGCGTATGGAGGACAGCATGCTCAGCAGCACTCAAACTCACAAACAACCGGGCCTTCATCTGATGTCGGAGCGCAGAGCGCTTATGGTGGCTATATGTCGGCGGTCGGGGGATCCAATTCGGGTGAAGACACTTCAGAGTCAGCCCACGCCAGACTTGTTACGGTAACGGACGGAGATCACCTCTCAACTCCTAATCAAATGCGCTCTGTAGGACCAATGGTATCTGGGGCGACCGCAGGCAGTTCCGTTCCCACTCTCTGGGGGGCTGGAATGAGCGCTCAACAAAGAGAAGACGTTAGGCGAGAAAGACAAAGGGAGCTAGATGAGAGGATGTGCCAAGTGCAGGATGAGATGAACCATTTGGCGGCTGATATGACTGGTCAAAAACCTTCCAGGAGAAGGTCGATCAGGAGACCGCAAGCGCCCAGTAGCGTTACAGGAGAAGAAGAGATGAGTATGGAAGAGATGAGGGAGCAGTTGCGTGTGATGACGAATCAGGTTTCTTACCTACGAAATCAGCAACAATCAGCTTGGGCGCTTGGACTGTCCGATGATCCTCCCCCTGGGTACGAACCAACTATTTTATCGTCGACCAATCACACCTCGCTTCCACCGCCTCCTCCTCCGCCACACTCATAAAGTGCGAGATTGGCTGGTTCTTTCATGGACGCATTAGACTCTAGTATACGGGATACCTTTCATCATCTCGAGTTGTTTGATCTATTTTCTCTCTTCAGGATGATTTACACTCCTTTGTAGCCACTTTCTTTTATTCTATTTCTGTATCCTCGGCCGTGAGCCTGTATCGGAGACTTAATCAGGTCGTCCATCATTGTTAGTTCAATTGGGAAGACTGAGATGGAATTCTACTAGATAAACTACAGTCGCTTGGACTGTATAAGTTGTAACTATTGGAAAAATTAAAGGTAACGATCGGGCTATCTATAGTAGGCTTGTCAATGTCTTAAGTGATTGTAAGAGCGAAATACGGAAGGGTTCGTTCGGGAAGAAATGTGTAAGGACGGAATAAGAAGGAAGCGCAGGAACAATAGCTCGACGCGAAGCGCAAGAAGATTATCAGCCATGCCCGAGACACAAGGACTTCTTGGCAGTCCAATTCAGGGTATTACAAAGCTGAGTCTTTCCACATACCCTGGAGGGTTAGATTGCCGTTGGGGATGTAGGCATTCTATATGCCCCCGAACGAGACCAAGAGGGTTTCTAACCTCTGCTACCTCTTGATGGGTTTTAGCGGCTTCGAGGTACGCGGACCGTTCCTTGGCCAGCTTCATCCAAGGCTGCAGCTGGAAATGCTTGTGGGTCTCCATTTGCCGTTGGATCTCCTGACGAGACAGTCCTTCTTGGTGGGAAAAGTAAGAGGTTCTGTGGAATTCAGGAGTTGTGGAATAGTTTTGTGATTCGAGAGGTGACTCTGGAGGCGTCGATGTGGAAGTTGGGATGCTCTCTTTTCTGCTGACGTCTCCCATATCAGTTTCAAATGCTGTAGATAGAGGGGTTTCAGATAGAACACGTGTGAATGGTCGGCGCACAGTAGACGTATATCGATGATTGGTCTGGCTGTACTCGACAGATGTGCGAGCATTAAATGTAATTTGCCGTGACTCGATGCTTGAACACTTGTGCCATTGACGTAGCCAGTGTCGGAAACAAAGGGCAAAGCCCAGGAACATAAGGAGGACCATCACGAGAGTTGTTCCTCCAATGACTGCAATAACTATATTCACAGAGCAGAGAGCCACAATTCCCACAGGTGAGCCGGGGCCTGCAGATGCAGCTGGCGGTTGCTCAGTGTTTATAGACTGGCCTAAAGCAGTCTCTCCAAGGGATGAACTTGGTTCGATGTTGTCAACTGACGGAGTGCTCACTGGCACAAGAGGCAGTTGACTGGGTGTATCTGATGCTCGAGGAGCGTCGGTAGTACACAATGGTTGAACCGCACCGTCTTCATATCTAATGTAACAATTAGTTTGAAGAGATTTTGACATCAACTACGTGCCCACTGGTATCTTGCGAAGTCAAAAGCAACGAAAACAGTCTCTTGTGAGTCCGACACCGTTATGAGTAGCTTGTGCGACCCCATCATCAAACCAGTTTCGGAGTATACTAGAGCATTCTGTGTAGGTTTGATCGTGCGTGTGACGCGCCCAGCGTCCTGGAGGTGAGTTGGCGAGCGATTGTTGTCCATAAAAAAACTGACTTTCGCCAAATCACTACCAAGAATAAAGTACACCCATATTGCCGTGCCTGTATAAAATCGAACGTCAGCCTCTGAAGTGCGAGATCATCAAAATCATTTCCTACCTTCAAACTTGAGAGTAAGGTTAACCACTGTAGATGGCAAAATAGTAGCAGCGAGGTAACTTCCTCCAAAACAGCTAGTGCACCTGTGACTCTTCCAAATGTCGTTCTCGCTGGAGAGATAGGTCGGTTTAACCCCACTATGAGAATCGCCGAATTGGTCGTCGATAGTCCTGTTAGTGGCAATGACCCAAGTAGTTGCAAAAAAATGAAGGGCAAGCACAATCAGCGTAGAACCTTTGACCATCTCGAAAGCCAAAACTTCTAGGATGCGAGGAGACAAAGAGTGACAACAGATGAGGTTTCTGAACGTAGATAGTGCCAAGAACGAGTGCACGAAACTTGTACAAGCTACAGATTTTACACCCAAGCGTCAAACGTCGCATAATTGGATTCCATTCAATTGGACAGCAAAACTTGGTGTAGTCCAGTCAAGCTTCTATCAAAACCCAATAGCATAAGGACGTGCACAGATCAGTTGCACAGAATGATGCTGTGGAAAAGCGCAGTTGAGGGTAGTAGGACATTTGGACTCGTAAAAGGGAGGTCGTCACTTTGCTGGGCATATAACATTTGAAGAGAACTTCGGAAAGGAGAGAAGGCTCAGGTTTCGGAAAATATCTAGAAAGATAGAGGAAAGATGAATCAATTGCGTGGGATTTCGAGTGATAGGGGTGCTGACGTTATGGTGGAACGCACTGACCAGCGACCACCGTGACCGCGACGCGACTTTCTCAACGTTCTTGGACTCCGCGATATCTTTTCTTGACTCATACTTTTGGGATTTTATGAAAATATAATGTCAGGAAAGTACAAGCAACAACAGCTCATTTTTGGTGGGGGAATGTTACCTCTGGACAGCTCTCTTGAAGAATTCAAACTCGAGGAACAGCTCGAAGAACTGGACTTCGAAGAACGTTTTGTTGACACTAGAAGGCCGTCTGCGTATGTGACGGCGTTTGAAGGTGAACGAGATTCTGTCCAGTGTAAATGGATACCTAACATTCGGCTTACATAGAAATGATCGGCACTGTTCTAACGAATGAAGCTGATCTACTCTCTGATGAAGAATTGACCATTTTGAGTACCTTCAGCACTTTACATTGTGCGTATTTGGAAAGCTTCAATAGTCTGTTGCACTCAAGCTGAATAAATTCTCTTGAAGATAACTCTCGATATTGCCTTATAAAACTCCTACTTCGCAAGGCAAACCAGTGGCATCCTGTCTCTGCGCTCAAAGCTTATGAGAAAGAGGTCACCGCAGAGGGTCTCAAAATTGCCATTGAAGACCTGTGTCAAGCGAATGTCGGAAATCAGCACAGGAGCGTCAAGACAGAAGACATTGAGATTCAGTCAAAAGTTCAACTAACGGTCAAAGCAGAAGATATCATTGCCGACCTATCCATGACTGTTGGAGAAGACGTGAAACCCAGCATCACAGAAATTGATCCGACGTCTCGGTATTCTACTGCCTTGGAATCTATCTGGTCGAATAGAGCAGGTCCTTCGTCGCAAGACCCAATCTATGCTGTTCTCCAAACGGACCCCGCGGTCGCCAATCTCTCATTCTTCTGTGAAGGCGAATCAGTAATGTCAACGCGTGAGATTCTTGGTCGACTTAACAAAGGTCACTTGGTGTCTCTCGCAAAGGAGATGAAATGCAAGCACAAGTCTAGCGCCAAAGTGAGTCGCAACAATGCCGAGACCAAACGAGATCCTCACATACTTTGCAGAAAGAAGATATTATTCGTTCCTTGGAAAGGCAGGCCTCTAGCCAACAGGTGCTTAATTTCGCGACACCCTCCATTAAGGGAAAAGGCAAGGCTCGAGATGATGGCTCGGTTCAAACACAGATTGTCGTACCAAAACGAGTAAGAACACAGGAGCAACGTCTCAGAGAATTGGCCTTGAAATATCTCGGTACGTGACGACCAACGCATCTCTCTCTCTCTCTTGTTCATCTTGTTGTTAACAGGGTCTTGCGTTCGCGTAAACCACGATCTCTACAAATTGGCGCGAAGGTTACATTTAATCTGCTTCAGATCGACGGAGCATCCCACAGACCTCCTTCAACCCGCACTCCTTTCAATATTCAAGAAATGGAATTACCCTCAATACATCTCGAAACGAACTCCAGACGTTTGGATCTCACGAGAAGAGCTGCTGGAATACGAACAAGCCTTGGAATTGAATGCCTTATTGGATGAAATCCTTGATGAGCAGAACGAACTCGTTCCTAAACGCACCACAAAGATGCCCTCCGTTGGTCTGGGACGAACAAGCTTCGTGACACCTGCGCGAGGTGGCGACAGAAGTTTAACGACTCCGCTGAAAACGCCTGGAAGTATTGGTAGCCGCCAGTCAGCCACGCCGGTACTGGGTTGGGGAGACAACGCGTCCGTGTTTGACGAGCCCCTACACGAGGAAGAGTCTATGAAGGTTACGAGACACCGCATAATGAAACAGCATTTCTTTGAGTGGATTCAACCCCGATGGAGGGATTATGTTGCGCGCGATAGCGAACTTGGAGTTAGGCCACGCGATATAGGTCTTGAGCGTTTCGATGCAGGTAGGCTTTTTGACTTATTTTCTTATATGTTTCTGATAAGTCCATATTTGAAGGTTACGTCTTCACGAGGATGGTCTATAAAGCTTCCCAGAGTTTTGGACCACTCAAAGAGTTCGAACTCGAACTGCATACTCTCGACGATCTTCTCAGGCAACGTTTCTGGTGTCGTGGGAAGAGGGGAAAGTGGCACACCCGTCGAGCGATTCTTTTCAAGCATATGATTGGATCGGAGAAGGACCTCGAGAAGAAGGAAAGTCTGCAGTGGCGATGTCTCGAAGGCATCCAAGCCGCACTGCTTGATAACGATACTGGGCTTGGTAAGTTATCGCTCGGTTTGTGACATGCATTCCTTTAACACTGAACGGTCACTAGTTTATCGCCCAGGGCTGGTTCTCCGCCTGAAAGCGATGGAAAATACGCTCAAGGTACCCCTTCGAAATCGGTCTCAATGCGAGGGGGTTCTCGAAAAGCCGCCTAAAATTCCAGTCAAAGCAGCCCGCGCAGATCCTCTCAAATTAAATAAGTTGGGCCGTGAGAAAGAAAATACCCTTGACGTCCGAAAGATGCTGGGCGCTACCACCGCGGCTGATGATGTTCATAAGGAGGTAAGACATATAAGCTTCATAAGCTTCTGAATTTCTAATCGGGTTAACTATATGCAGACTAAAGCTGTTAAGCGGACTGGTAAATCGATCTGGCAAGGTCGTGGAGGCGAGATTGTCAACGTTGAAACCCGTGCGCTGGAAGACTACGAGGACAAAGGCTACATAGGGTGTGTTTCCTCCTCTTCCTGAATGCTCGTTATTGAAGGTTCCTCCTTATAGGTTCCACTGCGAAACAACCCTTCTCAAAACACTTTTCGGGCTCTTATTCTGGGATATCATATATGCTGATGTTCCTGGTGCATTTGATACGCCATATCAAATTTGTCCACTTGATCTATTTCATGATTCTTTCTATCGGGCTCGTAAAGACAAGATCGAAAAACGGTCTAAAGAGTTGCAACAAGGAAAGGCAGCGGAGATCTTAGAGCGGCATGATGATGAGTTGAGAGCTCGGGCATGCCTGAATGTCGCAGTCAAGTGGGAGCTCTGCACCAAAGAAGTTTTGTTGGAGATTGTCGCAGTAGGTTTCTTTTATCTATGAATGGGCGTCGAACACTAATATCTGATCCCTTCAGTGCTTCAGCGGAGAAACCTTGGCAATGATTTGTCAAATCTTCTGTGAAGATTATGAAGGCCGATGCAGCGGTGGCCCGGATCTCTTTGTATGGAATGCGAAGGAGCGCAAATGTAAGTTCGTGGAAGTTAAAGGGCCTGGCGATAGTCCTCAAGAGAACCAGAAGCTTTGGTTTGACTCTCTGCATCGCGCTGGCGCTGATATTGAGATATGTTTGGTTGTTGATATCAACACTCCTAAGGGCGCCAAAGATGGAGGGAAACGCAAACGTGGTTCATCTTCCGGCCGGCGGAAGAGTGCACCTAAGAAGGTAGAAGATCTGGAGTCGGAGCAGGAGGACTATGATCACCTGGATGGTGGCCACGAGGAAGAAGAAGAGATAATAAGAGACGCGCTCCGTAATAAGAAAAGACGCACCTCAGCACCGGCCGATACACTTGCACGAGCGTCTTGATACCCCCAATTAACTCAGGCTTATGCTGCGGGCTTTAGACATATCTTTATTGCTTACTTATTATCACGCTTTTTTCTCATGTATTTCTCATGTATTTACACATTTCATGGCTATTTTTCTTATTTTTTCTTCTCGAATCAACGGGCCGGATTCGATGGCTTACTCATTCTTGCTCGTGTAAGGGAACGCGGCAACGAGTGCAACGGACATATGTGGGGTGCTCTGTCGCTTGGCTTCACCCATATTTGTGGCAGAATTCGCAGCTCGAATCTAGGCTAAGCGAATGCTAACTCCCAGCACCGTACTGGTGGTTAAAACTTAGCCGCATTGCAAACTGTTCTTTTACCTTTGATGAAACACGCTGACACAGATGGCCTGAAGCCTGCAGCTAAAGGCGTGCCGTATTAGACCCGTGCGTATGTCATTCCTGAGACTCCGGAACTGTTTTCTCATCCAGGTGTAGGGATCTGCCGAGATGATTCATCCTCGGTATGCGAAAATATCCTTTTCGGAACCCCGGTTGCACTTGACATACCAAATATCGGACTGTGCTGGGTCATGTTGCTCTGTGCTCCTCGCCCTCCTTCTCTCTACTGCCATCTTTGATTCCTGTCCTAGGAATTCAGCCTTTCCATTGGGATGACTCCGCCCAGGGGTTCTAAATCTTGGCTCGCACATTGGTACGACCGGTTCTCTGCTTTCAATGTCGAAAGTCTGTTCTCTCGGAAGCGCCCTATCGGTCCTCCTAGAACGGTCTTTGTGCACGAGCCCCTCCCCCAAGAGTACCTGAACTCAAAGGGCAAAGTCGATCGAAGTCATGTCTTCAATTCTAATCAAATAATCACCTCCAAGTACAACATCATTACCTTCATCCCAAGGAATTTACTGGAGCAGTTTAGGAGGATTGCAAATATGTGAGCATGTTTGGTCATCAGGTTTTAATGTTTCTCTGAGCTGGACCTGCAGGTTCTTCTTGGCTATTGCAATTCTCCAGTTTTTCCCGATCTTCTCTACCATTGCTCCTGGGGCTGCAATCCTGCCGCTTATTGTTATCTTGGTCATCACCGCTTTGAAGGACGGTTATGAGGATTTCAAGCGCCATCAATCAGACAGCCGAGTTAATAACACGCAAGTTCGAGTTCTAGAAGGAGGTGGATGGAAAAATCCCAATGTCACGGAGGGAAAGAGTAAAACATTCATTCCAAAAATGCTTCCCAAACGCTCGAAATCTGCCAAACTAGCACAACCACCCATTAAATCCACCGACTCATCCTCCTCATCCTCGTCCTCTATACCCAAACCCCAGTATGATCTAGACCAAGAGTTCGATTATCACGGAGACGATGAAAGCTCAGTGGATGCTCAGGTTAAACCTCATTGGAAGACCTCTTGTTGGGAGGACGTTAAGGTTGGAGATTTTGTCAAGATTCTCGAGGACGAGCCGATACCTGCCGACATTCTTATCTGCGCGACATCAGAAGACGAGAACATTGCGTTCGTGGAGACTAAGAACCTGGACGGAGAGACTAATCTAAAGTCGCGTCGAGCTGTCAACTCCCTCAGCCACCTGCGGAATGCTCGGGAATGCGCTAATCCTCGAAACGGCTTTCACATCCAATGCGAGCGCCCAGATACCGATATGTATCGCCTCAACGGAAACGTGACAACTCCTTATAGCGGAACATCATCCGTTGATCTTTCGACCACTTTACTGAGAGGCACAGTTTTGCGCAATACTGGCTGGGTGATTGGTGTAGTTCTGTTTACCGGATGGGACACGAAAATTATCCTGAACTCGGGTGGCACTCCAAGTAAACGGAGCAAAGTTGAGAGGCAGATGAATCCACAAGTGTACGTCTTAGAAATGGGTGTAATGTCTCCCTTCGAATCTAATGGTTTTGGTTAGGCTTATTAACCTTGGCATTTTGGCCGTTATGTCTCTTGTCTGTGGTGCCGTCAACTCTGTCCTCGAACAACACAATTACCCCCTTGGGGCACTATGGTTGTATGGTGATAACCAGTCTGACAATAATCCTCACGTTAACGGAGCCATTACTTGGGCCTATGCCCTGCTCACGTATGCTCAACCTTCGAAACCGACTTGTATTCGGCTAAAATTTGTTTACAGGTTTCAAGATATCGTTCCCATTTCACTCTACATCTCCATCGAATTTGTCAAAACCTGCCAAGCTGCCTTCATCTATTTTGATTCTGAAATTTACTATGCGGAGAAAGATCAAGCAACCCTTGCAAAAAGCTGGAACTTATCCGACGATCTTGGCCAAATTCAGTATATATTTTCCGACAAAACCGGTACTTTGACTCAAGTAAGTCGTGTTTATCCATGACGAACCGCTATCTCACCTTCATGCACAGAATCTCATGGTTTTCCGCATGTGCTCCATTGGTGGGAAAGCGTATCGTGGAAATGAAGAAACGACCGACACCGTTCTTGACAAAGATCCAGCCAAGTCCTCCATCGTTTTTGATGATGTGATTCCGGTTCCTACCTTGAGTGCACGTCCTAGTGGCTCAAGACTCGCCTTCGAGAGTACCGAACGAGGCCCAGCAGCTGAAGTAGCTGCAGTTGGCGATAGCTCTGAACATTTCACCGACTCTGTCTTGTTGCAAGACCTTCAAGACTCGTCACGAAACTGGACTGACCACGAGCCAGGTTTCACACAGGCGTCCGCACTCAACGGCTTCTTCACTGTCCTCTCGCTTTGTCACACCGCCATTGCCGCCACAGACCCCGAAACCGGTCACGTTGACTACAAGGCACAGTCTCCAGACGAGGCTGCGTTGGTTCGCGCCGCTGCGGATGCAGGTTTCGTGTTTCTTGGGAAGGATAAAGACCTTCTATTGTTGAGGACACCTCGATCAGCCGATATCGAGCGATATGAATTGTTGGGCATCCTCGACTTTACTAGCGCTCGGAAACGGATGAGCGCTGTTGTTCGGAGGGTGGATGGAGGTGCGAGAGATGGCGGTAACTTGCTACTCTTGACGAAAGGCGCCGATAATGTCATTTTTGAACGATTGCGACCTGGCGAAGAGGACCTCAAAGCGGATACCGAGCATCACCTGAGCGAATTTGCCAATAATGGATTGAGGACGTTAACTTTGGCTTACAGAACAATTTCTGGTGTGTCCAACCAACTATTTCACTGATTATTTATCTCATCTGGGAATATAGCCGAAGAATATGAGTCCTGGAGTCGTCGCTATCAACAAGCCCAAACAGCACTTGATGACCGGGAGCAACTGGTTGAGAACGTTGCCAGTGAGCTCGAACAGAACCTTCATCTTCTGGGTGCTACTGCCATCGAGGATCGCCTCCAAGATGGTGTTCCAGAAGCCATCGCAGACTTGAAGAAGGCCGGAATCAAAATCTGGGTTGCGACCGGTGATAAAATGGAGACAGCTATTGGTGCGTTACTGGCTCTTACCTAGAGGAACGTTTAACTGAACAGAATCAATGTATATAGCCATTGGGCGCAGTACCAATCTTGTCGGCCATGAGTCCAATATTATCATTATTCGAGGGGCATCAAGTCGCCCAGTACCAGAACAGATGGCCAATGCTCTTGATCGATTCTTTCCTGAACATTCCGCCGAGATTGAGAAAAATAGTCCCCCCAGCAGCCCCCTCGACCCAATTCCTCTTCAACGAGTTCATACTGGGGTGTCTTCTATGGTTGGGCTTAACAATGGAGATCGACCCGGAGGATTTATTCTTGTTGTGGATGGAGCTGCTCTCCTCGAGGTTTGCCTTGTCATAATACCTCCTTAACGCTCGACCTAAAATCAATTGGCCCTTTCCCTAGGCTTTTGCAGATGAAGAGAACAAAGAAATCCTTCTTCGCCTTGCCATACTTTGCGATGGTGTGATATGTTGCCGAGTATCCCCTTTGCAGAAAGCCCTCGTCGTCAAACTCGTCAAAGATGGACTTGGGGCAATGACACTTGCTATCGGCGATGGTGCCAACGATGTCAGCATGATACAAGCTGCCGACGTCGGTGTTGGCATCTCCGGAGAAGAAGGTCTTCAAGCAGTCAATTCATCAGACTATGCTATTGCACAGTTCCGATACCTCAAAAAACTCTTGCTTGTCCATGGACACTGGTCGTATGCAAGAAACGGCATCATGTTTGTGTTGTTACAATTCAGGCTCAATGCGTGACTAATAGCATCTACCCAGGATTCTAAATTTCTTCTACAAGAATATTGTGGCTATCGGTGTACTTTGGTGGTTCCAGATCTACAGTGAATGGAGCGCAAATTTGTAAGTGATCATCACTGTCAATGTCCTGTTGTTTTTGACAGTTTTTGGAAAGTGTGTTTGATTATACCTACGTCCTACTATGGAACTCGATCTGGACTATCGCTCCCGTTATTGGAGTTGGATTATTCGATCGCTTCATGGGTATCAATGTCCCATTTTCGGCCAATGTTTCAATAATCTAACTCTTCCATAGATTCGCGCACCCTCATGCAAGTTCCTGAACTCTACCGATATGGAAGAGAAGGCCGGTGGTTTGGATTGAACTTATTCCTAGTCTACATGTTCAATGGGATTGTCCAAGTGAGGGTTCTTAACTTACTGTTGCTCGCTCAAATGGCTAAACAATTATGTGCAGTCTGCCATCATCTACTTTTTCATTGCGTATGCCTACAAAACCACATCGGCCAGACAAGACGGCTGGGATGTTTACATCAACGAATTCTCTACTGTAAGATATTTTTTGGGCTAATTTATTCTTCCTCTAATGTCGTTTAGGTCATGGCAATTTCTGCCGTTCTCGTTGCTGACCTTTTCACCGGGCTTACGTCAACGGCCTGGACGATCTGGCTGGCTGTGTTCATTCTGATCGGAATCGTTGTGGAATGGTTATACACGGTATGTCTTGCTTGATTATACAAAAGAAATCATGATTCTGAATATAAATTATCCTTATAGATTATTTACTCTCTCCTTGACCCAAACTTCGCAGTTACCACTCTTTACGGCAACACCTACTACCTATTCCACTCTCCCTACTTCTGGTTCTGCCTCCCACTCACATTCTTGCTTTCGATGGCGCCTTGGTATCTCTTCAAAGCCTATAAGGCTGGATTCAACCCAGGGGATTTGGAGACCATGCAATACCTACAGAACAAGTACCCCAATACCGACCTCTCCAGATTCTCTCGATCATCAGCATTTAACCTTCTATCACTCTCGAATCCCGCACATCCGCAACACACACCCATGACACGTCGAGACTCAACGGACGATTGGAACCGACCTTCGGATGATGCCGAGAGTATTATAACCATCGAACAACCATCAAATTTGAGATCTCGTCCAGATTGGAGATCATGCAGTCGAGTTGACATGTCAACAGGCCTTGCCTCTGTTGACCGCGGCTTCGATTTTGTGACGGAGGAGCATGGAGTAGAGATGAGAAGAGTGCAGACGAATCTCTCAGAGAGGAAAGCTAAGAAGCATGGGTTACTTGGAAGTCACAAACGGAGCATATCTGGAGGCAGTAAGAGCGATAAGGGTAAGCATGCGCTAGGCGTGCTGTCACTTCCAAGGGCATTCTCGATGAAAAGGAAGCCACCACCATCATAGACACTTCCACCGCGCATCCAAGGACTCACTCTACTACATCTGCTTTCTATCATCATCACACACTTTTAGCATTGTTGTATTTTATATTGTATCAACAAGAATTATAATAGTCCTGCTTTTGTTTTTACAAAATGAATGAATGAGCGTCGCTGAGTCGATGGATTGGGCTTGGATAACGAGGAACTTCATATAAAACACTGCTGCCTCTCGTTTTGATCTTAAATTTCTATTTTGCCAATGTCATGTCAATGCACGCAGGTAGCCGACGTCTGCCAGTGCAGTCCAATCATGATGAACTTTCCCCCCATTGATAATCACCTTGAACCCAGAGCTCAAGAAATACGTTTTCGTCGTACACTAAACAGATCTAAAGGCTACCTTCGAGTTGAGTTCATCGAGTGACAAGTTAGACAAAATATGCAATTCACGAACTACTAGGCTAAAAGACCAAATGAAATCGAAATATCATCCAGCACCTTCTGCTGCAAGTTCTGCAGTATAGCTATGGCTTCTGTCTCATTCTTCAGAACCAAGCGATTCGCTGGGATGACGATTGGTCAACACAGAGGAAACAAGCCGGAGTTGCAATGTGTGATTGGAAGGGTTCTCATGATTGGTGGATGATCGACGCTGTCCCTAACAGGTTCGATATTTCCTGAGTTCCAACACATCCGAGGTGTTGGCTGGTTTTTAACCAAAGTGACCCTCACTCATTTGACTTCCCTATGTGCGAGAAATTGCTGTAAGTATTCTTCCTGTGGACCTTCCGTCCTTATTGTCGCTGCGCTAATGCGCTCAGTTAGATAACTTAGGTGTTCACATAAGGCTACTTGGGACCGCGCACGGAGTTTCGTTGGCCAATCGATGTTTTCTGATACTTTCCTTTGGTAATAGGGACACTTCTTCATCCCGGTTTTTTTGCTTGACCTTCCAACTACTCGGTTGCGTCTACTGCCGTCTTAAGCCGGACCTTCTGACACAGATAATATTCGATGAAAGCCAACAATCTGAGTAATACTGACACCTACTGATATCGCGGTTGTCTCAGGCTGTCGAATTCGAGGGCGCAGAGGAACTAACTGCTGTTTGGTAGAACCCCAGCATTGTCTGAAGCTCTTGCTTGATCTGTTCCTCTTCGCTTTAGTCTTTCGGACTATGCAATAGCCAAAACCTATAAAAGTTGATTCTGAATCTTTTATCCCAGCACTCAAGTTCCTTTTCGACATTACATTTGTGCCCTCTTGTCTACCTTACCATGTCTCTCAACACCACAGAAGAAGAAGCTATTCAGCAAGCAAAGGAACTCTTAGAAGGTAGAAAATCCAAGACCCATCTTGCTGGACATGCTACCTTAGGGCCCATTACGGCTCTAGACGGCGCTCCAACTGATGGGTCCCTTCCATCGCCTGCGAACCAAGGAAACGTTGATAGCATTGCCAAACTGTACGACCTAAATTTCAGTCATATGGAGCATGCTTTGGCCAAACTTCGCAATGGTAGGCTTACTCAATCGACTCAGCTGTTCACACTAATGGAACAATGACTAGAAATTCCGTTTGTTCTCGTCCATTCTCTCTCGTCTTGTGGTACTTACGTCTCTGAAGTCCATCAGAAGTGGACTGGAAGGTTGGTATGTACGTTCTGTTTTGCGCTTGGGTCGTCAACTGGGGGTTAGTGCTTTTATTATCATCGCTGCCCTTGTGGGCTTACTTGGGGCGTTGTAGCACCGATCCAAGAGCGGGACAGATCTTGGAGCGACCTTATTCGCCGACTGCTCAGGAGATCACTCTCGTCAGGAATGGAGTTAGTGATTTATTTTCATGAATTTTTCATTTCTTGACTCCTTTTCTGGCGTCAGGCACGGGCACTCGCAATGGAGTTTGAGTCTTTTATTGGTAAGAGACCTTGCTTTGAATCCTAATTTTGGGAGCCAACCATTGTTATTGCTGTCTAGATCTATCTCTGGTAAATGAGCACTCTGGGTCAAACTGGTACTGTGACTGACTCATTAAATAAACAGACGCCTTGGGATCCTACTTCCAAGACGCCCTCAGCCGGGCCTTTTGCGGGCGTCTTCAAGCCAAAAACTGGAGAACCCTTTCTGATCCTTGCCTTCAAGGCTAGTTTTACCAGTTTTCCATGACACTGTTCCCTGAACACCGTTCAAAATATAGGGCACCACTTATGAGTGGGAGGTGAATACAGACGCCCTATTCGGTGCTGTTGCAGTCAACCCCGAAATACTCTACGGTTTAAAGGCTCACCAAGGCATGTCTCGAAACCTCTTCAAACCATTTGAGGCGACCGGCCGGACGGAGAGCGCTTTCGGTGAGTTTATTTATTCCTCCTTTTTAATAGCGTTTCCAATCTATAAATTAGACATAATTTTTGCAAAACTTGAAGCTACCGCCGCTAACATAAAAGGCAATGGTACCAGGAAAATTCCGGTTTACGTAACAGTAAGTTCTTCTCTAAGCCCACAAAGAGGTCGATTTGATGACTTGTAGGGCCACTCTCTTGGTGCAGGCTTTGCGATCCTTGCGTATATGGAATTTATTCGTCGCCTTGAAATAAAGCCATCGAACAATTTCTCTCTACAAGATTTATGGAACTACGGTGCCCCTCGTGTATTCCTCGCCGGTGGAGCACAGAAGATGGCCGCAATAGTAAAAGATACTAACTTCCATGTCTACCGAGCGGCCAACTTCGGTGATCTGGTGCCGACTCTGCCTCCCATTTTTGGGACGCACGTCGACATCGGTTATAAAATCGATCCAGAGGCCGCGACGCCAGAGGAGTACATAACGGAACGACCAAGTGAGCTCGATGGGAGAAAACCTGACGACCCTGTGCCGAGCCCAGATACGTGGCAGAAGCATTGTATGTATCTTTGTTTCAATGATTTTCCTTTCTTGGTTCACTAGAATAATTCTAGGGCCTCCGGTTTACTATCGAGGCATCAGAAAGTACCTTAACCCTGACGAATAAAAGACTACTCAGTCTTCCTTTGACTCGCGACTTCTTTGGCTTACCGCAATGATGTTTGTATATCTACGAATTGTATCAGAATATTTGCAGTCCCCATTATGTCTCAAAATGGTCGAATTGAATTTTTGTAAAAATGTCAGCCGTCATTTCCCTCGGGTAGCTTCTGCTGACATCTCATTCGACAGCCTTTATGTTCGTCCCAAGGTTCATGAATCATCCTAGAGGCTTTGAGTGGTGACCCTGACAATGCGCCGTCACGTGATTCTTAACTTGTCCTATCCAGACTTGAGCGCCTCCTGCCTTTTCTCCCTTGATGGACCTCCCTTCGTTTTTGCTCTTTTGCTATCCATCGACCCAAAAATTTGACAGCAATTGGGAACTTGACCAAAGTAAGATTGACCCTTTCTAACTCGCAGAAATACTTTCTCACTGTGGCCGCCGAGGGCTCTGTATGGCGGCATACTACATTACTTTCTGCCAGATTTCATATCACATTCGGAGCCGCAGAATTGCTCTGATGCAAGCTCATAATATTTGATCTCAGGCTGTCAGATTGGAAGGTTCATGTGCTCTTGCTGAAAGCTGAAATGCAACCAGGGGCCTTGAGGTATTCTACACTTTGGTTTTCTGTTTATCAGGTGTTTGACGAGTTCATCATTTTCAGTCTTGTCAAAGGTCAAAAAGGTCCGCCGTGCGCCCCCCTCTTCCCCCCAAAAAAAAAGAAGTTATGAATCCGAGGCCCAGGAGAAGGATGGTTTCTTGAATTCGGATGTCAAATGTCATGCTTGGAAATATTCTCTATGGCCTGGCTGGGTCCTTCAAGTCGGTGCTTGCAGGATTACTTTAACCGTTCAGTTGTCTTGATACGCTGAAATACTCAAAACTTTCCCTGCGGGGCCTCAAGCAAAAGCCTAGCCAGGTCTCTCCTTGACATGTAATTCTGCGTTCAGAACGAACGCCATTTCATTGATCAGCCAGTATGAATGTCAAATGTCAGGATGCGTAAACGGGGGTTCGCACTCTTCTTGCATTACTCGATCATCTGATCATCTAGTTCGGCTTATTTCTCGCTTGCCTGCTTCGTGCACCAGATGCTGGATAAGAAAATCTTATAAGAGGTGAGGGTTTTCTTCGAATTTGAGCAGCAAGACTTCGAACTCTGCTTTTTACTTTTCCTCTCATACGTTTCTTCCAATATTCCGATGTCTGCTCAATCAGAAGAACAAACTCAACAAGCCCAAACTCTTCTAGATCGCAAGACAACGACGGGCCCCAACGCTGAGGTAAAGACCGTTAGTCCTACAGCAGGCTTCACCCCGCCTCCTACCGATGGAACGCTTCCTCTACCTGCTCGTCAAGCAGACGTCGACACCATTGCGGCGTTGTACGATCTGAATGTCAGCCACATCGAGCACGCCTTAACCAAACTTCGAGAAAGTACGTTTGCAACTTATACTGTGGCTGCAATTGCTGATCAATACCTGTAGCGACCTCGTTTGTTCCACATTTTGAGCGTCATGATTGATAGCACTAATCTATACCACAGTCCAGCAGACGTTGACTGGAAGGTTGGACTTCTAGTTCTCTTTTGTGCTTTCGTGGTCAACTGGGGGTTGGTGTCCCTTTTTTCTGCCTTTCGTCACTTGAAATTAAACAAGAAGCTAGCACTGACCCCAGGGCTGGGGACGTTTTGACGCCACCTCATACACCTGCCGCCCAGGACATTACGCACGTTAAGAACGGTGTAAGTTGGGTGCAGCTCGACGAATAATTTCTTACGCTCTCTTACAGGCAAGGGCGATTGGAATGGAATTCGAACCCTACGTTGGTGTGTACAACAGTGAACTCATTCGATGTCCGAATTTTGTACTTACTTTTGTTCAATTCTATAGATCTGGCATTGGTAATTAGACGACGTGCTTATATTCCCATCATAGTTTGAATTGACCATTATGAATAGACTCCCTGGGATCCTACTACTGAGAACCCCTCGTCAGGTCCTTTCGCAGGCGTTTTCAGACCGAAGACTGGGGAACCTTTCATGATCCTGGCCTTTAAGGTTTGTGTTTCTTACCCAGTTTTTTTCTTTCTTTCCGTCTGGCTATGAATTTAATTCGATATTCAGGGAACCACATTCCCCTGGGAGGTGACAACCGACAAGCTGTTCAGCGCCGTTGTAGTCGACCCCAACTTCCTTTATGGGTTGAAAGCTCACCAAGGCATGGCCCGAAATTTACTCAAGCCATTTACCGCCACGGGTCAGATTGTCAGTGCTTTTGGTAAGTCTATACCCGCTCTTTTCGAGCTTTTGCTGAATTATCATTTTCTGTAGACACCATCATGACCAAATTGGAGGCCACAGCTGTCCGGTTGAAAGGTAGCAGCGACAAGAAGGTCCCTGTTTACGTGACGGTAAATTATTCTCTCCATCTTGGAGACTTGAGGTAATCATGATAATGTATTAGGGTCACTCACTTGGTGCTGGGTACTCGATTGTTGCTTACCTAGAACTCGTTCGACGTGTCACGGCAACCACCCCGACTAGTTTTGTCCTGCAGGACTTATGGAACTACGGAGCTCCCCGAGTCTTCCTGGCGGAAGGAGCAAAGAAGTTGGCCGAAGTCTTAAAGAACACAACTCGACATGCCTATCGGGCCGCCAACTTGGGCGATATTGTGCCCACCTTGCCACCAGTCTTTGGCACGCACGTCGATATTGGCTACAAGTTGGATCCAAATGCCGCAGCAGCGACGAACTACATTACCGTCCGGGAGAGCGAACTTGAAGGCCGTCAACCCAATGACGCTGTGCCCAGCCCGGATACCTGGCAGAAGCATTGTAAATGATCCTCTTATGTTTTGATTCGTTCCGGACTGATATAATTCGCTTCCTAGGGCCTCAAGTTTACTATCAAGGTATCAGGAAGTACCTTAACCCCGACGATGCCAATCCTTAGACATCTGCCTTCTAACCCTTTGTGTAAATATCTAAATGTAAAATCACCTTTGAAGTCAATCTATCCATCCGAATTTACTTGATGCTGGAGCAGCTCTTTAACACACCCTACCGCCGAGCAGCGTGCTCGTGGAGATTACTTGATTTGACTTGGACAACTGGCTATGGAAGCATTGAGGGCATCGCGCAAAAATGCTTTCGTAGCTTAGAAAAATTCTGAGTGAATTTGAAGTCGGCGCCATTTCATCGATTGGCGAGTAGACAGTGTGCCTTGTCCGATGGACCGTTTTGCGCCGGAAGAATTTTCTAATCGAAAATGCAACATCATCATGAATACAGTAACTATATTATTAGTATATATTTCAATTTGCCTGCCGCTACCAAGTGTGTTGATGATTTACTCGAGTAACTTTGGAATGCCCCCCAAACGACTCAGATATATGCAACTCAAAATCTGACGCCAGGCTCTTGGAAAGGATCTCCGATTTCTGGAATAGTCGCTGAATTGAGCCAAGGACAAGATCGTTGTCGGTATATTCGTACCTTTCCTCAACCACTCGACAGTTGAGTTATCAATCAATTCTTCTTTCTCTTTCTTGACATCTCGCGGACCATCGTACTGAGATCCCATTCTAGCAGATTCTCCAGTTTTCTTTCGTGTCTTTGGATCTCTATCTGATCCACTCGCTCCAAAAGATCCTCCTGCTGGTAATCTCCGCTTCGATGATGAGCCACCTCGCCCAAAAGTCGCGGATATATGACTGGTAAGGTTTGACAAGTAGCCTGCATTGGGCTGCGCTTGAAAGTTGACTTCTTCAGGAGGTGGCGAGCCTGAAGAAGGTGTAGAATTTGAAGGAGAGATTGGTTCTGGCGAATTCATTTCGATAGCGTTTCCTGGTAGTATGAACGAGAGATAGGTGAGCTCTAACAGTAATAGTAACTGTGACACCAAACTGCCTACCCTAAACCCAGCACGTGAGAGGCCCATGTCCCGGTGCATCGCATCTGCGCAATTTGAAAGTCTTCAAGCTTACTTCCATTTTCAGCATCTCCTTTGGATTCCCAATTCAACAATTGAGGTAGCTTAGTGGCCGATATATCGTTTTGTGACACGCCTCGTCTACTGAAGGTTTATTTTTTTGAAAGAGTACCCCTCCATCGCGAGTACTATAATAACAAGTGCCGAATCCGTGGCATCACTATAGCTTAAGCTTCGACCATGCGTGAACGCTATATCTAGCCGATCTCAGGCTGCGGTTTGTTTTTGCCTTCGTCTCTGCCAGTTTCTAGGGACTTCGTCTCCTTTATTGTCCTTTCGCCCGGTTGTGGGCGCCGTTGTGGGCGTCGCTTCACTTCGTTATTAACACTTAACGCCAGTTTTCAAACAATCAACCTCGGAGACGAGTCTTATTGGCACTACTCAGGAGTCTTACAGGCTGACGGTACCTCTCTTCGGGCACCGCACACAAACCTCCGGGAACATGGCAGTGACCCTTGCTACGAAGTTGTCCTCGGTTTTGAATAAGGGTTGGCAACGTCATACACAAGGCAGCTTCCGTTGTCAATACTCGGGCTGCGTGTTCACAACCCAATTATGATGCGTGCTGCTAGAGACCTTGTTTTGGTAAGATTGGCAGCTGTGCACTATTCTACTTTCGTGTGTTCGGCGAGATGTACATCATTTGGGCCTCAAGGATTCTGAATCGGGCGACGGCGGCGAGGGTATAAGTAGGTCGTGGCACAGTCATGGTTTCTTCCCTTTACTCGTGCTTTTTAACATCACCGAATACTCAGGATGAATCCTTACCATTCTATTCCATCTCATTCAAGGTTGCAAGTTGGTCAGCTTACTTGCTGGATCGAAGGCACTGAGAACCCAAAGGTCATTGGGAATCCACGCCCGGAGTTAGACGGAAATGTGTTCAGTTGTTGGATTGAATCCGTTGCCGGTCAGGTAACATTATTTCTTTTATCACATCGACTCTTTATGCGACTAACATCTATTTTCATGCAGGAATTCACAGTCAATTGGCATAATAACCACAGAGATGTTCCTCTGGAAGGGCGGCTCTATCTCGATGGAGTTCACTGTGACACTCAATTTATGCCCGAGAGAAACCACAAACCAGACGCATTTTGGTCGACTGTGGTAATGGACTGCGCCCAAATTTCGGATCAGAGTCGAAGCACGTTTCATTTCTCTGATCTACAGGATGACGAAGGTAAACGGTCCTGACTACGATCGGCCTTCGCTTAACTGACCTCTTTATTTAGACGAGGACGAAGACCATACAGGACGCGTTCTCGACGGCTCTCAGATCGGAGCCATTCGATTGGAAGTGCGCAGGATCCAACTAGCTAATCACATTCCCGTGGTCTATGTCAATAACATTGGTAAATCATTGGGTCGTGCAACCAATTTAACGGATGTTACGCTTCACCGGACAAGGTAAGATGTTATAAGAATGTGTTTACTAAAGATATCTGAACAGCTGCGTAGCTTAGGGAAAGCCTACGATCATCCTCAACGGAGACTAATTGGGACGAAAGCGAAGAACCTGGATAATAATCCATGGCACACCTTCATTTTCAGATACCGCCCCCTCAGTGGGTATCCCCTCCCTCTTTTTACAGATGGCCGTCTAAATAATATTTCAGGTTTCCTTGTCAAGTACAACCTCATGCCTTCGTGGTATACGACACCACAACCTACCAATGACCAAGAAGAATGCTTAACCCCAACAAGGCCGTATGCCCAACTTTCGGGATCAAGTTCGACCCAACCGTATCAGAATTATCTGGGTCAAAATCTTACTCAACCGTCATCAACGAAGCGTAAAAGAGATGATATTTAACTTTCTTTGCCGAAACATGCTTTATCGATTACACTGAGATCTAATTGGATCCTTTTTTATTACCTTTACTTTATGGACTTCAAGGACACAACCTTACTCGGATATCTCAGTCATATGTACATTATTCATTTTCCGTTTTCTAAATCTATTTCGACTTCATTTGTATTTATGAGTGTAAGAGAAACTTCTTTAATTTGTACACAATTATTGGGATAGTTGGATCAAGGGACTAGATCACCAGTATCAAGATGTGAAAATATGTAGATTGGAGCGAGGGGAAGCACATTTTGGAGTGGTAGATACCACAAAACAACAGGAGGGGGAAAAGAATATTCTCCTGTCGAAAAGAGGGACAAAAGAACCGAGACCATGCCAAAATAAACAGGTAGGTGATAGCTAGATGATTGAGTCTGAGGAACCATGCAACCTCGAAGTGATAAAATACAAGCGGTCCATTGAGAGGAAAAAGAGATGTTGTTCAGATGCAGCAGTGCTTTTGACTCGAAAGAGATTCGTCCCGATCATTTAGAATTTCATCGCTGCCATCTTTTTGGCAGCCTCCGCCAAGAGAGGATGCAGCATTTGCTCGTGGAGTGCCTTGCCAGCTGGGACCTAAAAGAACAGATAATCGAATGAAATTAGCGGGCCTGAGGATAATTCGAGCGACAGGGACTGACCATGGGGAATACATGCTCGTTCTTTTCTACCAAGCACTCCATAACAATAGGTTTGTTGCCGTCGTACTCCAGGAACTCCTTCATTTTAGCCGGGAGCTCCTCACTGGTATGACACCGAATAGCGTGAACACCCATCGATTTGGATAGCAAGACAAAGTCTGGGTTGGTCATGCGTGTATGCGAATAACGTTGATCGTAGAAGAGGTCTTGCCATTGTTGAACCATGCCTTGGAATTCGTTGTTAAAAATGAGAACCTTGACACCGATGTTGAACTGAGATGCGGTAGCGAGCTCCATGGCGGTCATACTAAATGATGCGTCACCATCGATATCAACGACGGTCTTCTGGGGTGCTGCAACCTTGGCGCCAATAGCTGACGGTAAACCGTAGCCCATTGTCTGAAAGTAGATGGTAAATATATACGCTGATTGAATGGTCACATTGAATGCTTACACCTAAACCACCGGACGTGACCATCGAGCGAGGATGTTTCCATCGGAAATGTTGAGCAGCCCACATTTGATGTTGGCCAACGCCTGTTGAGATGATAATGTCCTCCTTGCGATGCCTAGTTTGTCTATCGAGCTCCTCGACGACTTCTTGAGGTTTTGGGCGGTCAGTCGGGCCAGACTTGGCGAAAGTGAATGGGTACGACTCCTTCCAGGACTTGATGTCCCTCAACCACTCTTCTCGAGGTGTGTCTTTGATCAACGGAACGAGGGCAGCCAAGTTCTTGATCACATCTCCGACAATCGGTACTTGAGCCTCGACGACTTTATTGATGTTTTTGGGAAGAATTTCGAAATGGATGATACCCCCACGACCTTGCTGAGCAGCGACTTTGGCGCCAGGTGCGAAGCCGTCGATTTTGAGAGTTACACGATCGTCGAAGCGGGCTCCGAGGGCGATGATGACATCGGCCTGTTGCATGGCCACGTTGGCGTATGCAGATCCATGCATACCGAGCATGTGCAAACTCTTCTCGTCGGTTTCATCATATGCACCGAGGCCTTGAAGAGTCGTGCATACGGGGATATTGGCTTTGTCGGCCAGTTGCTTGAGTAACTTGGGTCCCATCGGAGAGGAGAGAATACCGTTGCCGGCATAAATGACGGGTTTTTGGGCACCGTTGATCATAGTTGCCGCTTGCTTAATAAACTCCATGTCTGCCTCCGGTCCAGTCATCTGCAGAGGGTTCATCGGTAGGCCGAGATTGATGCCAGGTGTGGTAGCTTTGTAGGGCAGAGGAGTTCGTAGAATGCCAGCAGTGATATCCTTAGGCAAATCGACGAGGACGGGACCGGGCCGACCTGAGGTAGCAATTTTGAATGCCTCGTTAATTCTCCGAGGGAGTTCCTCGATTGACTGCACCATGATATTCCATTTGGTACAGCTTCTCGAGATGCCGACGATGTCAGCTTCTTGGAAGGCATCGGACCCGATGGCAGAGGTAGCCACCTGACCAGAAAATACGACCAAAGGAATACCATCGGAGAGGGCGTCTTGCATGGGCGTAATGACATTTGTCGCACCTGGTCCAGAGGTGACGAGAACGACACCAGGCAGACCAGATACACGAGCATATCCCTCTGCCATGTGGCCAGCACCTTGCTCGTGCCGAGGAAGGACGAACTCAAAGTGGGGTGACTGGTAAATAGCGTCGAAGACAGGTAGAATAGCGCCTCCGGGGTATCCGAAGACGTGTTTCACACCATGCCGCAACATCATTTCATGGAAAATTTGTCCTCCAGAAAGCCCTACGAAGGAGTGATCCAGTGGTGCATTAGGAGCTGGACCTGGCCCGTCGATCCGAGATGCAGGCAGTTTTGTGTTGCTCGGCGTTGGGATTTGCTGGAATCCGGGTGCAGGTGTCGGTCGACTACCAAGGCATAAAATTAGCACATTCGCCGCAAGCACCTAACATTGATGAGAACGGGTTCTTACGCTGCGGGTGCTGCCGTGGCATTCGAGACAGTCGAGCGACTGATATTACGAGCAAACTCTCGTACTCTTGACTTCGCATCGACCATGGAGAACGAGCTGCCTGCTGCAACCGTGGATTTGCATCGTACAAACGATGTAGTTGGTTTTGAGACTGCTCTTGATGCTGGGAATGCCATGATGACGAGCCTTCTAGATAGATATGGGCTTTTGGATCGACAAAGCGAACCTTTTTATGAGACGAAGGTAGGAGGAGGGAATGGAGAAACGAGATGAAGCAGCTGTTAAAGTTTTTACATTTGAATCCATCGGTTATACTGACTCGAAAGCCCCACACCCTACGGCCGATTGGACCGAACTAAGCCCGACAGGGGCTTCCTTGTCGGCCGATTTTATTAGCAACCGCGCTCTATCCTCACGAACTACGTCTTGTTTGCTGATTCAAATGGTTGTCTATGACTCGTTCCAATGTGTTTGACATTCTCCACTAGACCTTCTGAGAGATAGAAGCGAGTGAGCGGTCATTGGGACGTTTGCATGGCTCGGCTAGGCTTTGCATTCCAAATATAGGCATCTGGTAACCTCCCAGGCGAGAATGTAATCGTTAAAGATGTAAAGGTTGCATTGAAACGTCGCAGTATAGGTAATACGTCGTATAGAGTAGAGTATGAAGGTAAATGATGTTCAGAGCAACTCGGATACCCAGAAAAAAGGCCTCGATATGTAAATAAAACGACAGAACCCCTGAAAGAAATTTCCAAAGCAGAACATCATAAACCGCTTCAACATCGGTGATGTGAACCAGACGTAAAATTTAGGATGTCGGTCCTTGGCTAGGTTCGGCATAGCCTTGGTAGCCGTTCGGATATTGGTTGGGAGGAGGTGGCGCATATCCGAGATTTGGGTTGTAAACCATGCCGTGGACAGGCGGTGGGCTAGGTGCGGTGTTTGTAGCATAATTTTGTTGTTGCTGTTGAGGATAACCACCGTTGGGAGTCAAATAAGGCGCTTGGCTAGGAGGAGGCGAGCCCGTCGAAACAGGAGGCACGTATTGTCCGGAAGTGGGGCGATTATTCTGAGACTGGAATGCCTCGGGGGAACCCTGATATTGGTATCCTTGTTGGCCTGGTTGATTGGGAGATTGTTGTTGGGTAAGAGGGTATTGTTGCATCTCAGGGGAAGCGGCCTGGTATGACTGATGCTGTCCACCAAGCGTAGTAGCATTCGACGGCTCCTGCGAGTGGGGCAGAACAGGGGGAGTGTGCGATGATAGATCTGCTCCGTAAGGCTTCACGTCGGCATCGTTGTCCTCGTCGAGCATATTGTTTAACCGCTTGATAGCCATTTTCTTTGCACTAATGAAATTTTTGATCAGATACGACCCTTGAATAGGGAAACTGACGTGATTTACAAGAACTTATAGCCGAAGAACGCAATAACACCAACGAGTACTAAACCACCGACCACACCGCCAACCACAGCTCCCACAGGGAATTTTTTACTCGAGGAACCAGAGCTTGAGGAACCTAGTGCTGTGTTTGAAGGATAAACTGTCGTTTTAGTTCCAGAAATGGTCGTGATGATTGGAGTCGGGGCAGGCGTTGAAATATCAGCAGGACGCCGTGAAGTAGATATATCGGCGGGAGGGGGAACTGGCTTGTTGCCAACAGAGCAAGCTTGAGAGTAAAGCGTCTCCGTATTAGTAACAACTTTGTCGATGATGGCCGTGATTTCGATGGTTGTTGTAATAAGTGCGACTCCTGGGATGAGTAAAGCTAGGTGAATAGAGGAAGGAACCCTTAGGAAATCACTCACCGGTTCCGTCTAAGGTTTCTACAATCTGGGTGGGCACACATGAAGCAGAGGAGCCAGTGCCAGTCGCAATGCAAGTGCTGATAGTCGTGGTGATGGCGTCTAGCCGCGAAGTTATTGTACTAACCGCGGTGGATACACTGGTCAAACCAGTTGTGTCCAGAATCGTGCGCGTTAGAGTGGGCGTGGAGCTACAGACCGTCGACATTTTTCAAGAAATAGTTCAACACCTTGAGGCGAAGAAAAAGTAACAAGCTAGCACTGAACAACTGGGCCGCCGATGAGGAAACACAAAGGGCAGCGCGAGACTGCTTTGAAGGAGGTGTCACAAGAAGAAAGGGATCAGAATCTAGCTTTAAGTTTTCTTATATGGGAGTCCACCTCAGTGTCACAGTTCAGGTACATTCTTTGCCAAGAGGACCAAGCCCAATTGAAACTTACCCATAGACAGTTGTTTGCGGCGTGAGCGATAACATGTCAAGTCTGGCAAAACAAGCGAATGTGAATGTAGCTGTGATCAAGCTCTTGACCAGATTTAGGATTTACGTCGGACTTGAGCACTCAACAGCCGTCTGCCTGATAATCTTGGGCGCTTGTTGGAAGTATGTAGGAGGAGAAAATAGCTTTGCCACGAGGTTGTTGAAAAGTCTCGGCGCGGAAGTCCACCAGTGGCAGTGCGTGTCTTCAGTATGATCAATCGATCAACGCCAAGCCAACGCAGTTCCCGCATCACTCTGATAAGGTGAAAGTGCATCTAAAAAATTGAAAGGAAGAGAGCTTTATACGATCCAAATAGATCAACATTAGCTCGATCATTCAACAGACAGCCTGAACGACACTCAAAAGGAGAGGTAAGATTAGGGCAAAATATAAGCAAGCGAATTTAGTCGCCAAGAATCACGACATCGGGCATGACGGCCTCACGTAGGCAATGTGGCTTTCAGCTAGCAGTCCATTGGCTTTGCTCCGCTGCAAATCCTGGCTTGAGATAGCTGCCTCGAATCGGTGGTGTCAATTGAATGAAGTGTATATGCCTCGGACCTTCAAGTGAATCGCCAAGTGATACCTGTGCCCCACCAAGGAAGACACTATCGAAGATGTTGACTCGAAAAAGATCTGGTGATCGTTGTATCCACAGAACTTGTCGCAAAGATAAGAGGAATGAAATACGGTCAGTCACAGGTACAGACACTGGCACCATAAAATTCCTTCGTCAGAAACCTCCGGCCACGACTTCCAACTTCGATTAGATGAAGCGCGGTATCGATCTTCAGAAAGCACTAGAAGGCATTGTGGGACCACCTCAGCAGGAGTTGTTTTCAATGCGTTATCATAGTCGTGGAATACCCCTACAATTGCTCCTGTACCGCGCGCATCAGTAAACCGTCCGTTTGGTTTCAGGTTTTTTGAGGTTTTCCAGGGTTTTGGGGTTTTCGGAAACTTTGACACCAGGAAACTCGGAAACTTGGTCGCATTTTTAATGGTCTTATGTAGTTTTCATGATGTTTTTGAGGTTTTCGCAAAATACACCTCGTCTCCGACAACTCAAAATCAGCAGTGGGCTATATGATTATCGTGCTCTCACTGATCCATGTTGCTTCCAAATACCTCTCTTACCATACCACACGCACCCAGAAGAACGATTTCAGAGAATTTTCTAGCTATATAGTACATAACAATTTGATGTGTCAATATCTCAGCCTTTTGAAGCTGCGTGACATAGAAGTTGAATCGTAGTTCAGCATCTGGATCGAACGCAGAAGATAAAAAACAGGTTGAATTAGATGTATTAAATATCACAGTATGTAAACTGCGGGAGCTACGCGACTTCGGGAACAGATATTTGTATTTATTGAATGCTCAATGCCTCTGGAATAGTGAGGAGGTTTGAAGGAGAGTTGCAAGTCTGAGCGATACGTTTTAGCCATATCCAAAACAACAACAGAGTGAATAGCGTGCTAAATGAAAATATATCAAAAACAGAACAAGGAGAGACACGACAGATAGTATGGGGAACGAAGAACACATTCAATCCAAGGACATCCGAAAAAAAGAAGGTAAAGAGAGTGGGGGTATCGAGAAAAACAAAGAAAAGAAAGATCGGTGGAACATCATGATCTCCAATTGCGACGTTGGGGCGGTTGAATTCGTCCAGTGTCGAGTAAGAAAGTCGAATAAATTGTTAATAGTGTAGTTGCTGGTTAGCCTTCCTTATGGTACAGGTTGCGAGGATAGTCGGTTCGTGACATTCGTCCCAGCAGACTGCTGCGGCTCAGGACATAGATAGAGCGTGCCAGAATCGTTAAGAATTGGATTGGCGAGTTCATGCCAACAAAGAAAAGTATAGGTCCTTTGTTCGCTTCATCGTTTTATGACCGTTGAGGTGGTGGGGCAGATATCATGAGGCGTCGGTGGCAACAGGTCCCTCTGTTGACTCGGGGAGAGAAGGTAAGGGCGGTGATTGTGGTCGGGATGGAGATTCGGAGATAGTAACTTGGTCAATAGGTGGCAGAAGTGTTTCTTGTGGTGAATTGTCATCATCTGCAGTTAAATCTGCGAGGATAGTTGCTGTGTCGCTGACGTGAAGTTGTAGTGGATTTCTGCGGAAAGCATCGCCAATCTCTTCCTCCCATACGCCACCCTCAACCTCTTCGTCCAAATTAGACTGGACTAAGCCGCAGACGTCTACCGTACTCTGGATTGGGGTGCTTGATGCGGAATCGGGAACCGCTATTGGTTCGGAATTGAGCCTGCCCAAGCCTGGTCGCAGAGCAGGTAAGGGAGGCGGAGGTGTCGCTGTACGGCGTAAAATGGGTGCCATTGGTCGTTCGGGATCTGACTTTCGTCTTTGCCTTATTGTTTCCACAGATTTCTTCGGTGCTCCATCCTCTAATCGTTCTCCCCTCTCTTTCATAGCTGCAATGTCCTTGCTGGACACCCTCTTCCACAACGTCAAGCCGGCGCCTTTCACCATCTTCCTCAGTGAGTAGACAGGTTCTTCTCCAGCACTGTGAGTGCTCCGCTTCTTTCGGGGTTTCTCTTCGTCATCTGGCTGATTCAGGATGTCCTCAACCTCCAGAGCGGCGTTATTGGCTTGTACTTGAGCATGACGAGCAGCAAGGATCTCAACACGCCGTCGCTGCTCCTCGAATTCTGGACTGGTCCACACCGAGTTCGAAACGATGACCACATCTTCACCATCTTGTTGGATAATTTGGTGATCTTCTGCTTGGAGGCCTCGCCGCCGGCGAACGAGCTGTGCCCGTGCAGCCATCCCTAACGGTTGATTTGAGCGTCGTTTTCTAGGCCCTATGGCCGGAAGCGGCGCGAACTTGACGTTCATTGTTGGAGTGCTAGAGGGGATTGGTAATGATGATGTCGAGGCCGTGGTCGTTGGCGTCATGGAGTCCCGAGCATATATTTCGCTCTGCGTACGAGTGACTGTCGTTGCGAGAATATCGGACTCGTTGAAGGGACTTGGAGAAGGGGGCTCAGAGGAGGTGACAGACGAGGGCTCACTCTCAGCGACAACACTGGTGTCTACAGATAACCTCGCTATGACTCGGCCCTCCAGCTTCTCGTCGAGACACTCAATATCGACTGACATGGCAGTATGAGCAATACAAGCTCCAGCCGATACGTCAAAGCAGAATCGTTAGGTTGTCGAGATGTAGCTGTGATGGTGGTGTTCCAAACGCCTTTTGTTGCGACGGCGATCAGTACGAAATGTCGTGGTGTTGCTTTCGGTAATGATTGTCCTCAATCCCGTTAAAGAGAAGACAGCTTTGGTGGGTGAAATTGTTGTTGAACCAATTCAACGATAGCGTACTCCAAGTTGTCGGCAACAGCCACAAAGTTGACGCCGAAAAACTTTAAGCTTGATTTCGCTGGGTAGAACCAGCTGAACAATCAGTTACTTCAGCTCACTTCTCCTGCTTGGCGTGCAACAGTCTAGATCGTGAAGTATAACCTAAAGTAAGGTAGGTTACAGGTCGGTGAGGATGTTGTGGTTGGGGGCAAACCTCTGCGGTGACACAAATTACCCAGATCGGAAAACAAGGCACAATGCCAAGCTGCCGAAAGCCGGGTCTAGGACAAATTATAACAGGGGTCCGTCGGCGCCGTTCAGCCAGCAAATGCGCCTTCGGTAGAGGATTTGGTATGTAGAAATTAATGAAGGTGGTGGTAGCTGTAAGAGATTCTAAAATTGTTGGTCTTGTCAGAAGCCTGATGGTATATTGAGGATACTCAGGACCCTCCCAGGACCATCCTGCCTTCGTTGTCCCTGACATGCATCACCGTCGGATAAAGTAGTGGCGACTTCCGTAAAAATTGAGAGCAATGTTTGGCACAGGAATTCTCGTAATAATAGAGCACAAAAGGCAAAAGTCGAGAAATAATGCAGAAGTCCAAATTCGGCCGCCATCTGGATGGACACTAACGCCATACGAGAATTGGATAGCCGTCCGCTTAGCTGAACGATCTATTTTGGATGTCTGGAAAGGACAGCAGTATGCATATGGTCACGGAACCGGAGTTAATCTATCGCTATGAGCCTACGTACAGAGGTCCGAAAGCTCCAACAATCATGAATCAAGATCTGTCATGTCATGCATACTATAGACTAGCTTCAATGCCAGCGTTTACAAAAAGATCTACAGAAAGGAGGAAGGAAAGAATAGACGCATCTCGGTGCGCCAAAGTAATGCAAAAGCTGGGCTGAAGAGAAGTGAAGAGCAACCAAAGTGAAAAAAAGAACTTGAAACAAGCAGAAGAAGTTGGGTATCTGGAGAACTAGCAGGAAAACTATCAGTCTGATAGGTCGGATGGCGTCACAGACGTTTCTCAGACACTGTTGATCAAGAAACTGCGATCGCTGAGCATGTCAAGGAGTCGGGCTTTCAGGCTCTCACGCCCTAACCGGAATGTAGCTGCGATTGCGCACATGGACGGGCGCCTTCGGAAAAGGCAGTTGGGCTGAAGAGCTCTGAGGCTCGTCTCCTCGATCATAACGAAGAGGAAGAAGCCGTACGGAAGAGAGGTCGCGCATTGGAACGTTGACGTGGATGCTATGTGTCGCCGCATCACCGCTAAAAGACCGTAACCCCATTTTGCGTCCCTGCATACTGACTCTTCATATCGTCCAAATCAGCGGCATCGTCCTGGCTTTTATAGTCATAGCCCGATAAGCTACCTAAGTCGCTCTGTCCTGCAACTGAAGCAGACCCGAAAGATGACCTCCTGCGGAGCCGATCACTCTGAGAATATGCGATATTGGAACCACTGCCTCCAGCACCTCCAATAACGCTGCCGCTGTCGGTAATGCTGGCCCCAACGTCTTGAGAAACGATAGACGACGCATAGCTGTAAGTGCTGCGTTTCGCGCCGTTAGGACCACGAGGGATTGGGCCAGGTCCGAAAGGACCGGGTGCGTTAAACATAGCTGGAAGACCTGACGAATAGGTTGCCTGAGAACGAAGAGACTGGACATCCGATGGAATGTATCCAAGAGCGTCATGGGTACGATAGAAACTGGCATCGAAGCGGCTGGGAGTTCCGGACCTCCCACGAGCTGAAGAACAGAACAGTTTGTGAGATTGTGCGAGAAACATGAAATAAAGTTGAAGACTCACGATCAGGACCAACTCCAGGAGCAGATGGAACATAATCTCGAGCACTAGTTTCATGCCTGCGGAATTGTTCCATGGACTTGACGAGGCTACGACGAGGTTTACTGAACTGAATCATACTCGGTTGGAGGTTGTTCAAGGGACCTTCAACAAGAGTCCCTTTCTCCTTGTAGTGAGTCAATAAGTAATGCCAAAGCGGGTGCTAAACTCGTGATGTCAGCGGCCGTGCTCAAACAAGATCCGTCAACCACATAAACACACCTTGCTCAAAACCTTTGGATTACCGAGAATAACTGTCCCATATTTTGCTCTGGTCAATGCGACATTCAAGCGCCTAGGATCATTCAAGAAACCGATGCCCTGGTGTTCGTTGCTCCTCACACAACTCAGAATAATGTAGTCCTTCTCCCGACCCTGGAACGCATCCACACTCGCCACTTCTATCTCCTTGTACAAGTCTTTCTTCAAAGACCCGTTAAACTGCATGTAGTTGACAATGTAAGATCTTTGGCCTTCGTATGGAGTAACAACCCCAATTTGGGCGGGTACAACGCCAGACTTGAAGAATTTCGTAACAATCTTCTCGACATTAGAAGCTTCAGTGCGATTGAGGAATGAGGTACCGCTGCTTGAGATCTCTTCTTGGCCAAGGTTCTGGTAGAAGAACATGGGCGTATCCGGGGCAGGCCATGGGAAATCAACATTTTTCCTGAGGCGCTCAGGAGCTGTGACACCGTTCTGAAGGGTACCTTCGTAGAACATATTGGAAGGGAACTCAGAGAGGCACGGATGCATGCGATATTGGACTTGAAGGCGGATAGGTCGGTTACCAAGAACGACGAGACGTTCGAAGAGAGATTGAGTGAGACCTGCGCGAGCTGCCTTCTTGTTCATGATGACCGGACCGAGTTGCTATGATGTATAGTCAGCATCAAGCAGTATCAGGGAGGAATATGAACGAACCTGATGATCCCCTACAAGGACAACTTGCTTACAACCGAGGACTAAAGGAATCATACATTCTGGGGAAAAGACTGTCAGTAATGCTTGAGAGAATGTGGAACCAGAACGCACCTGGTTCAGCAGCCTGAGTTGCTTCGTCAATCAATACAGTTCTGAACTTCAGCTTGCTTAAACGTGGGTCACCTGCACCAACACAGGTACAGCATATCACATCTGCAGCTCCCAAGATTTCCTTCTCACATTGCCGAATCAATGTCTTGTATTTCCTCTCATCGTTGCTACTCAATTCCCCTTGTTCGTTCTTCAACATAATGAGCTTTTGCAACTCAATATGAGTTGTGCTGTTGGAGACTTGTTGGTGCAACGTGAGGAAAGACACGCTGGAGTCGAGAGCTTCTCGAGACTTGGCAGTGAGGCGGACGACTTTCAAACCCGTTGAGTGAATCTTCTCAGTGAGCTGATCGACGGCAACGTTTGACGGAGCGCAGACAAGGACCTGGCCTGGATTCATCTTGGCGAGATGGTAAACGATGGAGGCCGAAGTAACTGTCTTTCCAGTACCGGGAGGACCTTGAATCAAGCTGAGGGGTTTCTGAAGGACGCTCTTGACCGCATACATTTGGGAGTGATTGAGTTCCGGCAGGCCTGGAGCTGAGAATCGTTTAGGCATTTGCGTGCGCAGGCTTTGAGGTTCAACTTCATGACCAAGGAGTTTGTGATACTGATGGGATTTTAGGCTCGTATATGCGTGTCAGAGATCTCTCAAACTTACAATATAACCGCTGACACTCTTTTCATCAACAGCGAACGTCTTCATAGCGAGCTGCATTCTGTCAAAGCTTGTCGATTTCCAGACGAAGTCGGCTGCAAAGTTGTGCGTGCATTCCGTTGGAACTCCGTCAGAACGACGCAACTCCAAGCCAATCTCATCAGAGACGTCTATGAAATTAAGATTAATCACGGCTGGAAAGAAGAATTTAAACTTGCGTACTATTAGGAATTTTAATGACATGACCAATGCCTTCCCAGGGACGATGTAACTCCCCTTGATATCTTAGTCTCAATTCGTCTCCTACAGCCAATCTAACTTCTCCACTCTCCAGTTTTGGCAGCCCGAACCACGCAATCCTCTTTTGATTCAGGCCAACATCCCATCTCACAGTGATGTCACTTTGAGTCTGACTCTCCTTGAGCTTCTTGTCATAATCGGCCTCGATCTTGACCAGTGGACCAAATATGTTCTGATATTGGTATGCATCTTCGTATCGTAGAAGGATAGGCTGAGGTTCATCGTCGACGCCTGGTTTCTCTAGGTCTTCAAGAGTGGCATTGGCGTTTTCGCGCCATAAGTCTTCAAGACGATTGATCTGGTTGAAGGAGATTTGGCGAGATCGAAGTTGCTCAGTTTCACTTGGGGGTTTCACGAGCCAAGACAAGAATGAGCGATCATCAATGAGAGGAGCCCAAAGAGATGCATTCCATGATATATCTTTAGAAATCGCTGCACAGGGTTGGCTTGTGTAAACGAAGTCAGCTGGGATCCGAGGTGAGTCAATTGCAGTCACTCACCGACACAAGAGGACGACAACGGTATCGCTTTTGGCAGGAATAAATCCTAACATAAAAACATTCTTACTGCCACAATTGTAACACTCCGGCGTGGTCTCGCCCAACGGACTTTCGGCGTGGAGAATAACCTCTTTATGTTTAGCGCGCACCAGGTGGTTTACTATGTGAGACGCCGAAGTGTTTCCCCTCGAGTTGCAGAACCATTTCGCACAAACTAGACATTTCACAACGGAGGCCGGCGAATGAATCCCACAGTAACTGTTTTCATGTTGAATTAGTGCACTTGACAACTTTGGAATGTTCCGAAACGCACCTGCACGCATGCGGAGGTAAATCAATAGCAGATTCGTCCTTCAAATCATCAAGCACAGAGTCAAAATCTTCATCCAAAGGACCTCGTGCTTGAGATTGGGAAAGATGATGATGGCTTGCATGCCCATCTCCTCCTGAAGACTCGCCATTGTAATCCGAAAGTGCAAGACTTGAAAGATCAACTGAGGAAGTGCCATCCTGAGTATTGGCCGTATAGACAGACGATGTATCGTCTACGATACCCATTCCTCCATAAGAAGAAGCCGAATCATACTGAAAATTGTCGAAAGAATCCATTTCGAAGGGATAGGACTTGAGCTTGTAGATTAACAAGCAAGGAGGTTGTACAGTCACTCAACGTCAACTGAACGGGTGGTTCCGTGTCGGAGTAAATATGTTTGATTGCCGATGAGGCCGGCTCGGCCCCCTTTTTTTGCGCAGTATCAATACTACGCCAAATTGTAAGGCACCTTGATATTGATAACTAAAGAGAGATACTTAAAACGAGTACAAAGTAAAGCTAGGTCTCATACTAATACATCGAAAACGATGGTCGTGTCGTGAATATAACAAAGAGAAAAGAGTGGTACTTGGCAACTCGAAGATATATCCTGTCAAGTTATACTAGGTCAGAGTCAGTAGACTTCCTCCTACTTCGTATTTGCTTTAAAGATGACGAAAATAAGCTTCTGGATCGAGATACAAGGCCCTTCTGTAACTTTGTACCTCTCAATATGTTCAATTGGTTCGAAGAAGAAGCATCTATGATAGAACTTCACTTCAGAAGTGAGAGGATACAAGAACGTAATGAAGCTTACAGGTCGAGGAATTCGTTTCCGAGCCCAATACGGACTGCTCAGTGTTCCGCCTTGACGGTGCTATATTTGTTGCGGGAGAAGTGAAACGAGAGTTGCAGCGACCGGAGAAATTCGAAGTAGTCGACAGAACGTGGCTGCCGTCGAGTACTGCACAGAATTCGCATTGAGAACTAAGACTTTCGTGATAGCCGGGTACTCGTAAGTGCACACATACCAAAAGGGGCGATTAATTTCTTGGCTAAGTGGAAGACGTCTTCATTCATTTGATACAATGTCGCCTCGGATTCTTCATCGGCGAGGGATTCTCGGATACGCCGATGTTGCTCACAAACAGTCTGATGGAGGGTCAGAAACAAGCCGCAAGAGAGTGGGCATTCGCGGACCTGCAGCGTTACTTTGAATACATGTATCCTTCGGGACAGAGTTTTTACGTGAAGTATCTTTGCCCACGCTTTGAACTGAAAACGCCAATTAATTGTGCCAGGTATGAAGAGCTCCGCAAGTTCTCCTGCTTGAGTTTCCAAGCTAAAAATTGTTGAGATTAATGCGACAACGATGAATAATGTACAGACCTTTTCAAAGCTTTAAAGTACTCTGCTTGTAGATTCTCCCTTGGTAAGAGCAATTCCGACTCGTACCGAGTCCACATCTTCCTGACTTGCTCGGAGAGTTCGACAATACGAAAGTATTCTTTCCATGGGTCCAAATACCGATAGGCAGCGAAAAATGTACCACAAAATGCAAGCAGAGATATAAAACTCGCAGTAAAATCTAGCTGCTCTGGTAAAACTTCCTGGGTCATGAGTAGGGGTTTCGAAGTTGGAAATAAAAATAAAATAGGGCTCTTCACGCGAGCTCTTATAGTAGCCCCAAATGGTATTAGGGCTACAACTCCTAAAAGACTCTGCTTCGGTTCAATCCATACTAGAAGAGAAAAGACCTGCAGAAGAACACATGACGTCGTCTTCCAAGTTCCGGCTCCCGGGAAGAGAAAAACCATGCATATATGTGTTAAGCTACATGCTTCAGATTGTTTTAGTCCATGCACAGAAAAAGAACAGAGGTGGTTCCGTCCCAGACGACCAGAAGAAATTTAGTATATTTGTCCTAAAATGAAGAGAAATTCAGTATCGACTGAAATAACAGCCATCTCTGCTTACATTCACAAGACCTATGGTGTTGTATCAGCTCCAATCAGAGATAATGAGTTTGTCGCCGTTGTATAGTCTCGAATTCGATCTTGTGCTGTGATGCTACTGGAGCCCATTGCGCCATCCTTGCTCATGTACAGGAGTCAAGACGATATGAATGGAGTTAGCTGGGGTTGTTGCAGTGACATTTCTCCGGGAAGGCTTCTTCGAATCATTTTCTAGGATAACAGAACCGGAGGAGGTAAATAAGGCTCGGATTCGCCAAGCATACTTGATATAACAGTATACCATCTTCGGGCTGAGATGCCACGTTTTGGAAACAACTTCTTCATGCACAGTCAATAGAGTCAGAAGCATCGAAGCAAGTAAAGTTCAGATATTCCGTGTTTCCTTTGAGTGCATGATATTGCTTCCAGTCGGATCGATTGCTGGAAACCTTATAAATCGACATCCAGAGCAGTTGACAGAGGAAAGGCCAGTACTGCTGATGAGTTTGCGAATTGATACCGCATTCAAAGAATGCGACATAGAGTGCCTTTGGTGTCGATATCCCAATGTCAATGGACGTCGAAGCAAACAAGGCAGGATTAAGAGAGCGGCTCGAGCTATTCAACGGGGCGTTGAAACATGGCTAGTGCAGCATAAGAAGAGTCCAAGAGGCAGAAGTATCAAAGACGCCGAAAAGTGGAGCTAGACATGTATGTACCTGCATGTAAATCAGTTTCACCGGTAGAACCAAGACCGGTTCTTATCGCAAGCTCACAATGTCCATGTTCCCCGTCAGAAAATATTCTCAATTGAGGGCGCTGGCCGCGAGGTGTTGCTATGGAACCCAGGCCCAAAGGTCAAATCCAGGAGTTTCGAACGTGAAGCGCATCGCAACATGTTGTTGAGCGGACCCGAAGAGCTCAGTGCGGCTCATCGCATGTGTATGTCGTTCTGTGGACCTGTGGTACGCAGCCGAAATGCATTTGTTTGGCCAAGCTTGAAATTCACACAGCCTCGCACTTGCCTTTCTTGGTAAACAGCTTCTACCAAAGCGCCGTGGTCAACAGAACTCGCAGTAAACGACGGACAGAAAATGAGGTGATCTGTCTCGTATAGCCAACTTAATGGAGAAGAGTAATAACTTCATTCGAGCTCACAAACAATTGCTGCCATGGAAAATGTACTCCGTGGTTACATAAGCGGCCAGAGCTGTGCCGGAGCTTTTGCTCAGGGAGTTCAACATCTTGGCATTTATTTCCACATCTGAACTTTCTAAGGCTTTGTTTCTTCCTCTTTCCTCCTCGTCGCTGGGTCAGGCGGGGACTTTTGTCCGTCCTCATCGTTGCTGGTATTGCTGTGCTCATCGTCTTTGGTCATGTCTACATCGTGCGTCTCGTCGCCCACGCGTACTCAGACAGGTGTGACCACGTCCACCTCCTTGTCGTTGTTCCCGACGAAATCTGTCACTACACTACCTGGCACCGTCGTAACAACTACAATTCAGACGTGTTTGCCTCGTTCATCTGGGGCGAGTGGCAGTGGATGTGTATCAACATCGATACCGACAACCATCTCTCAGCCGGGTACGACCTGATCTCTATCACTCAACTGCTGCTTGCTCACCCGATGCTCTTTCACCACAGGAGGTACCTCTACCGTGGACGTAACAATAACTTCGACAATCGATGTCTCCGTCACAACTCTTCTAACTTTGTTTGGTTCTTCATGTACGGTCATCTCGACCGCATCCTCTGACAAACCGACATCCCAAGAGACAATCACCTCCACTCCTCCTGTATCAACGTTTGTAACCGATACAACAGTATCCTCGGATGGTAGTACCTGGGTCTCCAGCTATGTTGCGACATCTACACCACCACCAATCGTTACCACTTTACCCACCACCCAAACGGACAAAGCCAATAACAAATCCCAGCCAAACATCGGTGCAATCGTGGGTGGAACAATAGGAGGCGTGATAGTTCTGGTTTTGCTTGTGGTTCTGACATTTAGAGTGATGTATGTGCCTAGAATGTTCCTATCGCTATCCTTCACTGACCTTCAACCAATTAAAAGTAAAAACTCTCGAAGATTTGACGAATTCTTTAACAAAGACGATGAAAGTGCGGCCTATGTGAAGCCCAAGAGAGACTACGTCCCCGATAAACCCAGTCCATACCAGTATGGTGTAGTGGGACAACGCGGCACAAACCCAACAGGCATGTCTCCGCCTAGTTCACCATTATTGAAGCCTACCTCTCTTGGTGGGAACGAGGCGTATAATGCACCCAACCAAGCACCCTCGCACCATGCCAGAAATCCCTCTCAAACACCTCTCCTAGTTGGTGCCATGGCCGCAGCAGGAGCTGGTGTTATAGCAGGTTCAGGTCATTCCAGACCGAATACGGCTTCTTCAACTGGCCGAATATCAGCCACGGGATCGGAGGTTCTGAATTCCGGACCGCCCGTAGCACATGCCGCCCCTCAGCAAACCATGGGCTATCCTCCTCAACCACAACCTTCGAACTTTAATTCCTATCCTCCTGCGCTAGCCAATTACGCACAACACCAACAGCAACCGCAGCTGATGCCCAAACCTAATTTGGGACATAATCCTAGTGTGGCGAGCAGCGCGACCTCGGCATCTCTTTATAGCTCGGCATCCTATGCTGCTCCTTCGACATACACGGGTTCTTCAGCTGGCCCGAGCAGTGGGCCAAGCGGTTCTAATATGGCCGGTTTTGTGCCCATGGGCGCAGCAGCAGCAGGACTATCCAGGCCTGGGCCCAGCCAAAGTCCTCCTCAGCCTCAACAAACTCAGCAGTACGAAGATCCATTCGCCCGAGCGTCCAGTCCAGTAATAGCGCAACAACAGAGGACGCAGCTTGCAGTACGGAACACTAGCCCAGAACCTGCTGAAGGATCGTCATCGGGTGTTGGAAGAGTACGAGTGACTGATGGGAAAGGACGGCCTCTGAACACGCGGGGCGAGAAGGCTGCCTTGGTACACCTGGACGGTGGTGCGTTTCAGGGTAGGACACAAACGCCTGCCCCGCCTGCGTACATGGAATAGGTGTAGCTCACGGATATCCGCTTCGTTATTTTCAAATGTTCTATTCTTTTCGCTTTATCTAGGATTGAACATCTTATCTCGGTTCAATTCCGACAAACCCGACATTTTTACCTTCACAGCTTTCTGGGTTGCAAGAGTCGCCTCTTTTTGTTTTCTGGCCTTCTGTTGTTTCATTATCCTTTCTCCAAAGATCTCATTCAATCCTTTATCTGTCTTATCTCACCGGACTTTCTGTCGCACATTCTCGGACCCATCCATACGCATATTCTTCCTGATATTTTCCCAATCATTACATCCATGGACATACTACATCACGATACGTCCACGAATATCTTACGACCTTGGACTAACTTTCATTTTTTCTTCCGTCCTGGTTTCATCGATTATCCATGCCCCTTCAACTTTCCCTACCCGGGGGCATCTTTGGATCTTCCCCAGGCTTTTGTGTCCAAAAGCTCTTTGAGCGCTTATTATTCTCTAAACATACTGTATCTATCGTAGTTAAATCCCTCCCTGCTGCTCGTTCACGAGTACACTGTTAAACTTTTTGTAGGTTTCCAAATTCCAACCTGCAGACCCTGACCAGCGCTGAGCATGATAGGTCTATTCTTGGATCCCGGACGCTTCGGATCAAATAGGATAGGCGTCGATGATCTCTTCGACTTGGACCTACAACTCTTGGCTGATTATCATCTCCTTTCCCAAATCTTCCTCTAATTTACGCCAGATTCGATCCTGTCGAATCTCCTTCAAAAAACACTCTCAATTTTTTTCCTAGAAGCCACTAAAGTTTCCGAGATACACGCGCACAGCCTGTGTTCACTCCGTTGACCACCCCACCAAACTTGGTCTAGGACGTCCGAGACACGTTCCTCTGGAAACTGAAATGCTGGCTGTATGAGATCTGTCACTCAAACTTTCGATAAAACTGCGTTTCGGCGCTTTAGGACACCCAGACTCGTCAAGTCTGGCTTCCATACAGAGGTTACTTGGGATGTGCAGCACTTTCGCTGAAATGACTCGGGTCCGATCATCGACGCAGTTTGGCTATCGTGCCTTCATCTTCCCTACCGTAATTGTGCTCATGATCGAACCGAGGGCCTACAAATCACTGGTGCCTCGAGGTGCAATCACATATACGAGGTGATTAAAACATCCAGACCTTAAACCAGAAGACTTGAGCGCCATATAAGAGCCCTTTTCAATTCTTCGTTTTGTCTCTCTGCTTCCATGCGCCTATCTGCGAGTGTACCGCATCCTTGACTCCTTTATCCGTAAAAGAAGGTCCAAGCTTCACTTGAACCCTTCAGATACCTGCCATCCATCCCTCTTGGTCTCTCCAGCTCTGAATTTCTCATTGTTCTCGTTGAATATAGCTCCTTCACTTCTATGGCGGCTGTCTGCGTTACTAGTCCCACCGGAGTGGTCACCAACGTTATCACCTCAGAAAGTTTGATCACTTCATTCAACAATGTGGTTTCAACAGTCCCGGGTTCAGTTTCGACATCGTTGTCTACGAGCTGCCTCGACAGGATTCCTTCACGAAGAGAATATAAGATCGAAAGGCGCCAATGTGCTAATTCAACGGTAATCACCAAGTTGATTACTCTTCCTGGTTCGTTGTTACATTGGATTTTTTATCTTATCAAACTCACACACCCTCCTACATGCACAGGAAGTGTACAAACTGTCACAGTTCCCGTTGTGTCGACTATCGACAAGCTCATCACGCAAGTATCGACGGCGTTTGGGACGTCATGCTCAACTCCAGCACCGGTCCAATCTCCTTCACAGCCACCTGTACAAACGCCAACACCAACACCGACACCGACACCGACACCGACACCGACACCGACACCAACACCAACACCGACACCGACACCGACACCGACGCCGACACCAGACTCGCCCTCGCCCTCTCCTTCTCCCCAATCTTCGCCCGATAACAATGTTCCCTCTGGTCAGTCACCTTCTTCGACTACCTTGTACTGCTTATAATCCATCCTTCCTTCTTATTAATCCTCGTCTTATCTCTATGAACAGCATCTCCTACTCCCGCCCCAGTAGCAGCGACTACAACTTCCCCACCACCTCCTACAAAGACTGTTACAGCCACCCCATACATCACAACTATAATAGAAAATTCAACAACTCGGCGTTCGACTGTGTATCCCTCTGGCACCGTTTTTGGTGCTTTAACCACAGAATCAAGCACATCCGAAGGCTCCAGCAGACATAATATCGTAGGACCAGTTGTGGGTGGTGTTGTTGGAGGTGTAGTCGTTATCGCTGCCCTAGGATTCTTGGTTTATCATTTCTTGTACGTTTGTCTGCCAGCGATTCTACATTAGACTGCGTCTTAACAAATTTCCAGCTTCAAACATGGTGGCAAGGGTGGATATAGACCCGGGAACACAGACGACGACGACGACGCTCAGAATACTGCTACCGATCAAGCCACAGCGCAAAACATGGGTCAAATTCAAACTGGCAACAATGCATATCAGAACACGCAAGCTCAAGGATATCAAAATCCTAGCAATATGACCAACAATCAGTTCCAACCTCAAGCTCAAAATCCATTCAGCGATGACTTCAATCCTTATCAAGTCAATGGAGGTCCTTCACATGATTTCGCGAGCGCCGCAGCTACGTCTCTTCCAAATGCACAAATGGCCCCAACTGTCGTTAATACAGCCAATCCTGGTTTATTTGTCGGCGGATATCCGACTACGGTGCCTGCATTGGGCATGTCCTATGCAGCTGGAAGTGGAGGAATGGCTGGAACAATGCACCCTCCTTCTGCTTATGGCGCTACTTCGACTCCTGATCAAGCCAGGCACATCACGCCCTCAAATACTGGTTCTGCGACTCAGTACAGCCAAAACTCTTATGTCCACACACCGTCTGGTTCACCACCACCTGTGAATCTCGCCAATGCTGGCGATAACTCAAGTCTACAGCCACAGGCAGCAAACTTTAGGGAGCAATGGGCGGCGGGTCGCGTACAAGCTTGAGGATTTTTCTGGATCCTCAACGTATTTGATATTGTATACTCTTGTACTGCACACCATATCATGAATAGTACTGGGATTGAAAATAAAGTTAACCACAGTTTTGGTTCTGTCCGTTGAGGATTACTTTCGATTGAACTGAGTTCACACCGATCACTTAGTAGAGCGCGACCTCGGTGTCCTTGTCAGCACGAGGCTTGGCGTAGTAGTCCAAGGAGTTATTATCCGCATGCATGTTAACAAGCAAGCGAAGAGAAATTGGGGGTGGCAAACTTGGAACTTGGCATTCGTGATTTTCTTTGGTGGTGTTTGGTTCCTGGCGAATGGTCTTGGGTCGAATGTGTTGCCTCTTCTCTAAGACTATAAAGACGACAAGCAGCCCGAAGAAACAGCCCATTACCCACTTCTTTCTAAATCCTGTTCTATGAGCAATCCCAAGGCCGATTATGACTTGCTGCTGCTGGCAGGCGAATCCGCCAATCACAGAATCTAATTCACCAATAGTTCATCCAATCAGGTTGTCAAAACGTTAGAGCGTTCCTGAAAGCAGGGTTCTTTTTATGTACCTCTATGCACTGCTTTCTCATTTCGATCTAGCCAAGACATATTCTAAAATGTTCAAATACGGTAAAACGGTCCAACGTACATTGTACCTGAAGCCTCGAGGCCAAGGCTATCTTAAATAAATAGAGGCAACGATACTCTCAAGACACGCAGTGGGTCTTCTCCCCCGTCAAGCTTCGGCCAGAAGATTACTAGGTTTTGACCTGTTCCTGCGGTCTGTCAAATCTTTCGAGCAACTTTTCGAGGCTTCGTCCGACTAGGAACTCACTCACCTCTTGATAACTTCATTATGTCTTCTGTCTGCGTCACGACCCCGACTGCGACTGTTACGGAGACCATTCAAACTGGTGGAGTGATAACAACCTTTAGCGCAGCTGTCACCACTTTACCACCTTCGGTTTCCACATCGATTTCGACTGGATGCGCAGGCGGCTCAGGAGGAGGTTCTGGAGGAAATTCGACCACTGCTTATACATGTAACATGACAACTCAAATGATTGTCGTCACTAATCCAGGTAAGCCTGCTGTTCTTCCGAGAACTATGAATCGCTGACCGGAACAATTTAGGTGCTGTAATTACGACGCAAATCCCATTTACCGTGACTGTGGATGATTTCCGGACCCAAATTGTTACCCAATACGCAACTACTTGTTCGGTAGTTTCTGGGCCAGGGAATCCCCCTGTCGCTCAACCGCCAGCTGGTAATGTTTCGCCTACACCCTCGCCGCCAGCGCAGAATCCCAACACGCCAACCCCACCGAGCAGACCAAACTCGACCCCAACTCCTGTGACGACACCTTATGTGACGACGATAATTGAAAACTCTACAACTAGACGATCAACTGTGTATCCATCCGGAACGGTATTCGCCGCCCAGGCCACAGAGACTGGCAATAGCACCCACAAGAGTTCTGTTGGGCCAATTGTTGGGGGTGTCGTTGGTGGACTTGCTGTAGCCGCGATGATCGGTTTCCTGGCTTGGTACTTTTTGTTCGTTTTTCAGATTTTCGTTCGTTGTTATCAATGCTCACACGTATTCACTCAGCTTCAAGCCAGGTGGTGGCGGAAAGTTTGGTGGAAAGCCGAATGCCACTAGACAAGAAAATTACGGGCAAGAAAATGTTATCATCGATCAAACAGTTCAGACCCACCCAACTGGCCAGCCTGCGTCATATAATACCTCTTCAGTGAGTAAACAATCCAGCTCTGTGTATGCGCTCGGCACTAAATCCCAGACTTAGAACACCCAAAATCCGTTCCAGGTAGTGCAGGATACTGGGAGTCAATACCATGGCCCTGGTCGAATTCCACTTCAGCAACAGCAAGAGTTAGAGCAACAGATGCAACAGTATTCCGCTTTACCAGCTCCCGTCTCGACAGCAGCAACTTCCGCACCTGCCGTACAATTACCTCAGATCACGGGCGGAAGTACGACATCAAGTGCTCTTGGTCCATTTGCCGGTGGATATCCTGCAACTTCTGGTGCTGTGGGTGTGGCCACCGCCAACTATTCTCCTCAAACAGGATATACTGGTACCGGGACGCCTTCACCAGCACCAACTGCACATACTCAATACAGCGCATACAACCACAATGCAAATGGATCACCTACCCCCCTTATTCCCAATCTCCCCCAGACACAAGGCCAACCGCCGATGGCAAATCATCAGGCAGCATCAGGGACTCAGTACATGGGCTACGCTGAGCCACAACGTGGATTGTGAGCTTTGACTGAAGGGCATTGCGATTGGGTATGATATGCCCCTTCTGATGACTTTATTACGACCTGTTGCTACTTTGGTATGATCGATATTCCAGTCGCCGTTCTCATTAATGGATATTCGCACCTTTACTTACAGTCGGAACAGCTCTGGACTTCGAATAGTGTATTTGGTATGATTTTATTTTAGGGGCATCAGATTATGCATGATTAATTTACATATTTAAAGTACGGAGACGGCTTCAGACCCAAATTATCAAAGGGTTACATCAGTTCATACCATGCCTTCCATGTCTTCGCATCACTACGCCTCTCGAACGTATCAATGTTGTTCCGATAGTACTCCCTGGCTCGTGGCTTATTACCAAGTTTGGCGAAAGTACAACAAATGGCAACCAACAGTCCTTCGAAAAGCGAATGTCCGTCGATTCCTTCTTTGACCATCGCATTTTCCAGCTTGAGCATTTCGGAAAGCGATACGTGGAGCCTTTTCGTATCTTTCGCCGTTGAGGGTTGCAGCGACATGAATTCTGTATACGCTTGGATCTTGCCAATGAATGACGTTCGAACACGATCAGATTCGGGCTTTGCTTCCAAGCAAGCGCGGCAATGGCAGGTGATTCCGTATGGATATAAGACAGTTTGTCTGCGTGCAAAATCTTTGGCCACGTTGACATAAGAGCAAAAGAGTTGTTCGCCCGCTTCAATGTTGCGTATCGCTTTGAACCTCACCGAAAAGGATCGGGCATCAAACTCTACACCGACATTCGGCATGCAACTATTTGAGAGGAGTGGTCAGAGTCGGAAGAGCAAGTCGTCAGGCGGAAAACCTTGCACCTATGATTAATCCGTGATCCAATCCTACAGACAACAGAATGTTGCTGAAGGCTTTGTGGAACCGCGGTGTCTTGAAATTCATCCAAGTTGAAGGCGTTCGTTCTAAAAATGCCGTACAAAGGGCCCACTCCATCTTCACCATACTGATGGCAGTTTCCAAGTGATCTGTACGCTGCTTGATCACCCTCACCCATTCGCTTGAACACAGTGGAAAGCAACAGCTCGAACTCCATCATGTACGCCCTCGCCTCTTGTTGTGGAGTAAACTTCACATTATCCGGTCGTTTGATCAGAATCCCAGGGAGTACGGATGGCACGACCAGCAGTGGTCGTTCGCAAAAGATGAGGTCCCCACGTTTTAGATGGCAATTTGAGAATACACCAAGTCCCATTTGAGACGTGGGTTTGATATCGTGAAGGATGCGACCTTGTTTTGGTATCCTGGAAGGAATGCCGGTTGCTCCTAGAAGGTTGAATCTGATTGAATCCGCCAGTACGACATGAGCCATGCCATCGCCGTCATTTGAGTTTGGAATATCTGAGATTATCAAATGGCCCTTCACAGAGCCGTTGGTAATGCTGGAATCAGAACTGGAGGTATTTAATGTCGCATTTGGGGCTAAAATAGCCGTGTTAAGGGGTATTCTTACCTCCCCACGAAGGAAGATCACTTACCTCGCGTCCTTGACGACACTGATCGGCCCAGGCTTGGGATCACTGAAAAACTCTTCGTCGATGCTGCAAAGATCAGATGTGAGCAATCCCACATTCATATCACTTTAATCTGGGAATACCTTGCTTCTCTCGTACCACAGGAGATGAGCTGGGGCTACTGCTCGATGTCGAGGTGAGCGGCGATTGAAGCCCCTTGTTGATGTTTTTGGAGCGAAAAGTTCGCTTGATCATTCCGAGCACAGCGAGTAGATGGACGAGAGTATGATGAAAGAGAATGGGAGAAGGAGTCAGCAAAGACTCGGCGAGTCGACAGTAAAGTGGCGGAAGAAGACTCGGAGACAGGGGAAAGCCATAAGAATAGTTGACAGAAGCACATAGATGCCTTGGCACAGCTAAGGCCACTCTTATCGGCAATGCTTCGGTATTTATGAGTCCAAAGATAGACGGGGAAGCTCGGAGATCTCTGTCGAAAACTAGTAGGGTATTTGGATTTTGGTAACGAGCGCCCGAAACATGCAAAAACAACGAAAAACACCTTGCGAATTCGAGAAAGCATGTATCCTATAAGAAATTTCATCATGCTGGTGCCCGATGTTGAAAGCAAAAATCTTAATGATTAAAAAATGCGTAATCAGACGAGCGTGATGGCGAACACAGTTAAGGAGTGCAAGTGCAAGCAAGTTGGACCATGGTTGAGCCCGCTGATCGCGCGGTGTCGATCCATCAGATGCTGTCTTGTGGCAGTGCAAAGCCCCTAGGTCCTGAACATATTTGGATTCCATGAATTCCTGTCATTGGCTTTACAAGTTCAGATCTGGCACTACGGGCACAGAAAAAACTGAAAATTGGATTTTTGAGCTAACCTCTGGTTGTTTAACAAGGACATTTAGACCTTATGCTTCCGCAAGGCTAACGTTGAGATTCGTTAAATAGGGACTAAGAAGCAACTACTATAATCTTGACGATCTCTTTGGGTAAATTATGACTACTAGTCTCTCGCTTTTTGGTATCAAGATGAGTAGAGGATTGTTCCCGAACAGGGTAATAACAGGATACATCTATTAGCATTATTAAAGATATTGGTTTTTAACTGGTCACTTAGTTAGGACATCAACCGAGTCGATAGGTTTCACGTTCAAGTTGACGCTAGAGCGGGGCAGACCAAGTAATTTTACAATGCTAATCACCAATGTCGAGAGAAAGGCGTTGGCGGTTGAGGGAATTACAAGCGGGCCGTGAGCTTGTCCAGCTGGGCTGATTTGGTACTCCGCTTTGTTTCCCCCCGCTTCCGTCGACTCAGATCGCTGACGCCGCATCTTGCCTTGGCTCCTGACTATCTCCAGAGTTCCCTCTTCGCCAACTCAAGTTCTTCTACCAGCTCTCTAAGGCTGTAAATGTCGATTGGGCGGTCCGTATAACTAAAATTACGAACTTGATTTTACTGTTCATCTTGGAGAGTCATGTCTGAGATATGATTTAAACGAAAGTTTCCACGAAATTAGAGTGGCTCAGAAGTAGAAGCTCGGGCAAGGACTATTGCTGACGCGCTGACGAGTGGCTTGTTTGTCTTACGCGAGGCACCCGGCTTTGATGACATGGTCTCTTGAGTCTACGCGTGGAGGAACATTATCCAGAATTCTTGCGGGCAATCAGCGTGAACCTTGCTATTCGATTCCTCGTGTGCTCACCCATGCAGGAACTCAAACCACCCTTTCTTATTGTCTTCCAACCCTTTAATAGTGACTTGAGCATGTTTTCTGCCTTCAAAGTTTTGTTCCTCGCTCCTGCTTTACTTTGTATTGTATTTGCCCAGTCGGAGAAGAGCCTTATATCCAAGAAGCCTCTTGCGGTACCTAAGACCGATTTTAATGTGTGAGGGACATCTTACAAGCTGGTTCCTACGGCCGCTGAGATTACTCACAGCACCAGCTTGGGCGTCCAAGGGAACGGTTGTCCGGCAGGATCTGTGTACTACACCTTTAACTGTAAGCCCCCTTGATTTACTTTTAACAGCATACACATATCTAATCTGCGCATCATGCTGTGGCTTTCGCCGTAATAGACGAGCTTTCCACCATTACCATCAACTTTAGTCAATTTTATGCCGAGGTTGGGCCAGGTATTCCAATCAGCCAGAACCGCAAAAGCTGTTATCTTACAATTGGTACAAGGCGAGTTGACTGCAGACCGACTTGATTCGACAATCTAATCTCGACATAGTGTCTCTCCTGGATTAACTTTTGGCTTACCCTCTGTTGGTTATGTACGGCCGTCGTTTCTCCTGAGAAAATCCGTACTTAATCTTGGGCATAGCGCACCTATTCTCCGCTTGACCCAAACGTAACCTCCAATCACACCACAATCTACTACTGTACGTCGTCGTTTCTTGTGGATATTATTGTGGTTGGGTTCTTATAGGCATGTGAAGTTGAGGGTCAAATAATCCAAGGTAAGAGCGATCGTTTTTTCGGATGATACTTTTGCTAAGCAGGCTTTTATAGCCACTGCAAACTCTAGATTAACAGGTCCCATTGAAAGTCTGTGTCTTCTAAATGGTCATGGTTGGGGTTTGTCTGATTCTATAATCACAGCCCCTTACAAATGGCAGGATGACTTTCACCCTCTTATGGCCGTCGTAGCTCCTTGTGGAGTTCCATCAAATCTATATGTCGCCACGAATGTAGCGGTCAGCAACGTTAAAAACCCACGCGGGGGTGTTCTTACTCCCGATTGCGAAGTAAGTATTTTCTCATTTGCCTACTAGCACGCCATCTCATGGTCTCCACTGTCCAGATTAGTTGTGATTACCAAATCGTAAGCGCTCAAGCCTGTGACTTGGCACGCCGAAATACAATAGAGCTGATTGAAGCGACAGGAACTCAATCTTGAACTGAAGAAATGTCCACTATGATCTATTTTCTGGCCCAATATTACTAGCGAAGAATATCAACTTGAAGTGGTCGTCATAATCGATGTACAAAGTTGTGGCAATGATCAAGCTGGGTGACGGCTAGTTCAGCATGAAATTATGTCCTATTCAACGGCCATATTATGAGGGGTTTCACCTCGGAAACGCCTGGCATTATTCTCGTAAAACTTGGTACGCGGTGCAACCTGCGTGCGAGTGTGAGCAAAGAGTGTGTAAGCTGCAAAAAGAGTCGAAATTTTATTGAAAGAGCTATTCTATGAGTAAAGCCATGCAAGGATGCCAAAACAAACGAAACAGTCCACATCTAAACATGAGTAAATGTATTGAATTTTTGCCTATGATCTTTTTACACCAGGTCATTGCTTCAGTGATACGGCCCTGTGCAGCGAGCGAGCAGTAAATCCCCCAATCAGCAGCTCATATTCGGCTGTGGCATCCAAGCCTTCTTCGAACATACGTTTCTCCAAATCTTGCATCGCTGGGACCGTCAAGTATAAAGCTTTCAAATCCAAGAAGTGCTGACGTTGTTGACGGAGAGGTTTTCTGTGGTCGTCAATTGTGGATATATACGTCTTGCGTAAATGGTCAGAAGCGGGCGTGGCATGAACACAAGTGAAGCATCTGCACTGGAAGCCATATGGGCTAATTTGCCTTGTCGCTCTGCAGCAGATTTGTCTGTGTCAGCACACGAGATAAATATCTCCTCGCCTGCCTTGATGGAACGTGCTGCGTAAAAAGCACCGGAGAATCAAGCCAGGAAGAAATCGCCTTTGATATTGCGTATGCAGCTGAAACCGCATATTAGAGCGCTGCATTGACGTACTGAAGTACCCATGCTTACCTGTGATTTACTCTGGAACCAACCTTGTAGACAGTAGAGTAGCGATTGAGGCGCAGCTGAGCCAACACAGGATCAACGTCCCTCAACGATGCAATCCCAAAACCATTCGTCCTTGGAATTCCTATGGATTTGCCACTCCCGTCGTGGGTATGACTATTTGCGAGTGCCATGAATGCGTCTTGGTCCTCGTTTGACACCCTCTGTACAGCTTTCTCGTCAAGTTTATCCATCTCTGCAAGCTGTAGCTCTTTCTGAACACTATATGAGAGCTTCGAGATACTAGGAATAGCCCGGGTCTTCAAGTTCAAAATCCCGGTTGGGGATGCGAGAAGCGGACGTTCTTGAAAGAGGAGATCTCCTCGGTTCAAGTCGCATTTGGCGAACACTCCCAGGCCCATATGGCCATGTTGCTTGTCACCTTAATCTCATAGGTCTCTCGAGATGGTTCCGGCATGCGAGCAGGGTAGTCAGAGGCCAAAAGAGCTTTGGATTTGGGTAGGACCTTTCACGATCCATTGGGTTTGACCATCTCAGTCTGGCTTATTCGGGATGGTTGAAAGGACTACCAAGTTTGTAGGGCGCTCTTGACCAGGACTGTCGATTTTGAGATTGATGGAGCTCAAGTCAAAGTTGTAGAGGAGCGGAAGAACTAAATTCAACCACATTTAGAAAACAAAAATGAGCGAGGAAAGAGATGTCACACCTTCCTCAAGTTTGTAGGTCCTTTCTTCCAGTCTTTCTAAGCGGGTTTTTGTACCTGCACATTTAAACCTCAGTATTGTACGCTGATAAAAAGGTCATTAAAAGTAGATACCATTGCCAATTGTGATCTCTGAGCCGGAGTTTTCTTGGTCTCCCGTTGGTTTTCGAGGTGCGGTGCTCTTTTTCTTGTCTTGAGTTCGCAGAAGAAACCCTCGCTTCATAGCTCTTGGATGCGAAAGAAGTAGGCTTAAAGTCTGGTTGAAAGTAAAAGAAAAATGCAATTTTTTCGAAGATAATATCTCCGTGGGATCCGAAGAAGTACCCGTGACAGATGCAGAACGAAAAAGCTATCGGTGTCAACCGTATCACAAGCATGCCCAGCATCCTAGAAAAGCAGCTACAGAGTCAAGAACGGATCGACTGCCTAAGAGTGGCCAGCAACTTCCGAGTTAATTCGTATTTGAAGGTGGTTGTTATCATTGAAGAATTTGGCTTGTATATGTTCATTGTTCAAGCCAAATTACAGGTCACCTTGGGTAGACTTCGAGATGGTATGAATATATCCCAAGATTCTCAACACCAGACGCAGAGGTCGATTGAAAGAGTAGCAAATCGAATTTGGACTTCAAGAATGAGTGGCAAGTCAGTGTCGCTGTGGAGGAGCGGTCTCAAAGGGGTTTCTTCGTTTAGTAGTAAATTCAGGGCACTTACGAGCCTGTAGAAGTCTCGTATTGAAGAACTCTCGTGCTTGCATATCTCGAGCGTGTTGTTCAGCGCAAGCCGTCGCAAGAACATCGCAGCAACCCACGCGGTACCGCAATGCAATCGTGGGAATTATTTCAGCAGGCAAAATTGTTCTTGATCTTGCGCAGCTGTTGGTTCCATACCACCACATTCTTTGTCGTTTATCAGGACAGAGGTCAAGTTCAGTTTCTTCCAGACCAAATAAACAAAAAAAGTGTGTCGATTACAGTTTTGATTCGAGTTTTCCTCCTTGTTCGCCCAGCGCCTATGCTTAGATCGGGGGTGAAACCCCTTTCAACGAACATGGCACGAGGATTCACATTTCGCCTCGTGCCAATCATGTTCCAGTTCTCTGTCTTCTATCATATTTCTGTGGTTCAGTTCTGGACTTTTGAAATTTTACTTCCTCTGTCATTGTCTTGATCTTTGAGTTTTTCGTGTTTGCTAACTGTTTCTTCGCTTAGATCAGATCAAAAACCACCGTCAACCGTTCCTTAACAAAACATGTCTGGCGGTCGAGGATGCTTTAACTGTGGTGCTTGTGCGTGTCGTTGTCGTTGTTGATGAGCCGATGGCACACCGTTCTTCTTGATTTTCAAAATGGCCATGAGGTGGGATCTCACTTGGACCAATTTTCGTCTTTTTTCTTTTCTTTTCGTAATGCCCACTTTTGGTGTCGAAAAACTATATTCTTACAACATTCCATCTTCTCCACTTCTTGGTCCTCTTCGTTTTTTGTTCATTTTCTTATGGCTGTGTGGTGGTCGTGGCCGTGAAGTTGTTTGCTCAACAATGTCCCGATTTTTGCATCCGATGCGAAAGAGAAGGGAAAGATCTTCGTTCCCTGGAAGTCGACGTTCAGCCTTGTTGTTGTCGCGGAACTTAGTATCAAATCCTTATCTCGTACTCAAGCCATCTGCAATAAATACGTTCATCTTCGTCTATGCTACCTCTATCCTGGTCATACCGACTCGACGCAACTTGATCGATCTAACCTCAATACCTATGAAATTTTACCCACGACACCAACTAAATAGGCAAAACCCTGGACAAAGCCTAACGTCCTATTACCACATTTCAACTTTACTTTTTTTTAAATATTTATCTCATCTGGGATCGTCTTCTTCATCATCGATTATCTTACAATTTTCTCCTAGTTGGCCATCAAGCTGCTGCTTGCCCCAAGGCCGGGACCCCTACCTGGTGAATATTTCTTGCGCCATATCCGCCTTGCACGATTGCCGCCCCCGTTATCTCCTTTCGCGTCCAATTTTGACTGACTTGACTTGCTTTGGTTTTCCGTAGCTACAACTGTAAGCCTGCTCTGTCCACACTATCTGAATCGTGGCTAACCGTCATATAGGTGGTGCAGAAGGCCATGTCTCTCGCGATTGCAGCGCACCTCCCAAAGCCAAAACCTGCTACAAGTGCAACCAAGAGGGTCACGTCGTAAGCTTTCCCGTGCCTCTTTTCTGAGCCCCTTCTTACACTCTTGTGATTGTCCATTTTTCAGTCCCGCGACTGCCCTGAGACCGCTGCTGCCGCCTCTTCCAGTGGTGGTGGTGGTTCTTCCAATGCCGAATGCTACAAGTGTGGCAAAGTTGGCCACATTGCACGTTCGTGCCCTGAGGCTGGCAACTCTGGTGATGGCGGAGGTGGAGGCCGAAGGTACAACGCTTTCAGTGGTGGCGCCGGAGCCTCCCAGAAAACATGGTACATCTTTGTTCTCATCAAAGTTCATCACAAGAGCTAATAGTACCCTTTCAGCTATACCTGCGGTGGTGTAGGCCACATGTCGCGCGATTGCGTCCAAGGATCTAAGTGTTACAACTGCTCTGGCGTTGTAGGTTTGATCTCTTACCTCACAAATCCGAATCTCAAGGTCTTGTGTTTGCAGGGACATATCAGCCGCGATTGCACAGAACCACAGAAGCGTGCTTGCTACACCTGTGGCTCCGAAGGCCACATTTCTCGCGACTGCCCCGGTGCTGAGGCCGCTGCTTAAGATAATAAGCATCCTACGATGAGTGTTCGAGTACTGCAATGGCGGCTCTCGATTATTTCTGTACTATCTTTCTCATGCTTGATCGTCTACTTCTTGTTCCATGTACCACTGCTTGACCAAAAATCTCATGGACTTTGTATACATTCCACCAGTGTGAGGCATTTTTTGAGAATCAGGGCCAGATGCGGACTAGAACACTGAAATTCCGACAACCTGATAGGCAAGGGAATTTTGGCCCGGCTTCGTCCGAAATAGCTTTGCACTCCGATTTTCCCGTGTTCGTCCTTCCTCACACTCAGTTTGAACCGCTTTTCGCGTTCTGCATCTACGCTTCGCACCTTTTCTCCTCCGCCATAGATTTTCCACCTCCCCTCAGCTCCAGAAAATACAAAAAGTAGAAATGCAAGCCCTTCGCCTGGCGCGTCAATCCACCACCGCCGTGCTCCGGACAACGACTCCTGGCCAGCGAAAATGCCTCGCAACTGCGACAGTAAACCATACTCATCTCGGTGCTACCACTTCGTCTTCAGCCAGCTCATCATCCGGACGAATTGCACCTATCCCAATTTCGAACATTGAGGCTCAGTGGGAAAAGTTCAGCAGCGATGAGAAGATTTCCGTGCATGAGCAACTTGAAGTGCTACAGCAGAAGGACTGGAAAGAGCTGTCGCTAGACGAGAAGAAAGCTGGTACGTTGAGCTTTTTCGTTGGTTTGCTAGCCTTTAGGGACTCCAATGAGATGCGTGCCAACGGCTCCATCTACATTTTCGCTACATCAAATTTCTTCTCCACTGCTTTCCGTTCGGCTTGTGACGGGTCCGCTGATGTTGACTTTCGCATCTCTTCTCTAGCCTACTACGTAGCCTTTGGTCCTCATGGTCCCCGTGCACCAACTTCCAAGCCAGGGGATGGTCTTAAGATCTTCCTCTCGACAGTGGCGCTCATTGGTGCCGCCGGTGTAGTCTTCCTCGGCGTGTTGTCCATAAGTGCGTATATTTTTATACTTTGAACCACGAAAAGCCGTTGATATCACCAATTTTCTTCCCTTACTAGGCCCACCTCCTCCCAAGACCATGACCAAGGAGTGGCAAGAGGCATCAAACGAGCGCGCAAAGGAGATGAAGCTCAATCCTATCACTGGTGAGTACACACTCCCGGCTTTTGAGCGGGACGATTGTCTTTCGGCGCACTATGAGGCCTAGAACCCGGTCGATGCTTCGGTTCGGTTCTCGGCTCGAGGAACCGTATCTAGGCAGTGCTGCTCCGTCTCGCTTTTTCACACCACTATCTCTTGATATCTCTGTCGAATCTTTTACTCATGTGGTCTTGTTTTCAGGTATCACCTCGGAAGGTTACCAAGGAAAAGGTTATGTCCAATCGAAATAGAGAACTCATCACTTGCATGCGCGCGGGTCTTAGCTGGTTGCTTGTTGCATGGATGTATGCTCAAATATGCATATATGCCTGTTAAAAGCCCTCAATCTAAGTGTGGAGGTAGTGGAATCGATACTATTATAGTTAATGCCCAATTGACAATCGTTTACTTCCTCTCGATCCTTTGGGGGCCCTCTGTCGTTGTCACGGCTTCGTCTGGAGGATGCGAGATAGTCGCGAGGTCTAGATGTTCATCTGTTCATTTCATCAAAAGTCCAACTCGAATACGTTCTTTCAATCAATTCTTGGTTTTAACATTTCTCTGCGGAAAGTGCGTGCCCAGTATGACCTTGCGGCATTGGCATCCAAATTCATGCCTTGGTCATGTCTTCAAATGGAGATACTGACGATCTATACATAAACTATCCCTGATAGCACACAGTTTGTGGAAACACCAACGCCCACAAACGAGGATTGTCTAGTCCTAAGTGAGCCCACGTCATCCTTCATGGCTACGTAGTACAACAGCTCACACCTCCCTCATCTCCTTCAAGTTGGCGATTTGGAAGCATTGGAGGAGCTTTCTATCGCGTTCCAGAAGGCTATTGGAGAACATCCAAAGAGAACAGACGTTGACGCGATCAGTTTGGTCGATGATGATTTCAAAATTAGCACCTCAGGAGAAAATTAAGGCCACAAATTCTTCATTACTTTGTATCATCGTATTCTCGCCATCATCGAGGGCCTTCTTCACATATCGTCTGATGACTCGTTTTTCTGAATTCAATATGCTCAAATTGAACCAAATACATAGATGACAAGAGAACAAGCCCAGGAGGAGTTCACTCCGACTCTGCCGCTCACCGATATTTGGAGTGTATTGACAGGTTAAAATCAACAAAGCTAAAAGACAGGAGTTTCTTAACTTCAAAATGTCTTGTGGCTGTTTGATATCTGAGAGACTCAGAGAGTTTTCGCGTTGACAATGATAAAGTCGGTCTTTGTGGGTGTATACACGTGACCGTTCAAGCACATAAAATGATCGTCGTGTTTGGGCGCCTAATTTCTCTCATCGTCTTTTCGACAACAATAGCAGGGAAAACGCCAAAATCAACCCATCACATGTCTTTAGTTCCGTCACCAGCAGGCGGAGATGCATGGACCAGGAGGCTCATAAGCCTGATTTCCGAACAATACCCAGCTCTCGCCATTGCCGCTCAAATGACTGTCCACTTCGACGCCATCAAGGACTACATGCTTAACCACGCCGAAAAAATTTCCAAAATCTTGATTGGGGGAGGAATTTGTGTCTTAACTCCGGCCATCCTCTTAGAGATCTTGGGATTTACTGCTGCCGGCATTGCCAAAGGTAACGTGGATCGTTCATCAGCAGTTGTAAGACTTGCCCATTTATTTAATTTTAGGTTCAATCGCTGCACTCATTCAGTCATCTTTTTATGGAGCATTTACTGGCGGTATCTTCTCCTTCTTCCAATCCATTGGAGCTGCAGCAATTATGTCCAATCCTCTTGTCTTGTCACTTGGGACAGCTGCTGTTGTCGGTGGCGTTGGTTATTACCTCTACCGCTGGTGGCGAGGTGATAATGATGATGAAAAGTACACCGGTGGTGGTGGAGATGGTACTACTATAAGCGGTGGTCCACCCCTCGAGCCTACTGGTGGCTTAGGTGCACAATTGCTAAGCAGGAAATCAAAGGTGAGTAGGAGCACTAGATTTTGAGCCTATTCCGTTATTAACAGCACTGAAAATTTGCCAGTGGAAAAGTATTGAGCAGGCCGTCCCTGTTGATGAACAGGCCGTGCAACCTCGCAGGAAAAGGACAAGAAACAAAAGAAAGTCAACTCATCAAAATCGAGGGCAGGCTGCAACCGGTGGAAATTAGTTCTACAAACAAATAACACGAAATGATCCCAAATCCTTATTGGTACTCGTCACTGTTCATAGCACCCCACCGCTACGAAGTTACCTGTAGCTAACGTGATAGAACCTAAAATAGGAGGCCAGATAGCAGTCTCAAGAGCCATGATGGTAATAAACATTCCGATGTGTCGCTCACCATCAGCGTTCTCTCCGTTGCCATACTAGGGAGAGTGATTTGAGAGATGTATCCACTAGAAAAAACTTATGGTATCATTTACAAAGTTTTTTTTTTATTTAGTTTTTTTTGCTTGATCGTATTTTGATACGCACCTATAAAGGGTACTTACAGCTATGAGTGATCGTTTGGTGCGAGCGTACCGCCAAGAATATGTCAGAAGACCAGCGGCTGTTGTTGCAGGTATCAGAATTATTGACGGGGCAGACTGATCGCAGGCGACACCAGCAAGACATCTGCTTACCACATAACTAATGTTTCTGAAGGTAATGAAGTAGAAGGAACGTCAATATATTGTAGCTGTACTGATAAGCACCACGCAAGTCAAGATCAACAACAACCAAATGTGGTTGAAAACATGAAACAGTCATATTTTCCCCATCCATCTCCCCAAGATGAGGTAACGTGATACTGTTATCAGCCCAACGCCCACGAGCATGCAAGAACCAGCATAGAAACCCACGGCAGCAAAACCTCCAGGCCCTGAAGAAATGGCGCCTGAGATTGGAGGGCCCGCGAGAGAACCTACTGCCATAATGCTGAAGAACATCCCAATTCGACGACCCACATCGGCTGTTTCTCCCATCGCCATCAAAGGGAGAGTAGTAAGTGAAATATATATTCCGGAGAAGTACCTGCAACAAGTTGAGTAGGGTAATCAACATTCATTTCAGCAATTCAGACGCGCACCCATACAAGACAGTCACAGCAATCAACGATCCTTTCGTACGAGCGTAGGGCCAGCCATATGTTATGGCAGCAGAGGCAATTGTAGTGGGTATCATGGTATTCATTGCGCCCAAGCGATCGCAGGCAACGCCACCCATGAATCTCCCAGCCAAGGAGCTGGCGTTTGCGATGGCAACGAAATAAAAGGCAAATTCCTGCGAGATACCGATTGACACAGCGGTTACAGCAACGTAGGTGAGCACTTGAGATATCAATTAGAATGAGTTTTACCCATGTAGTGTGCATGCATTGACTCACATGTGTAGAGTCCCAAGAAGATGATTAAGCCCGATAAACAGTAGAACGAATAAGGAGCATATTTGAAAGCGGTAAGGTTCACAAGACCTCCCTCGACTTTACCAGGGGGCAGACGGCGGCGCAAGAGCTGAAGGGACGATTTCAACGGGCTATTGTTAATTCTAAAACGAATTCACTCACTAGATTTGACATGCCTAGGGCGACCATTAATATGAAACCGAACGTTCGCATAGCCCAGCGAAAGCTGTTCAGGGTACAACAATGAGCAAAGTGGCTCGTTCACTTCTACCAGTAGCAACTCTCACCCAACGCTTGCAATCAAGAATCGAGCTACGATTGGGAGAATCGTACCGCCAAGGGATACTCCAATCGCGTAAAAACTAATAGCGACACCACGGCGTTTCTTGAACCAATGGGCAATGATAGCAGGTGTAGAGGAAAACACACCACTAGATGCAAGCTAATCACAACGTCAGGTACGACAAGCTACCTGTACGGATATGCTTACTCCAATAGCGATACCTTGACAGAGTAAGAAGTGCCAATATTCCTTGCATTCCGCGACGAGAAATGTCGCAATGACAATCACAGCACTTGAAGGAAGATATACAGCGCGAAGATAGCCTTGATCGAAAAGGCGGCCGACAATCAGGCCAGGCAGAAACATCAAAGCATACTGGATTGAGCCAATCCAAGCGCTGGGCAAAGAATTGAGTTTCACCTTTACTATATCAAGAGGAAAGCGCCCACATGCTAGAGGGAGACGTATGGATAAGAAGTTCTTCTTGGTAGTAGCTTTGGAACACCTGAGAATTGAACGTTGGTGATGAACGTGAAATGACCCCTAAGGCGTTGCTTACCCCCCAAGAATTCGCGTACCCAAAACTATTTTGAAGTTGAGGTAATAAGTATCTTCACTGTTGACCACATGAGATCTGCTCACGTTGCAAAGGAATTGCACATTGCCTAATAGAAATAGAGATCAGTACTAGACAATTCTCGCTAAGCTGTCAGCTTACCCCTGCCACGACCAGCCAAGCTCTTAGACCACCATCTGGATAGTCTTCTTCCTGTGGGCTCTCATACTCGTCCTTGGTACATGAGATACGACTATCGCACGCCGATTCGGCAGATGCTGGTCCACTGGTCTCCTCTGGCATGTTGAACAGGGCACTGAAAGGTTGTGGGCGTCGTTTTCCAATATTCTGCTCCAGTGAACCCACTTGCCGGCAAGCAAAGGGAAAAAACCAACTTGGGTTGGATTACGACCAAGGGGCGTCCTTTTTCGCATTCCACAGGAATGCTGCATGTCTGGGCCGAAAGGTGCATGGGAGGCTCCGTTCCACGGTGTGAGAACTATAACAATTGCCCACTCAGTGGCACTCACGTCAATGTTGCAGGGTCAGTAGCGGAGAGAAAATATCACAATGCTTGGCATAGACTGAATTGATTGTACAAACGATGAACCCAGTACTGAAAGACGCAGTATTTCAAATGCTGCAAGAGAGCTTCGACCAGTGATAGAATAAATACTGCTGAAAAATCAGCAGGAAGAATCAGCCAAATCGTGTAGTCTCGTATGGCCTCCGCTTTAACATGATAAGGAAGTCGGCTCACGATAAGATAAGGTTTTAAAATGTTGGACCTAAAGTTGAGGCAACGCGTAGGAGCTTAGCCAAAGTTGGAACAAACATTAGATGCGGCATTGACAAGCTGTGTTTAAATCGGTGACTGTCGCCGATTGAACAAACCAACAACCAACTTGAAAGTCGTACTGTCGCGACAATGACATCGGAAAACCGATCCTTATCACCGATGTCTAGGAAACTTGTCGAGAAACGGTAAGAAGCAATTTATTGGCGTTCAATTGGGCGGCTTGGGAGAGCTCAGTCGACTGTCGAGTCAGATCAACGTATTCGAACGAGGAACCAGCTTGCTCACGTGCTTTTTGGGCGCCTATTTTGGATCTCCGCCCAGTGGCATAGTTTTTAAAATCGCCTTTCTTCCTTTCTTTTCTACCCCAAGCTTGCAAGCTACCGGACACCCGACCTCCTGATTATGTCTTCAAACTCTCAACCAGGAACTGTTGCAACGCTTAATGGCATTCCTCTTGGACAAGACAATTTTATCGAGGCATTGACGCGTGTGCTTTCTCGCGCACCGAATATGTCGACCGCGTTGATTAACGGGGCACTCATCTCGCAGACGCTAATTAGAGATGTTGAGGCAGTTTTGAGGAAATATCTCATAGAAATGCTAGGAAGTGCGTTAGTTGCTGGAGGCATTGGCGCTCTCCTACCCTCCCTCGCCGTGGTTCTCGTTAATGCCGTCGGTTTTACCTCTGGTGGTGTTGCTGCAGGTACATAATATATATCTACTGCGTTGTATGCCTTTCTAACTCTCCTATAGGCTCTATTGCTGCTGCGTTTCAGTCTGCAGTTTTGGGAGGTGCCACTGGGGGTGCATTCTCATCTTTGCAGGCGTTTGGGGCCACGGCAATGATCGCGCACCCAGCTGTTCTAGCCGTTGGTATTATCTTAATGGCTGGGGGTGCTGGTGTCGTAGGATACGGGTTGTGGAGAAAACGGCAGAGGCAGAGAGAGGCGGAATTGGCCGCTTCAATGGTTTCATCGGGACAAGGCCCAGATGGATTCAATCCTGACCATAAGTCGGAAGAGGCTCAAGTTACTCTTTATAGCCCCCCACAACCTATTGTGCGTAGCCTCTGCATTTTGGAGACCTACTCTAAACTAACCTTGAGATTTAGGCCAAAATTCTCAACTTCGCCAATCGATTCACCAAACGTACATAAAGCATCATAATGACCTCGTCTTAGATTCATATCGCTGATATTGATATACCGCCTGTGTATTTTATGTCGATGTAATCAATTGTATACGCAATGTTCAATTCTCACTCATTGGTCACAATCCCGTCAGACTTGAAGTAGTGAAAGCAGGTTATTGAGTAGAAGATATGAAATTTTCTTCGAAATGGCCAAAGCACTTTAGATCCAGTGCTTTCATCGAGCTGTAACACCAAAACTGCTCTTGATGCACTATAATCGCGAACAGCGAAAACTTGCAGAAGACACGAAGCCCCTATTTACTGTACCCACGTGATTCTGATGCCAAACTTTTGCCCGACGGGTCCAGAGTCCAGACGCAGCCCCGTCTTTGAACTTTCCCCAATGTCGCTCCTTCCACTTCGCAGGTTCAACATTTCAACGCTAGCTCTTAAGCAGAGATGTGCATTCCGCAACTACGCAACTGAACTTCCGCGACCGCCACCATCCACAGCACCACCGTCTGAGACATTCTCTGAGGCTTCCAGACCGCGACCGTACTACGCGAAACATCCTCCATTTAGAGACCTTCCCCGAGAAAAGGTTTACCTTTTATGTGGCTATAAACGTAGTGTCTAACTATGTTGTCTTTCGGTTTAGCCGAAATGGCCAATAGGCGTTGGTGCTGTTCTCTTAGGCGTTGCTGGATGGAGTCTGTTCATGACTTTTGCCACAAATCAGGAGCAGCTGTCAAGTTCGGTCTTCCGGAGCGTTGTTCGAGCAGTGAAAGTGGACTCAGAGCTGAGAGAAAAACTGGGTGACGCCATTCGACCTCAACCAGAATGGTACATGAATGGCGATCCACATGTTAAGGGGCATGTGAGTTGAATACTCCCTTTCGCTCGAGATTGGTGTCAGACAACAATACTAATATAGCTCATTTTTAGATTAGCCAATTACAAGGGAACATTGACATTAGTTTTAGAATAAGAGGGTCGAAAGGTGTGTATTTTGCTGCATATATGGCCGCTATGTCGCTCATTTGCGCCGTCTCAGGATCTGGAACACTTTACTTCACAAGTATTCGGAAGGAAAAAGGTGTACCCTTTACTGTTTGTGCGTCAACGTTTCGATGTTGCTTCTGAATATGCTAATGCTTTTTTTCAGTGCGCTTTAGAGTTATTTGTGACGATGGTACCGTTATCAACATTTCCGATAGCGCGCCCTCTGTTCAATGAAAAGGTGTGACTGCGTTGTTGGCTTGTTTCAAAGGACCTTTTCTGTCTGGCACCCGATTCAGAGTGATGTCTATGTCAAATCAGATGCTTGCTGTCGATCTAACGTCCACTGCTTGCCTCATTTTTATTTGGCCTGAAGATCGTCTTGTCATGATTAATGGCACTCTGGCAACTTCGCTTGCTTGTGGAAGAAGTGACCAGGACCTTCAATTAAGAGTAGAAGGGCACAGTGTTTTATCTCGTCTACATTCTAGAGTTTCTATTGCTCAAACGAATGTCTCATTTCTGGGCGACTGTCGTTGGTCATCTTTCACGCCTGGAGGTACGCCTCTCGCCATGTCGTACTGAATGTCACATTCACTCCTTTCTTTTACAATATAATCAGTTCACTATCACTTAGCTTTTAACATTCAGGATGCTTTCTTTCCGCTCAAGCGTTCATATGGACATTATAGCAATTGAGACATCCGTGGACGTCAAGCTGACATTCAACTTGACCGCTTGAGTTTCACGCATAGAAGGACAATGTCAAGATTTTGCTATAAAACGGTCGTTATCCATACCCACTTAACTCGTCGTTTCTGCCTTTCCGTTATGGGCTATCTAGGAGGCCAAGCAGTTCTTGTCGTTGATATTTGGAAGAAGCTCCAATCCGAGTCCAATTTGGCCAACGCACGCATTGTTCGCCTCACCCATGTTAAAAATCTCGATTCTGCTCTTGCACACGAATACCTTCAATTCATTCTAGTTACGAAAAACGGTCGCGAGCGAGTTCTCGTTGAGCGTACCGATCCGGACCAGTTCGTCTTCAACGGCCAGTGGAAGATGCCTGGTGGGTTTTTTGGCCGGGGAATTGGTTGGCCCGACCCGTTTAACCTGGCGAAGAACGACTTGCCGCTCCCACTATACACCCTCCAATGGGAGGAGCGTAAGGGACCTACATTCTATCAGTTCGCCCAGATTTGTCAGGCAGTCCACGATAAAGCTCCTGAATACAGTCTCGTCGCTGGCAGGCATTGTTACTGGTTTGCGCTAGGCGTCTACACTGCAACAAAGCTCGCTTATGGCGGGGTAGAGGAGACGTGGCCTTTTGCTAATATGAGGGGCTCACCTACGTTTCTCCTTCCATGGGGCTCTACCGATAGCAATAAGCTCAAGGTAAGTCTACTCTTCGTCTCTTTAGCAAATGATCAATGGCCTGCTCCAGTTGTTCGCAGCGACTTTCCAGAAAACTCGTGCCAAGACGATGGATTATCTCGATGACTCTGGTCCCGATGTTATAGAGGAAGCCCTGAAGGCGGTGGACTTGATTTCACCCGCCCTAGAAGGGGAAGAGATCCAAGGTAAACTTAAGGAGGAGATGCTGGCTTATCAGGAGTCTAAACCAACCTCGATCATTGTAAGGCTCATTACCGTCTCCTATATTAACTCAATTCTGACGACACCAAATACAACCCACAGGACGGACTCGACATCGCAACCACTCCACGTGAACAACCTTTCCGAGATGTGACGCTTGAAGAAACGTACGACCTCTCCAACGTCAGTAAATCATTCGTTTTCCTCGCATTTGGCTTATCATTGATTTAGTTCGAACGTGGAAATCATGCTCTCAAAGAAGCTATGAAAAAAGATCCTGAAGCAAAGGACAATATTGCCATATACCGCGAAGTTCGTAATGCTCGTGCAAACGAGGTAAGCTAGATGAACTCCTTCCTCATACACAAACTCTAGAGTTAACTCTCGTATTCCAGGGTCTTGACAAGTCCAAGACAATTTTACATGTTTCAGCAAATGATGAGTTTGGATACTCCAAAATTGTAGAGGATGCCGAAGGAATGGACATGGCGATGGAAGCGTTCCTAGGAGCCATCTTGAAGGAAATTGGTGTGGCTCAAAAGTAGCACTTAAGAATTTGAATCAGATACAATCATACAAATGCTTGTGATTAGCCAGCCATGACCATCAAACAGAACTTCGATCTGAAGTGATTGTAAAGTAGGCCATTCAAGGAGTCAGAACTAGGATGTTTGCCTTAAGACACATGTAATATTTACAGCTCGCGTACCATGATTTCAATATCTGGTTTATGCCATGATGGTGCTTGTTGTCTTGTGATACAAACAGTGGCGAATAGCGGAAACTACGACGTAAAACCCTATTACTGATTATTGTGCTAAAGTTTTGCAGACAGGTGCTCTGTTTGATGAAGAAGTCTAAGTACGTTATTATGGTAGGACGAGTGCATCTTGCTCGAAGGCACGGCTTAATAATCTCTTCGAGTGTATCAATACTTCTATCGCCTGTTTCTAACGTTCATGGACAATACCCATCCTGGGACCCATCAGTAGAAGAAAAGAGGGAACTGCCTCTAGAAGCAACAGATATGCTCCTGATGGTTGGCTATATACTGCCTTGCCATTGGATAAACAATAAAAGAAGCTATCTTCAATTCACACATGATCAGTTGTCGAGTTTTTGGGTCCCAGCGAGTTTTCTGAGTACCATGCCTGCGGACTCCAGTCTAAGTAAGAGCTGCTTTCACGGCTGCTTAGATGCGGAGTGCAAGATGTGAATTGTTACAGACAACGTTTCGTATGGTGCTGCATTCAGAGCGAGCTCTCTGAGTCAAAGTGCTTGCTGCCGATCTGAGTTTGTTGTTCGGCTCTTTGCATTAAGTTGGCTCTCCTGGCCACACTAGAGTAGAAAGAATGGTTCAGATATCCACAATCAATTGCTGGATGCTCATCTTGTGGTCATTAATGACCCCCGGAATTGTCGCTTGGTGCATATTAGCGCAGGATGAGTACACAGCTCAAAGCAAGCGTTCAAAGAGCATTGAATAGCATCATTCATTCGTTTAATTTAGATTTACCATTCCATGTAGCTGGACAAGCTGGATTTTTTTTTGTGGGGGGGAGGGCCAGGGGGGAGAGGGGACATTGAGGCTTGAAGTGCTCTGATTCGAATTTCGGGTTTTGACGCGTCGCGTCCTGTGGGCGTAAGCATGTCACCTGATCGTGGCGCTTGGGCGAGCGTTAACGGCGATTCGCAATTTCGTTTATTCTTTCTTCGAACACTCCTCGCTATGAAATTATTATTGAGCGAAAATTGACGGACGCCATCTACGCGAACGCTAATAGGTACCAGCTTGCGTTATTCAACTAAATGTCACGCTGATACGCATGAAGATCGAACTGGAGGGATCGAGCTATCAAGGTTCTAGTGCCCAGTGTTTGCTCAACATTCAAATGGACATTGCAACATTTGGGACATCCCTGGACGTTAGGTTGGCGTTTGACTTGATGGCTCGGTTTCACCATATGCGAGGACTGTGCCATATAACTTACTATAAAATGGTAGTTGTGAAAGCCCACCTACCTCATCGTTTCTGCCTTTCGCTCTACTACGTGATAGTCAACTTATTATCGACTTTTTCTCACTTACAACACCATGGGCTACGCAACCGGTACAGCAGTTCGTGTCATCGATATCTGGAATAAGCTCCAATCCAGGCCGGATCTGGCCAGTGCACGCATTGTTCGCCTCTCACATGTCAAGAATATTGATTCCCCTCTCGCGCACGAATATCTGCAATTTATTATCGTTACGAACAACGTCCGGGAGAGAATCCTCGTTGAGCGCACCAAGGCCGACCAGTTTGTTTTCAATGGGGAATGGAAAATGCCTCAAGGAAATATCGGTATCAGACAAAGGTTGTACAACCTCATTCATTGGGTGAGGAATGACTTGCCGCTCCCGCTCTTCACTCTCAGCTGGGAAGAGGCTAATGCGCCAACGTTCTACCAACTCGCGCAAGTATGCCAAGCAATCCACGATCAAGCTCCCAAGTATAGTATCCCCAAAGGAAAGCACTGCTACTGGTTTGCTTTCGGCGTCTACGCTGCGATAAAGCTCGCTCATGGCGGGGAAGAGAAAGTGTGGCCGTTCTCCAGCGCCAGAGGCTTCCCTACCTTTCTCGTGCCCAGAGGTGTTTTAGATTTCAGTCAGCTCAAAGTGAGTTAACCAGAGGTTAATCCTTCGTGAAGTAGGATCTCAACTATCTCCCTCAGTTGTTGGCAGCAGCTTTCCAGGAAAATCGTGCCAAGACAATGGATTATCTCGAGGAATCTGGTCCTGACGTCATAGAAGAAACCCTCAAGGTAGTGGGTTTGGTGAAATCCGCCCTGGAAGGTGACGGAATTTTGGGCGAACTCGAGGAGGAACTAGTCTCCCAGGAATCTGAGCCCACTTCAATCATTGTGAGACCCATTTTAGCTTGTCCCTTGAATTTTTCTCATTTTTGACGATCTCCTACGCCGTTTATAGGATGGTCTCGACATAGCAACCACTGAGCGTGAAGAACCTTTCGAAAACGTTTCGCCTGAAGAAATGTATAATCTCTCTAACGTGAGTAATTTTCTCCGCTTTTTCGAATCTAGCTTTACGATTGGTCTAGTTTGAGCAGGGACATTACGCTCTCAAGGAAGCCATGAAGCAAGATCCTGCAGCGAAAGACAATATTGCTATCTACCGCGAAGTTCGTAATGCCCGTGCAAATGAGGTTAGTCTGGACAGATTATTCTTGACATTACCCAAGATCTCAAGCAGAACCTCCTTTTACAGGGTCGAGACAAGTCCAAAACGATCTTGCATGTCCCAGCAAATGACGAGTTTGGATACTCCAAGATAGTAGAGGACGCCGAAGGAATGGACATGGCTATGGAAGCATTCCTTGGAGCTATCTTGAAAGAAATTGGAGTAGCACAGAAGTAATTCTGGGATCTCAGAACCTGAACTTGGTTAGCTGCCAATGTAGAGGTTTGCGATGGAAGTGATCTCGTAGATTGTGTTCTGGATAACAAGCTGAAATGAACGATGTTTGCATTTGGCTCTGCGCTAGTAACCAGTTAGATGATAATGCTGGATTGGCTGAGAGGACGGTTAGGGTATTCAACTTCATCTCAGGAAGGTAAATGCCTGTTGATGTTCAAGATTCTTGCAGTATGAAACAGTACCTCTTTAGCTTCCAACCCTGGAGACTGCGAGGCAGATCCTCCACAGTTGGTGTCGAAGATTGATCGAAGATTTACCCGAATCGACATTGGAGCCTCCTGCGAAAAGACGCTGCGCTTTTTTATCTACCTCAAGATGACCGTTAGTTCTCGCCCTTCAGTGACCGAGACTATTGGACTCCACTGACGTTGTCATATCCAGCACTCCGCAACAGTCCGTTGGCATTGAAGGTGATCTTCGGACAAGATGAATCTGACTCAGATATAGAAAATATAATGAATCTTTCAACCGAAAGCTGAATATCCGATTTCAAAAAAGGGCTTTTCTCCAGACTTTGTATCATGGTTCATTATTGATGGCGTCACTAGGCATTGCTCATGGGAAATTTCGAAAGTGAGTCTATATCATTAACCCAGATATTCTAATTTATCATGAAATATATACGTATGAGTCCAGAAGTAAACCAAAGAAACCTAAGAGTAAACAAATTTTAAAAGAAAGGGTGCCAAAAGAGTGCAGAGAGTTCGTCGGATGTCGTATATTGATAATAAGGAGGATAAAGCTCAAGAGGAGGATCAACAGTGCTTCCACATTTTGACGTAGTCACTGTAAAGAAGACAACACACGTCAGCAAGAGAATCCCGAGGCGGGAGAGACAACATACACCACCATGGCCCGATCTTCAACGTTCGTCGGCCATGTCGGGTACCACTGTGCCAGTGCTTGTGCAAAGTCGTGCGGTGGGTCTAGCAACGAGGCTCGGTGAGATAGAAACTCTCATGGTGCCAAAGGACTGCTCACGTTGTGCACGGTCCAACCACGGTTTGTTACCCTGACTTTCGGGAAACCAGCCGTTTGTGGATCCCACACCGACGTTCATAATTAAATAAAATTCTGAGCGGGTTTAGTGTTAGTACGGTGAGAGGAGTCACAGATTGTGAGCTTACCCTGATCGAATGGAGAAGAGTTGGTGCCATTAATCCATGGATTAGCGAGAGGGACGAGACTTGATCCATTGAACACGACATCGGGAAAGTCGCCTCGGTTGAAGAAAGGTTTATTGAATCGGAAGTCGAGGAGGGTGTGAAGACGGGTGTCAACATAAATACGCCTGAATTATGTGAGAAAGAGGATCTTTGGTGTCAGCATTCGTGCAAATGGGCACAGATTGCAGGAGATAGCGGAAGATAATGGCGCGAATAAATCTCGCCGTCATAGCTGTGTTCAATTGACAACATAAGGCGTGAACGAAAGACACCAGCTCGACGTCAAATTTGACAGGGTGCTCTGTCCAGCAGTTCAAATGTGCGCTACGCCTCGGAGAAAAATAGCAAGTCAAGAGGAAAGATTACCCACAAAAACTCGGGCGTCCATTCCAAGGCATAGGTGTGGAAATCACTCCCGAAGCTTTTTCTCTTGTTGGACCACCAGCTGTAAGATTTACTGACTCCGTTGAGCTCGGGCGAAGGTCCCCAGTTGAGGGACCCTTGAACATAATTCGAGCCACTTTAATGTAAAGGATAGTTGTTTAGTCAATGTGTGCTAGCCGTGAGAGAAGCAACATACCGAGCTGTGTAGCGAAGTCCATTCCCGCGAGATTCTACAATATCAATTTCGCCTACACTCCACAAGAGAATCCGTTAGAATTACTTTGCATAGTGAGGGAAGTCATGAGAAACGCACCACTTCTTGGCCAAGCACCATATACTTCGTCTTTTGGCAACATCCAGATTGCTGGCCACATCTGAAGTTGATTCAGTCAAGGCCTCAGCGGAAAATAAGGCACATACCCAGTCACTGTTGCGTCATCGAACGTAAAAGGCACAGCACAGGGAAGAAATGAAAATCCAGGGTCAGTAAGTGTCAAAAAAGGCAAAACATCCAAATCTGACATGCGAAGAAAGCACCGCCACGATCATTACAATCGGGACTCGGATTCGGAGATATGTGCGTATTGACCGAGGCAGATTCATGAATCTGGCAGACGCGAGAAAAAGAAAAAAAAGAAAAGACAAACTCACCCATTGGGCATCTTAGCTCTCACTTCGACTCTTCCATATCGAATGTTCGCGCTGTACTTGGTGGTCAACCTGGCACTTTGCACAGGGTTAATTACAGTTGCGGCCGTCTTGTTGCTGACTGCTGAGCAACTCTTGAGATATGATTGCGTATCGAAGACTTGTTGGCCTTGATATGTGATATAACCGTTGTTGGGCCGAGTCAAGTTGAAGGTGCAGTCTGTGATGTTGTAGACTGTTCCATCGAAGACGGCATCTGACCCAATGTTGTCTCCTGTCAGTGTCGGCACTATATAAAGGTGACCATTAGAAATGAAAGAGTTGTTATGGGAGGATGTCGTCATATCGAATTGGCCATTTCTGCAGATAGATGGGTCAGAATATGAACTCGTATCTTAGAGGTTTGACTGACCCAAAGCCATCCATATTAACCTCTCTAAAGAACGTTCCACCTTTACCGTCCTTCCCGAATACAGAAGTTTCGTCGTCGAAATTTTCCTCCATAACCAAACACAAGGGCTGTCTGTCGAGGGCCACGTTTTTATATCTATACCAGCTCTGAATACCTCCTCCCGCAATCCCAATGAAGATCGTGATCCATACAATCCAATACGAGAACACAGCTCGTGGATTCTTCTTCGCGAGCCATGGCTTCTCGACTGGACTAGGACCACTATCGACGTCGATCATGTGAGATTTCATACGCGGGACTTTGGTTTTTGGGGCAGCGGCAGCGTTGGTATTGCCAACAGCAGATCCACCTGGTATACCCGGTGATCCTGGTGTAGCTGGGATACTACTGGCGAGTGAACCCATTGAAGAAACGGCGTGAAGGCGCGCCATACTCGACCTTGCGCTCGAAAAAGCAGGGTTTCCGAACCCACTTTGGACGAGAATGGAGCGACGAGGAGCAGCAAAACTTGGGGAGGGGTTTACACCCGATGGAGTAGCATTGGCATTGGCAGCAGCAGCGATGACGCTTGGTGAGAAAGGGTTGACTTGGATGATACCGTTAGGTCCGAGGCCCGTCGACTCACTTCCTGTCCCAATTGTGGGGAAGGATCGCGAGGAAGCAGAAGGGCTAGGTGGTTGTTGATGGATCGAAGGCGTTCTACTTTGGTTGGGAGAAGCGAAAGGATCCGTCGCTGTAGTGATGGTGTTGGCCGTGTTAGGTCGGGAGCCCGTCGAGGTGGACGCTTGCTGGGTTGAGAAAGTCACGGTTTGAGAGGGTAGAGGTGGCGGAACACCTTTTGGGGATGCTGTGTCCGACATAACTTGTAAAAAAAGAGTGGCTGGAATGCTTCAACCTCACGGACGAGGGTTTGATTGGGGGAGAGAAGTGCCTCTTATCCAAGAACCTACAACGAAAGTGTTATAAGAACGAAATTAGCTTGAATGGATTGATTGGTGGGATCAAAGTAAAAGTCCGATGAGAATTAACATTCCCGGATCGGAAGGCACAAAGTACAGGGTAATGAAATATGTTCGTGCCTTCGGCAAGAGGACGAAGCGTCGCAAAAGGATGAATGATTCAAAATATAACTCTTCAGGACAACGAACGGTTATTTGGACATGTCAGTGTACGAGCTTCCGACTGTCAAGTGCCATATTGACCCAAGTAGAGAGGGGAAGATTGATAAGAGCGTCTTTGCTTACCTGTATGAGTGTTTGATACAAGGGAATGTTTGAAAGAATCTGGAAAGGCGTAAGAATACACAAACGCATGCGCAAAGTGACTTATGATTGTACCTTGCAATTATACCGTGCTCGTGTTAGTTCAAACACAAGGTTAGATCTGAAGATAGGATTTGCTCTGCAAGCGCGGTGAGCTGATAAACCCGATCTAACAGGACCTCAACACAATGATATCTGGGTCTGAAAGATCGACAGACCGAGAGAAGTGCGAGGAGAAGAACTGTTTTAAAGTCTGAGAAGCCCGTGACTAGCCACGGGTAAACATATCAAGTCAGATCGAGGTACGAACAGGAAGCTCAACGGAGGATAATTGTTACCTTTAGTGGGAAATTGCTCCTTCAATTATTCAATGATCCACCATGCAAGGACAAATTTGAAAGCTTGGATGGTGGTAGGGTTGTGCGAACGAGCTATGAAGTAGGGGAGAAAAGAGGTGGGTGTGGGATATTTGCGGATGAATAAACTTTACCTTCCGCGCACCTGTGTAGGCTTTCGATCGAACCTGGAATCGAATTCTTGGCGCTTCTTCGCTTTGAATATCGAGAATCAAGGGTCTTCTAAAGGTTCCACCATTTTCTTCTTCTTTCTTTTCACCCCCATTCACAGACAATCTGTAAGGACCTAAAATAGCAATCACAGATTAGGCATGTGGAAAGTTGCTGTTTCAAGCACCGAGGAGGAAAATAGACTGACATGTAACATGGCGTCGGCATAATTGATACATAATTTGCGCATGCTTGTGTGATACATGAATGGTATTGGATGGTATCACCGTTTGGCAGTGCTGATAGGCAGTCCGTTGGAGCGGCCCTGAATTGAAACCTCTAAACCAATAGGGGATACAGGACGTAAGGTGGCCAAAGGAGGGAATCAGGATGCCTTTTCGGAAAAGGGTGAGGTAAATCAAGAGCTCAACAAACGCCCGTACGTACTTTATTGACAGTGAAATACACAGCGCACGGAGTTTGCTGTGTGTATCAAAAATGAGGCTTTATGTCAGCTATTTTATTGACTGGAACCACACGGTTGTCGGGTTTGCAAAGCCTCATTCCGAGGCATGCAGGCATGGATGTGAAAGGTTTGGCAAACTATAATGAAAAGATGATTGTGCGGGGCCTGGATGCACGCTTAAAATGAGTACAACGGAGCTGGGAGTATTAGCTTATCAGCCTGGCAAGGTGAGTCCTGGAAGATTAGAGGGAGCCAGATGTTGTACTTCCTTCTGCTCGGACTCTGTAATTTCGACAGATGGGAGAGATATTTCAAGAATATCATAGTAGGATGGGTACAGCCGCAATAGATTATACATCGAGTCTAGACACGGATTTCGATGAGTACTCAAGGGAGGTATCTTCGTCAGACAGCGAAGCACGAATTTTGATGTATGAAGGCGCTTCTTCGCATACCCGTTCCACTGAACAGCACGAGTGGCCTTGAAATTCACCCGGCTTCGAAGGATCAGTATCAGAGAGTTCATAGATCAAGGTCTTCGAGCTAAGATGCGTTAGAAGCTGTGGAATGGAATGTAAAGACGTCAACAGCATATGATGAAATGCCTAAGGTGCTCGTCATGTAGCTCAGCATCGAGGGATTATTATCCCAGAAATGGCGGAGAACGAGTGGCGCCGAGTGTTATGACCACAGCACAAAGCGGCTTTTCGTCGGTGGGATGTAGAAGAGTGATTATTTGAACAAATTGTCAAATTTTGGCAGGATGAATTTTCGAGGTAAAGGGGGTGGATTTCAGACCGGCAAAAGATAAGCGAGACAGCTGCTGTGTAATACACAGAAAGCAAACTTAGAAAAGTTCTGAAAAGGCGTAATGTGCGCACAAAAACACTGAAGATCGACGTGCGCGAGATTTCAGAGTGGAAGCTAGTACGGCCTGATGTACTCGGAGGTGCCAGATTGGAAAGAAGCAAGGCAGAGGTACCACACGGACACAGTAGCGTGTAAGATACATGTGTTGTTACTTGGAAAAATATCGATTTAGCGAGTGACATGTCTGGCCGTCCATCAAACTTGGTCAAGAAGCGGCCTCGGAAAAGAAAAGAAGAAACCGCGCGGCTTTGAGGACTTTGAGTTCTTCTTTCTCAAGCCAAACAAGTGGCTTATCATAGCTTTGACAGAGGATAATAAAACAAGGTACAAGGTACCGTTGTCAATTTCGAGTAAAGAGTTCGAACGGAGGAGGAACAGGAAAGGAGCCGAGATCGGAGGTGGCAGGATGGGGGACAAATGTGACAAATCCGCTGATGCGTGTGACAGGTTGTAATTACGCCGTGAATGTGACAACGCCCTTGCTCTGTTCCTCATAAAGTTATCAGACCTATGGACGTTCTATTTCCTCGCGATTCACTACCAGGCTTCCCCTTCCGCCGTCTTCTTGTTTCTCAGACGCGGACCTGCTGCCCTTTCGCTGGTGCTTCCCGACGGCCGCCGTGATTTTATTCTTCTAATTGCCAGTCTCTTCGACGTTCTTTTGCCGACTTTACTACCTTAGTCCTTCACCATGGCTGGTGTTACTATCTACAATAGCGACTATGATCTCTGGGATGCTTGGTTGCATAAAATATGTAAGTGTATGCCTTTCTTCGAACTCAAATTTTACCTGACTTTCTGCCCAGATGAGACTACTCAACAGGAAAATTGGTTTATGCCAGTTGAGGAGACCGTCGCCACTGGTGTAGCCATGCGCGTCGAAAATGGTTTTTTTCGTGTGTTTCCGTACGAGAATCCAGCTCTTGTACCATTCGAGGCTGCGGTGAGGAAACTCAACCCAGTCGTTGCGGTCAAGATTAGGAATACCTCCGTTCAAGCAGCTATCCGAAAGATGTTAGTCTACCATTCTAGGCGCATATATGCGCTTTTTCTGACCACGATTAACTTAATTATTGTTGACAGTGCTCCAGGGGATAACTGTCTCTATATCGACAGTAATACGAGGATCCAAATCCTCGACTCCATCGATCAGCTGCCGATGGCCGAGAAAGATCAATGCGGTGCTTTCATCGTAAGTTTAGATTCTTGTCCATGACGAACTTGAGCTAACCTTACTATCTATAGCGTGACGAACGCTCTGTTGTTCTTTGGTCTTATGCTTTGGAAAGCATCATCCCTCTCTGCAAAGAGTTCGAAGAGAAACTTATCAAGCATATCTGGCGCAATCGTGATACACTAGGACACCGTCAGACAGTCTCCGTCACTTCAGCAGGGGTAACACAAACACAAACACCTGTCGTCCTCCTCTCTCGCGAAGGCTCGCAAGATGACCTCAACGAGAAGTCAGACGTCGACCTAGAAGAGATGGCAGTTGTCGAACTTGGGCGAGATAAAGAAGCCACAGAACTAGAAAAGAAAGAAGAAGAGCCGAAGACAATACAAACTCCATCCAAGGGTTCATGGTGGAGCTGGAAGTTGCAACCTCGTGCTCCAACGTCGCCGTCTTCTGACGCAGAAAAGGGGAGGAAAAAGAAGGAAAGAAAATTGGTTCTCATTGGACCGATTTATGCGGGCATTGGTGCTGCAATCGCTGCCTGTTAGTCTAAATGCTTTTTTGTTGTTGTTTTGGTCTGGGTGATGTTTTTCTCACACATGATCATTTCAGTCTTCGCTTCTTCTGGTGTTTCCGTGCTTCTCCAGGAATTCGCTCTCGACGGAGACCTGACTCGTTTTGCCCTTGTTGTCACTTTACCGGTTATCTACTGCGTCTCCATCGTAAGTCGCTTTCTCTGCTACACACGTAGGGTAACCCATTAACGATTTGGCTCAGTTCTTTTGTTTACAACTCATCGGAAACGTTTGCTTGGTGTAAGTTACAATCTTCGGTATGATACGAAAACCTTCGATTGCTCACTATGCTTTTCAGCTTCGGTCCGGTCGCTCAATACCATGAAAATTCGATGTACTACTCTGCACAGAAGCCCGAACCAAATCCCGATGTAGATCAGAATCTTCCGCATATCACTATTCAAATGCCGGTCTACAAGGAGAGCTTGGAGTTGACCATTGCGCCATCCGTCTACTCGGTCAAGAAGGCCATGCAAACATACGCGCGACAAGGTATGATTTCCAAACAAAATTCAAAGCCATCTGCTCAAAATGTGTAGGCGGTACTTCAGCCATTTTCATCTGCGACGATGGTATGCAAGTTCTTAACGAGGAAGATCGAAATGCTAGGATAGCATTCTACGCCAATCATAACATCGGTTGGACGGCCAGGCCAGGCCATTCATCTGCACCTGGTGCATTCAAGCGTGCTGGCAAATTCAAGAAAGCTAGCAAGTACGTTTTCGTTTTTTTATCTTGGGTCCATCTGTTTATAACCTGTACCTATAGCATGAACTATGGCCTTCGTCTCTCTCTCAAACTCGAGAAATTTCTTGCAGAGCTCATCACTTCCGGCGCTGAAGATACCGTTGACGAGTCTCTCGAGGATCGTGCCATGAAGATGGCTCAAGACGAGATCTATGAGGAGAGCGGCAGGCAATTCCGACCTTGGTGTGCTAACGGCAAGAGTTTAAGAGTGGGAGAGATTATTCTCATCATTGATTCTGACACCGTCGTGCCGGAGGATTGTTTCAGGGATGCTGCGAGGGAGATGTATGAGAGCCCAGATGTTGCTATTATCCAACACGAATCAGGTATGTTTCAACCTCTTGACAGCTCAGAAGTCCAAATGCTTATATTCATCTGATTAGATGTCTTGCAAGTCGCCCACCATTACTTTGAAAATGGTATCACCCACTTTACACGTCGTATCAACAAGTGTATCTCTCTCGGATGTGCCAATGGCGAAGTTGCACCTTTCGTCGGACATAATGCTTTCCTGCGTTGGTCGGCGGTTCAAGACGCTTCATTCATTGATCCTGCAGATGGTCAGCGCAAGCAGTGGTCAGAAGCTAACGTATCGGAAGATTTCGATTTGGCTTTGAGGTCTCTTTTGAAGGGATATACGTTACGTTGGGCTACTTATTCTAAGGGAGGCTTCAAGGAGGGTGTCAGCTTGACGGTCGTAGATGAGTTAGCAAGGTGGCAGAAATACGCTTATGGTCAGTTCCCGACTACGATCTCTCAGGTCTTGCAACATCCTTCTGACAATGCTCTAGGTTGCAACGAAATTATTTTCAACCCTCTCGTTAAGTGGTGGCGTAAAGGTCCTATCAGTCCCCAGCTCAGCGGTTTCGTCTGGTCTGCTGCACCTGTTCATTACAAGATTGGTATGATGTCTTGTAAGTGGAGCTATTATTGTTTCTTCCAAGTAATCAAATTTACTGATGCTTCCTTTCCAGATATGTTCTCATATTGTAAGTCATTGGTCAACGATCTATTGCGACAATGTGGTTTGAATTTTCACCTTGAGGCGATGTTTGTCATGTCATGTCATGTGGACTGGATTTACACCCTGTCTCTCTTGACGGTTACGCCGTATTCGCCTGTAGTTGACATTCTCGACGTTGACGTTCGTAACTTGGTTACCAGGAGCCGTCTTATTCTCTTACTTTCTGCTCTATTCTTGGGCCGTTTGATAGATCGCTGATCTCCGTATTCTTCCTTAGATGGTATTGCCGCGTCCATGATGGGTTCAATCCTCAATTACCTCCTCCTTGGGCTTGCACCTCAAATCGACCGCTTTTACCTCCACTCATTCGAAATCTTCTTGGCATGTACAGCCGTGTTCCCCGGTCTTGGTAATGTGGGATATACACTGCTCGAGTATCGACTCGGGCATCGTAACTTCCTCGGCGCTTTGTTTGAGAATCTGAGATGGATTCCTTTCTTGTAAGCCGATTTTCGTTGATTATGTATGAACAAGGTTGCTAACAAGATGATTCGTAGCACGTTCTTCTTTGGAGGATTGAGCATCCATCTTTCAACTGCTTTACTCGCCCATTTGTTCTCTTACGACATGTATGTCTCTCCATTCGTACTTTTTGGCTCTTGCTGATCGCGACTGTCTGATTTTGTTAGGACTTGGGGCTCTACAGGCAAAGAAGTCGAACGTTCATCCTTCTGGATTGAAGTACCTCGGATTTGGCAAGGCTTCAAGTTGACTTTCACGATCTGTTTCTTGTGTATCGCCATGATGATAATTTTCACCACCAACGCTGTGCCATTCGATTGGCAAATTCCGGGATGGGAATGGGCATTGATCATCCCATTGGCGCTCGTGGTTGGAAGTCATATGTTGCTACCGGTGCGTGCTTTTGATTCTTATGCTTTGCTATTCGGCGCTGATTCTTTCTGTTGAGCAGATTGTACTCAACCCATGGTTGATGATCTTCTCATATTAGGACGACATATTCGAACCATAGAAGACGAACAACATTCATTTGTACTCTACCTCTCGTTTCTTCGGACACCCAAACCTTTTCTGTCATTACTCTTGACTTGTCTACGGGTTGATTATTACTACTATCCACGACTTCATCGTGCTACATCTTACATATTGTTTTGGGTTTGTGTTGGACTTGTATATCTTATGGCAACCTACGTCTTTGCTCGGGCTTGACAACCTGACTTTTGGGTATATATTATAGACTTTCTGGTAGACGATTTAACAGTTTTGAACTTTGAATTGCACCTGCGCAACGTACACCAATTAGATTGACAACAGTCAAGCAGGAGGATATGGAGGTGCCACTGATGGTGAGAAGCTAATGAGAATCACATTATCACGTGGCTAACCTCGTCTGCTGAACCAAATGCAAAAGTAGCAAAATCACCACCCATTTTCTTCATGTACTTCTGTCCCCTTCGGGGTGACATACGAAAAAATTGGAACGATACAGAGAAGATTAGCATGGCCCCTGCACAAGGATGACACGCTTTCCCGGAGTGGTAGACCTACGGGTCTCAATATTTATTTTGTTCTTAGTTTCTATACGCTGCGGTCTGGTTGGGATTTGAATTCAATTTAATTTTTTCTACAAAGTACTAGCGTTGAATGTACAAGGCAAGAGTGTGTCTTTTTCATGTATCTTCTATAACTTTGACAGTCTTAAACCCGAATGTGTATTACTAGAATCTAGCGCAATAACGATTTTCCCAAATTGATTTCCTGACTTCATCAACTCAAATCCTTCTTCTGCCGCTTCTAAACCCTCTACGACATGTGATACGACTGGAGTTACACGGTGCTGCGCAATGAATTCCGTTGCGTCTTTCAGATCCTTGAGAGAGCCTAATGTTGAACCTGAATGTCGAGATAAGTTCCATCACAGTGATTGATTTGAGGAATGTAAGTTGAACCTACCAATGAGTTTCTGGTTGGCGAGTACATCTCGCATTGTGAATGTGATCTTTGGGCTTGCAGTCCTGGAGTACGTCAAAAATGTTCAGTATCGCATTCCACAGGAGTCGAACAGACGGTAGACGAACATCCCGTAGCATACAACCTTTCCTCCTCGTTTCAGGGTCCGACGAAGTTGGTTCATGAGGTCGCCACCTGCTGAATCAATCACTGCATCCAGTTTTGAATTTTTGTTGTCATGTTCATGGAGGAGAATCTCGAGCTTCTTCGGCCAGTCGTCTTCAGATTTGGTAAGTCTTGGTATTTCCGACCATTTTACAAAAACCGAACTTACCCTCTTTGTAATTTACTCCACCTTTGGCTCCAAGCGAAACAGCCTTCTGGATCTTATCTTGTGAGCCGCTGGTCACAAAAACGTTTGCACTCATTGCAAGACAGAGTTGCATTGCGACCAGTGCTACGCCTCCACCGATTCCTGTGATGAGGACATTTTGACCAGCTTGAACTTGAGCATTGACCGCAACAGCTCTTTAGAACGTAAGCCAATACGAAGTAGAGCTTGACAAAATAGAAGAAACCGACCTCCAGCTGGTGATACCTGCGACTGGCCATGTCGCTGCGTGAATATCGTCCAAGTGGGCCGGTGTTGGAAGAACATGATCTCTTTCCACGACAATATATTCGCAAAATGTTCCGATTTTTGGATAGGTTGTGCCTCCCACTGTTCCGAATCTGAAGATAACACGATGATTGGTGTGAGTTATTCTGTGAGCCTGCTTTACACGAACGTACTGGGATTCGGGTGCGTCTGGATGATCGTGCCACCCTCGAATGGGGTTCAAGAACACTCGTGTATTAAGAAGAGGATCGTTTGGTCTGCCTGACGCAATGACGGTTCCTGTTTAAATGAACAACAGTTAAGTCGGGTACGAACGAAAGGGAAATGGATGAACAACCTAACCTGCACCATCCGCACCCATCACACCACCAAAGTTGATGGCGGGATATTGACCCTTTCGTATCCATACCTAATGGACTTTATGGTTAGTAGACTTCACATTGCGGGCTGAGTAGCTGTGACAGACCTCTCTGTGGTTGAACCCCGTTGCGTTGATTTTAACCATAACCTCTGCTGGTCCAGGTGGTGCAAGTGGAAGCTCGACTAGCGCAGCGTCATGATATAGAGATTTCTTGAAGTTTTCACTTTTCTTTATTATAATCGCTTTAGTTGATGGAGGCAATTTGAACCCTAGTGATTTAGCCATCACTCGAAGCTTAGTGGTGCAATGGCGGGATGACAAGAAGCGTAAGCGCGGATGAGCGCACGGTTCGAAGTTGCCGACATCCGAGCAGATTAGATAAGAGAACCCAAAAATTGATTCGGCAATACACCTCTGATTCGGACTTGCTGCAACAACTGTGAGTAGGATAAGCGCTGTCGACTCTTTTCAAACATCAAATACGCCAGATATGTACATAGCTTTTGGTACTTCAGGTCCTTGATTTAAGTTGGGCTCGCGATCTTCTTCAGAGTAAGCGATACAAAACCAAAAATATACCAACTTTAATCTAAAAGAAATCCTCGTTTTTCGAGCTTTTGCTTTAATTCTTGTCTCTAGTATGCTCCTTGATCAAGAAACCCTTGCGGGCGCTTATTTCTTCGTTGTCATCCGCGCGAGCTTAGGGGTAACCATCACGTGTGCCATAGCCTCATGGCCCGATGAAGCTACTCCGATAACGCTTTCTTGTTCCTGAATTCCACCATCTAACCATCTATCATTCAACATACATCTCCACCAGGGATTCAAGAAATTCTTCAGCCATGCCTGCAGTCCATGGCCCAAATGACCCACCTCAAACCGCGAATGCAGTACCCCCTAATTCCTTCAGGGTTCTCGTAACAGGGTTTGGGGTGCGTTCATTGTCGTCTCCCATGAAAAGTCCAGAATATCGGCAACTTTTCATGCTCGTTATTTACTCCAGGATGCTAATGTCTTTATATTTGTTACGTGACTTTAGCCCTTTATGCACTACGAAGTGAATCCATCATGGCTGGCTGTTCAGCCGCTTCAGAACGTGGTGCTCCATACAGACATCGACCCAGAGAAGGTCAAAGCATCAATGCCTTCAGTAGCTTCGACGTCTCCAACAGCCAAACTGAACGGAGCGATGGTGAATAAAACCGCTGTCAAAACTCCACCTCAGCCTCCTTTCGAGATTCCCACAACCCCTCGCCCAATCCACATAACGACCTTCAAGGTACCTGTTCTTTATGAATCAGTCCTCGAGAAAGTTCCTCCTGTACATCTCCGACCCCCTGTACTACCAGAAGATGCCCCAGAGGATTGTGCAACTCCGCCTCCAAACGGGTATGACTTTGTGTTCCACATCGGTGTTGCGGGTCGTGGACCTCTCCGCATGGAACGAATTGGTCATAAACTTGGGTACCACATGAAAGATGCTTCGGGGAAGTATGCACCTGTTGTCAAGGTCCTCCCGAAAGACTTTTCGAGGCGTGAAGGTGGTAATGGGAACGATGCTTTGACGGTTGAGTCGTCGGATGGGTTGTCAGCTGGAGGAAGCACGTTCGTTAGTGTGAACGGTATGGTAATAAGCCCCGCGGAGAGTGCGGAGAGGGAACGACTTGGGATGGATATGGTGGAAGGTTCCATTAGCGCTGATACTATTTCGAGGCCTTCGAGGGGATTCGGTGTTGGATATGAGAACTGCCACGAAGAATACACGACCGACATCGATGTAACGAGGCTGGTTTCTGATTTAAAGAAGGATGGCGTCGAGGTTTGTCTTCTTTCTGTCTTCTGCGCTTGAACATTGACGAACGGGCTTTTCGAATAGCAAATATACTCTTCAATGGACGCCGGTCATTATCTCTGCGACTTCATCTACTACTGCTCTCTAGCCGAAGTCAAACGGACAGCCAAACCATACGAAGAGAAACGACGTACACCCCAGGTGCTCTTCCTGCACTGTCCGCCTGTCAACCAGCCTCTCTCGACGGAACAGGTCACAGATGCGATCAAGAAGATCATCGTCTGGGTGTGTGGAGAGATTATGATCCAGCAAGCAAGAGACGATGCAGCGGCGGCTGCGGGTGTTTCTCCTGCTGGTGCACCTCCAGGGGCTTCGGGTTCACAGAAAGTTATAAAATCATAGCCAGTACTTGCTCGCCATCCAGTGCGGAAGATTTGCAGGATCTAGTGTGTATTGCTTATATTTGTGTTGTACATCACCGGTATTGTGTTATTTCGTTGTCGGGCGACTTTCTTTGCGTTTGCTGCGTTCTTCCACTTATTGTCAAAAGCGTGGTCTAAAGATTTTGGCAGACAAATAAGGGAGGTAAGACTGGGGAAGTTCAAGCCTCATTTGACAACCCCGCGTTCAGTAGCCGTCAGCCTTTAGAACCTGGGTTGGAGATTTCGGGAAAGGCTCGTCCGTTCAACCATGAACTGCCAGTAAGGAAGGTAGCCTGTGAATAAATATGCAAAATTGCTTTTGAAGTTATTAAATGCATGCCATTCAATGGAGGCCTATATGAAAAAATAGATAGAGAAAGGTTGTATCCTGAAACCAAACGTTTAGGAAACAGGCGGAAGGTTTTGGTCATGGAACTCACAGGGGACTATTACTGCGTTGACATGAAATTGCGATCTTTGATAGCTTGTCTATTGGCATTCCTCCTTTCTACACGTTCTTTCTTGCCACCCGGGGCGTCATCTTCATGCACCTTTGGCTTCAAAGTGCTCCAAAGCCATTCCGGGTACTCTTCGTCTGGCTTTGCAACCAGAGGTGGTTGGCCTTTCAGATAGTTAACACCTGTAAGGACGGTATCTTGCACGCATGAAGAGCGTAGACTGGTCGCAGCAGCGGCTGAGTCAGAAGCTGCAAAATTGCGGAGGTAAATATAGCAAAATTACTAGTCAAAAGCTGCTATACAAGTCACCTTTTGCTTTTTTGCCATCTTTCTCCGCAGAAGAAGTTGCTGCTGCGCTCGCGTACCTCCTGTATACGCATTGAAATCTAGAAGAAGATGCGACGGAGGTCCTGAATACAGCTTGCAGTGACATCTCGCCGTTCGGTGGGTGCACAAACAGTTTCTTCGTCGCGTGGATCACGCGTCGGAAGCGATTATTGTCCCTTGTTTCATTTCAAGGACGATGAATAGCAGTCGTGTGAACCATCTAGGAGCTTAAGACCAGTGCTAGGCCACGCCCTCGACGTCGCTGGGTCGCCTGGACTGACCATTGACTGTGTGCAATGAAATCAAGCTTTCACTTCTTCATAAATATATGACGGATCCTACGTCTCTAAATTATTATGAAGCAGCCTGGCCAGTGGGGGCCAGTCACCGCTGTATCGCTTTGCTGACTGTTCCTGCTATCCGTATCCCGCTTAAATTCGGTGGTTATGATTGCCGATTGTTTTCGGTGGTGCCACTTACATAGGTTATGTGTTATGTTTTTGTCTTACGTGAACTAAGGTTCCATCCTTATTTTGCGACACCGACGGAAGTTTAGCCTGAAGGCTGAATTTAATAGGTATTGGGGGTTTATGGTCTGGAAGTTGTCTGGGTGGCGGCTTGATGTTGGGCACGGACTCCGGAGCTGGTATTCTATCCGTCGGTATGACCATTTCTGACGCTATAAATCTCTTCCGCTGATCTAAAATCCAGTCATTCAGCCAACGCGAACTAATCATGGCCACCTAATGGATCAATCGCCATCATTACGGAACTGCGGTGAGTTAAGGGTATCTGTATTTATATAAGCCACCACGTCCTTGTTTTTTTCCTGTCCTTACATTGGATGTTCATTTGTCCTCAATTCGTCTTTTGTCCTTCGCTGTTTCCTCGGTTACCGGTCGTGGTCGGCTTTGACTGAAAAGTCCTGAACTTCTACCGCCGGATCCGGAGAACAATTGATACTTTGACATCCACCAACATATCTCCTCTGATCGAAGACACGACAAGTCATTGCAGTGGGAGTTCCTCGTTGTGCTTGAGGTCTCCTGAACAAATCCCTGACCAACCACAAGGCGATTTAATTGGTGCGTTTTGTTAGCCTGTCGTAATAATTCCCCTTCATATTTATTTCACCCTTCTAGTGAGTCACGGAAACGCCGCTTTCATTGTTTTAAAAGCCACGTTCCTTGACTTTCGGCCTTCATAGGATTCATTCCATCTGTCATCCAGGTGGCACATATATAAGGGGTCACCGCTGGCCAACATTCTCCTCGACTTTTTATTCCCCGACCGTTCGCCAGTGGCAAACTATCCTTTAACGACATTAACGACCATCATGGATGCCGGACAAGTGGACTCATTCAACTCATCTTCGCAAATCGATGCGTACCTCCTGGATTTTCATCCTCATCCATCCACCTCTCGCCCCAGACGCAAATCGCGCGCTGCATATCCCGGAATCACAGGTCACTCTTGGTTGCGGAGACCTTGCTGGGAAACTTCTTTCGCCAACGACTCTAGCTCTTCCGAATCAGAAGATAGCGACGAAGACGACTACTCGTGGTACTACAAAAACCCAGATCGGTACGTCTGGCGACCAAGGAAGAATCGTGTAAACCGCAAGGTCGGGCAGCGACCTGCCAAGCTCGATCTCGATCTCTCAAACACCGAGCCACTTGCATCGAAAAAGTATTCTCTGCCATCACCGACTGCCCCTTCACCTTTGTTATCACCTGGGTCAAAGCTGTTATGGAGGGACGACTTTGGGTTCCCGGAGCTCTTCGAAGGCTCCCAGAAAGCAAGGTTACAACCAATGCCTACATCCCCTTACACCAGCAACCCACCATCTTCTCGCTCTTCTTCGGAAGGTAGAGCGTTGAGTTGGGTGAACACACCCACATCCTCCATGGAATCCTTCGACATTACTTCCGAAGAGCGTCGTACCAGCTGCGATTCCTCGACTAGAATCAGGCGGCGAGGTCATGCTGCGTGGCTCGAGAGTTGGCATTCATCGCCATTCTTCACGTCCGAACCGTCAGTCTACTGAGTGCCAGTACGGTTGATGGTAGTCATTTTTCTTCGATCTGTTCGTTACGTCTATTCACGCCCTTCATTCTTTTTCTCCACTATTTTTTCTGTATATTATATGACCATACCTTGATGGCACCTCTACCTTAGATCGCTTTGTAGCATGGTTAATTGTTATCTTAACTCACCTATACATGTAAAAGGTTATAATTCTATTCCATTCTGATTTACTCAGATCACTTTCTTGCATGTACGTTGGCAGAAAAGCGAAGTGTCGATCAGAGTTTGGATCCAGAGCATGATACTGTTGAGCAAAGATCTTGTACATTCACTATACATATGGTACTTAAACCATCCTCTGGCTATCGTTCTCTGTAAGCGGTTTGTATTCGTCGTCCTTCTCATCGTAGTAGAACGCCGGCACCTGTTTTCGCTTCATGCCCTTCTTATTAGTCGAAGAAGTGGATGAGGCGCCGATGGGAGTAGGAGCTGTACCGTCAGACGTCGTAGGCTTCGACACTACTGAGCCAGTCGGAGTTGAACCTGGTGCAGTGGTAGTTGATTTCGTGAAGCCAGGGGAAACTCCCTTGGTCGCATGGGGCACTGCAGAACTTGAGGAACCCTGGTGGTTGTGATGCTTCTTATCTTGGTGGCGTTCGTGACTGTGGTGGTGCTTCTCAGTGGCAGTGGGGGCGGGTGCACCACTAACAGAGGTCGTGCTGTGGTGTTTGCGGTGATGTTTAGGATGATGTTTATGGTGGTGTTTATGGTGGTGTTTATGGTGGTGTTTATGGTGGTGATGTCCGGTCGCAGTGGCGGCGGGTGCGCCACAGGCAGACGTAGATGTAGCGTGGTGGCGCTGGTGGTGATGCTTATGGTGGTTGTGGTGGTGATGCCCAGACGCAGTGGCGGAGGGTGGACCACATGTAGAAGACGCGTCGTGATGTTTGTGGTGGTGTTTTCCTGAAGCAGTTGGGGAGGGAGTGCTACCAGTAGAAGATGTGCCCTTGTGCCCGTGGCGATGTTTATGGTGGTATGCTTTCCCAGAGCTGGACGGGCTGGGTGCCTCACTAGCGAGAGAAGCAGGTACCGAGCCAGCGCTGGAAATAATCGCAGAAGCACCCACGATGGCGCTGCTGTCGGTGGGGGTCCTGGGATGAAGCCACCTTAGAAAGACATTCGGTGAACATATTTCGAAACACTTACGGGGTCAGATCGCCTGAGGTACTTGCGAGTGGTGCAGCAAGGACCGAGAGAAGAGAAGCCAAAACAATCAAGGAGGTACTGAAATTGATTTGAACCATCTCGAGCTGTTTAGAAATTAGAATGCACAAGGAGGTATGTAGCTTGAAGCGATCGACGCTGAGCTGTAAGGGTGAGACCGGCTAAAGAACAGATAGTTCTGCTCCAGAGTTTATATACTGTTTCATTGCCGTAGATATATCAAGATCCACATGGTGCGCTACAGCTGCGAGAGGGCCCCGTCGGCTAACAGGTCGTTCTTTAACCAAGTTTAAGCAAAAATAGCTGATGTTGCAAAGGTTAGACTGAAGTAGAGTTGTGCGTATTTTTCCTTCTAGATCAAGCAATACAAGTGAACGAAGCCTAGTAAATAGCCTGAAATTAGCCCAGCAGGTTGCGCCAGTCAGCAACAGCGTTACGAAAGCGCGAAGCATCAAGAAGATACATTCCCATTTCTCACGCCATTATCGGCAGTGCCGCAGCGCTTGCAGCGCTAATCATGCAAGCTATTTACGCGATTCTATACACCCAGTAAATGTATTTCATGCCGAAAGACGCGCTGTGATGCTTACAACGCGTGATCGGGACTTGTGTGTCTTGTCGAAGCGACGAAATTTGTCTTGATTGGCGAGGCGGAAACGCTTGTGGCAAGCGGTTGACTCGCAGTTGCACAGTAGTTGCACAGACTCATTCTGTGATCAACTGCAATTGCTTCACTGCTTCAAGTGAGCATTAAGTCGATATTATTGAAGAAGAAGAGCAAAAAAAAGTTGAAATCATCGCAACAGCTAGTTGCTTGAATGAAGGCTGTTTTGACAGTTAATATATCTATTTACCGGAGAGAAATAGAGAGAAATTAATTGACTGCACATTTTGCCGATTCACCCTGAATTTTCTTGATAACCATACTTAAACCACACTGCGAATACCTTTTTGCTCTCAAGCCCCTATCAGTGCGCTGAATTTGATCAGATCAAGTTTCACTCACGTGGGCAACGCGTTCCCGTTCAAAACTTGGTACCGTAACGGCGTAACCCTTGCTGTGTAACTCTTAACTCTGAAGCTCCATGATTGATTTCATCGAAGGTGAAAGTTCTATTGAGATTATCAAATCTTATATGTGGAGTCAACATCTACAGAGTTTGTACGCGCTGCTTTGACCCTCGTGGGCATGAGTGGCAACTTTTCCATGGCCCGAAGCAACTACTGTAAATGAGAACAAAGCAGCCGGTTCAGATTCGCTAAAAACAATGCGTCGCTATCTTATGCCGCTGGTTACAATAAACACCATGGTCGGTGATGCGAATTGCAACATTGGTAGGCCACTTTTAAGGCCTTCGGCTCATGCTATTGACTCCAAACGGCCCATGATAAAGCTGGATACCTTTCCTTTCAACCATTCTCAAATAATTCTACCTCCTTTCTGGCTGGTTGGTCTGGACACTTTACCCTTCCTCTCATTTTTGCTCTTTCTTGCCACCGCGCACAGCGTGGAGATTATACCCAGCCTGGCTACACACTTGCTATCCTCGCGATTCATCAACGCGTCAAAGGGACATACACATTCCTATTCACAACTAGCAAACGTTCAAGATGCTAATTCCTCGCAGTCCTCGTTCTTCATCTCCTACACCAGACGACAAACAGCTACTCGACAAATCCTATCTTTTAACCACCTCACCAGGCAAAAAACAGCCCCGAATCCTTGGTACATCGTCTGCTACATTGTATAGGCCTGAGGACGGCCGCAAAGTCACGCTCACAGATGTATCCCAATCGCATTGGCCATCGGACTCCATGCCACCGACTCTATTGTCTTCTCCCACATTGTTACAATTCGCAGAGCCATTCAGTCAGATAACTTGCGCGTCGAAGTCTCGATCATCGAGCTTACCAATGGCTGAGCCTGTACCACCCTCTGAAGGTATTACACACTCGTTTTCCAATCCTCCATCTCCCTCTTCTCGATCCAGCAGAAAGCGATCGTCCTCTTACAACGACGACAATCGCTTCGAGTACGACCTCATGCATCCTATTCCAGTCCGAGAGATAGCTCCAAAACGTCGACGGCTTTCTGTCAGGCAGCCTTATGGTGGACCGAGGGCTTGCGCATCGATAAGAAGCTTTTCCTTGCCAGATAATCGATCGGAGTTTAGTAAAACTGCTACATTTGTGGATGAGGCTACGTCCTCGCATCCTGAAGCGAATCGACAAATGTCATTCGCTGTGCACTCAAAATTGAGCTTCGCTCAATCCAGTCACTCCAACTTCATCCCCCCAAGATCGCTATCGTCGGATTTATCCTTCACAGAGCAGGAACGTCACATCCACCCTCTACCCTTCCGCCCTGGTTTTAGCTCCGTAGACTCCGTGAAAACCCTTAGCGATCCCGGAGTCTCGAATAATACACCTTCGTCTGGCGAAATGATACCAAAGAAGGCATTGTCCAACAAGAAGTCTCGAGGAATATCGCCTCGACATTATCGTAAATTCAAGCTATCATCTTCGAAGGCGAACGGTGAAAGTTGCAAAACCAAAACGATGAAGCCTGGGACAGCGTTCCTGGCCAAACTCTGTAATCAGCTCAAGCCTGGAAAGGTTTACAGAGTGCCGTAACATCGGTAAGAGTACCAAGATATCTCGTGTCCTAATAATACCCACATTTTTATCTCTTCGATATGTAATTCTACTAGGCTATCCAGTGTCTCTTCCTCTCACCCTTTGTACCTCTACGCACGCTCATTCACGGACTTCTTCCTAACTCCTTTCTTTAAGTACCACAGACCAAACATCGTCAAATATTATAAGACCCCTGCCACTCTTGATGAAAGTTTTGTCAAGACATGACCCCAGGCACTTGCGACTTTCCACAACACCCGAATCGTCGAATTCTTGTTCTGAGAGAAAATCCTAAATATGTCGCACCCGATGCATCATCAAACATTTCTGCATTATACTCCGCCAGGGGCTCCACAGCAACATCCCCAAGTCCAACAGCACCAGCCCGTAACCCATGTGGCCCCCAAGGACACCCAACGCCTGCCACCACCAGTACAAGCTGCAGCTGCAGCACCTGCTGTAGTCGCTCAGCCAATAGCGTCAACGTCGGCGCAACCTCAGCCAGCCGGACCTGTGGTCGCAAAAGGTGATTGGACCAAAGATCTTGTCCAACTCGCTAAAACTGCAGAGCTAAAGTAAGGAGTCAACCTGTTAGACATATGTTAAATATATTCATCAGTTCTCACTAGAAAACATGCTTTGACGTTGCAGCTTCATACCGCGCATATTCTGTCAGCTCATGCCAGTCTAGAGCAAAAAGAAAAAGCTCTTCAGGATCTCCTCGAACAAAAGAATAAGTTGGTATAGCTATCTCCAAATGCTAACCGTATCTAATTCTGGATGTAGGCTTGAAAGTGAGCGAACCAGGCTTCTGACGAGTTTGAGGGAGGTATGTCGCTGAAGCGAACCCATCCGCGAATCAGTTCTAAAAAATCTTTCTTATCCACAGATCAACGAAGACAGGGATCGCGTAGGTGATTGTTGGCCGTCGTTTAGCTACTTGCTAATCGATAAACTGTTCTAGTCTGATATATCAGAAGCTCAGATCAGGAAGGAGTGCGTATTCCTTGGTTTCACTTTGACAAAGCATAATCTTTTTTTGATTGCATAGGTGCAACGATACACGCTCTAAGATCGAACAACTCACGAATGGTGACTACGCTGTCGCTAAGACTGACGTCGATAAACTACGAGCCGAGCTCGGGCAGCCTCCTATGCCCAGTTTACAAGAAACTTTGGAGGAACGCAAGTCACAGTAATTTATCCCATGGCTATTTGTGACCATCCTTCCTGATAATTGAATAGATACCTGAACGAGCGTCGACTGAATGGTACTGCGTCTCAACAAACAGCATCCTCTTCCGCTAGCGCCAGTGCAGCTAATTCCGGGACAGCGGCTAAGCGACCAGCACCAGCCACTACAGGGTCCTCTCAAGATGGTCAAGCCGCTAAACGCCCTCGAGGGCGTCCAAAAGGGAGTAAAAACAGGGCAAAAGGAAGCGGAGATGGGGCTGCTTAGTGCTAAATTTGCCTTCACGAGCAAGTCAACAACGGTATGACGAAGCATCGGCTGGCATAGCCGATATACTGGAGGGACAAAGGCTCTTTCCGTGCAATCTTGACGCATTTGCCGATCGCTTGATGCTTGAAACAGACCACGACGTTCTGTCTACGTTTTTTTCTTGGTATTTTGGCTGTCTTGATAATACCTTCGCAGAAGCGAAGTGCGACTTCGGCTACTGCGTTGCAAAATCGCTGATTCTTTTGGATTTATCCCACTCCAGAGTATCTTTCTTGGGACTTGTTTCACGGTCTAATACTCCCAGTTTGTGAATGGCAGAGCCCGCGATCTACTTTGCAATATATTCAGATGGCTTATTCCAACTCAACAGTCTTCTTCTTGATTCCCTAAGCCTGATCTGTTCGCGAAGATGTAGAGGAAATACTCGCGTCTCTTTTCTAGGCCCTTTTAGGTTCCGACGCTTTACCACCCGCCTATCAAAGCACGAGATGCATCATCCGGTGATCTTGAGACCGCAGAGCCTCCAGTCCTCCTGCTCACATTATGCTCGATTGTCTTTGATAGTTCTCTAGGTGGGATAGAGCCAATGATTTTGGTATATAAACCCTACCCCTCCTTCCAACTTTCTTCAGCCGGTCTCACCACAACACAACAACTAAGCGTCGATCGCTAGTTTCAATCAACAAATTATCCCTTGCAATCTTCGCCTCAACAACTTTTCTCAATCAAAATGGTCTACTTCAAAACTGCTGCTTCCGTCCTCATCGCCGCCGCTGCGATTGCTCCGGTTCTTGCTGCTGGTCCCGTTCCCAAGGTGGATCCCATCAACCTTCAAACGTTCGTCTCCATTATTTCTTTACATGTTTTGGTTTAATTAACGTGTACTTCATTTAGTCGTGATGTGTCTGAGGTCAAGGACTCTGAGGTGAAAGACGAGTCCCACCACAGTCATCAACATCACCACCATCGGGCAGCACAGGCCCCTACCAATGGGGAGGAGGTGACGATTGTGGTTCACAATCGCCTCGAAGATGAGATCGACGGAGAAGGTCAACAGGCCCACAAGAAGTCGCATCACGGTCACCGCAAGAGCCACAGCCATCGTCAGAGGCACTCTGGCGAAGAACAGGAGATGGAGGAAGACATCACTATCGTTATCCACCCCGAGCATAGCAATGGCGAGCGCCACGCTCACAGACACGGTGCTCACCGCAAGGGTCACCGCTCTGCCGGCAGTCATCGTCGTCAACATGGCCATCGCAAGTCGGTGGACTCGTACGACGAGAGCAGCGAGCGTCCCCACCACAGTCACCACCGTCATTCCTCCTACCGCCAGGAGAATGAAGATTCTGAAGATTATCGTCCTCACCACCACCGCCACCACAGCTCTGCCCGCCACCACCACGGTCACCGTTCGGCAGATCAGCGTCAATCCGACAATTCCAATGTTGCCGATGATGAGGTCGAGAACCGCCCCCACCACCACCGCCATGGTTCCTCTCACCGACACGGTCATCGTTCAGCCAGCCACCGTCACTCCGATGACTCAAATGACGACGATGGTTACGAAGGCGAGAGCGCTCCTCACAAGCACCACCATGGCCACCGTCACTCTTCTCACCGCGCTGCTAACTACAGCAACGATGGCTTGAGCGCCTCTGAACGTACCGACGACATTCAGGGTGATCATGCTTCTCACCACCGCAAGCACCACCGCAAGCACCACCACCATAAGAAAGCTCAAGGCGACGAGGAACGCTCCGAGTCTTCCGAAGAGCACACTCACCGCCACTCCAGGTACCGTATGGATAAGAAGAGGCTCAGTCACGGAAACTTCGATGGAGACAACCAAGAGTCTTTCAGGTACAACGACCTCGATTAAATTAGGTATTTGGTAGGATTCGTAGCGGGAAAGGCCTTCTTCTAGACCATATGGTTACCAGTACATGCAGTTTGTTATTTGTGATACAATGATGAATTTGCCTGCCTACACTAAGGCGATGTACAGAATGTGTGTGTGACCTTGAGATCTTGTGGCTTTGCAGCAAAGTCTACAGTAGCCCATCTGAAATTCTCGGCGTCGATAACCTCTGCTTCTTGCAAAAGCACCTGACAGCTCAGCGCCCAAACTTTAGCAGAGGCTGACAACTCGTTTCGAGAATATCGCTGCGGACGGCGGCTTATCATTGAAGATTATTATCAAAATACAGATTGCGCAGCACTTCCAATCGCAGTGTGTTGTACAACGCTGAATTATCTGCTGCTACGACCAGTTGGATGAATTATGATTTGTTGAGATGTGAATGTCCCTATAATGTTATGGGTCGTTTGTAAGGCCCTATTCGGGAACCGGGTTCCCGAATAGGGCCTAAATGCTTTCAAGCGACAGTGACGAGCGTTTCGGGTCGCAAACAATTGCTCTCTTGTAGCTTGCTCAACCCTCGATTTCCAGGTCTGAAAGCAGTGCACTCTTGCTACGCATACTTCGCATTGACTTCAAGCTCCGATGTTACTGGTGTGTTTCTGAACACGCGGCTTGATAAACTGTTCGGCTTGATCTTTATACAATGGCGGATAGTATGTACAGTATTCCACGACATACAACGTGTCTGGGACCTTTTTCCGGAGGCAGGACCCTGTCGACAAGCCTATAAAAAGTCTCTCAGATCCAATTGAGACATTGCATTCAATCCTGACAACCACTCATGTCTCTCAACGTTCTCGCTGCTGGCGCTTCTCGCCATATTGGCTACCACACTTCTGTGCGCTTGCTTGGTGAGAGCTACTCAACTTATGAATTCCCTCACGTCTCATCTCTGTTACAGAAGCGGGAGCAACAGTGACATTCCTTCTCAGATCTCCAGAAGTCTTTGACGGTGACGAAGTCATTCAAAAATATGTCAAAGATGGGAAAGCGAAGTTATTCAAAGGCGACGCCCTAGTTGAGGACGATGTTCGAAGCGTTTGGGCAGAGGCCAGCAAGGAGCAACCCGTTGATTTGCTATTGTTCACAGTTGGCTTCAGTACGTAACATCGAGTACATTTGCACTGAGTCTAAAAGCTTACCTTCTCTTTCAGACGGATCCCCCTCGTTTTCTTTGACCAAGGGGGTTCAAATCAAGCCTGCTAATCTCGCAACACAATGTCTTTTCAACATTCTATGTGGAATCCCGAAAACTGAGCCTAACTCCTCCAGTGGTAGTAAACTCAAACTTATCACACTCTCCTCCATTGGAGCATCACGAAGTGCGCGCGCCAAACTCCCGATTCATTACAAAATGCTCTATGGTTACCTTATCGCCGGCCCTCTCATCGACAAATTAGGCATGGAGCGCGTCGCCGCTCATGTTTCTGGGCAAGAATGGGACGTACAAGGCGATGGAGAGCCAGATGAAGACATCATGGGCCCGAGCTGGCGAGAGCGGCAAGGACTGCCAGCACCTGGAACATTGGAGAGCGTTGTCATTCGAGCAGGAACGCTGAATGATGGCGAATGCCGTGCAGACAACGTAGAGGCCGGGAGAAAACCGTATCGATTTGTGATCGACAAGGACCAAGTGTCAGGCTCAATTTCGAGGAAGGATGTTGCTCACTTTGCATTCGACCTCATTACCAAACGCTGGGACGAGCTTAAGAACCATACAGTCAACGTGGCTTATTAGAACTACTCGTCTTACTTTCCATTCCGCCCAAGTCTTCCACACTCCTGCTCGCTCGATTCATTGTAATGTTACACCTATGCTTAGCCGTGCATATCATTTTCCGCTTTAACATAAGATAGTCTATCGTAATTAACAGAGTGTTACACTAGAATGACCATCTACGACTTCATGATCATGCTTTCGCGTCCTGGACCAACTCCAATCCACTTCACAGGAACTTTGGTAAATGATTCGATGAAGTTGATGTACTTCTTGCAATTATCTGGTAGGTCACTGTATGAGGTTATGTTCTCGATTGAAGATTTCCATCCAGGTAAAATTTCGTAGACGACTTCGACTTTAGACAAAACTTCTAAATCAGCTACGTGCAAGGTCAATGGGCTTGGTAAGTGTCGACCTTGGTTAGCACAAACCTGGAAAACCTGGTAATTCTTTGCCATCAACTTTATATTGGACTGCAATTTTGATATCGGCAAGCTGATCGAGAATGTCCAACTTCGTCAAGTTCAGACTATCATAACCGTTTATCAAACACGAGTGCTTGAGCACGACAAGGTCAAGCCAGCCGCAACGACGCCTTCGACCAGTGGTGGTACCATATTCGTGACCAACTTCTTGAAGATGAACACCAATGTCCTATGGTTCTGGGTGAGTGAACGCTTCGGAATTTAAGTATTATGCTTACATCCAATTGCTCAGTGGGGAAAGGACCACCGCCTACTCGAGTGGTGTATGCTTTTACGACTCCAATCACCTCACCAATCAATTTGGGTGGGATGCCAAGACCAGTGCAAACGCCACCAATAGTCGTAGAGGAAGATGTGACATAAGGATAGGTCCCAAAATCCAGATCAAGCATTAAGGCGTTGGCTCCTTCAACGAGAACTTTCTTGTTCGACGCGATGGCGTTGTGGATGAATACAACGCTGTCGACAACGTACGGGCGAAGTCGTTCCGCGAGTTGCTTCAGGGTGAGTCAGAAAGAGGAATGAAGGTTTAGGTGAAATAATACCTTATAGCGGACGATCTCCCCTTCGGTGTCATATTCGAAGTGGCCATATCGTTTGAACCGGCCTTCGACAAGTTTGCGGAACTTCTGAGCAAAATTTTCGTGGTCGAACAAATGATGCACTCGCAGACCAGATCGTGATGCCTTTCCAGAGTAGGCCGGGCCAATGCCTTTCTTGGTGGTACCAATGCTACATGAACGAGATGAATCAAATGCGTAACGAGAAAGAATAAAGAAAAGCCTACCTAGACCCTCCCAGTTCAACCTCTTTGAGGCCATCGACAATTTGATGAAAATCGAAGACGAGATGAGCACGATCAGAGATGAAAAGGCGTCCTGTGCAATCGAGGCCTGCAACCAGTCTCAGTCGCGGTCAAAGACTAGATTGAGAATACAAACCTTGTTCCTGGAGGGCATCGAGTTCTTTGAAGAATGATGGGATATGCACAACAAGTCCAGAACCAATCAAGCCAGTACAAGCAGGATTAACAAGCCCTATAATAAAATTTCAGCCCCAAAACTCTATAGCAGTTCCACAATCAATTTACCGCTCGGAAGAAGATGGAACGCATATGTCTTTTTCACCCCTTTATCCTTGACCACAATTGTATGTCCGGCATTGTTTCCACCAGCGCAACGAGCACAAAGATCGACAGAGGCTGCCAAAATATCCACAAGTTTTCCTTTCCCTTCGTCACCCCATTGCGATCCGAGTACAACAGTCACTGTGAAACAGTCTGAGTGTATAAGTCAACGGCCGATTGCGCTTTTGGCTCACCACTCATAGCCCGATTACACGGATCTCGTTAACAAACTGGTCTCAAAGACCAGCTCAACAGAGCACTCTAGTAGTCAGGTTGCCGATTTTCAAGTTAAACTCTGGAAATAGTGAAACTTGAGAGCAACGGTGAAAGAGAGCCATTTTATTGCCCGGATCAGAGGTGGTGCTATTTATGAGTTACCGGAGAATGCCGCATGCTTGGCACGGCCGGCGGTCAACCTCAATTCTTTCTGAACGCTAGTTCTGAGCTCTCGTTGCTACTTGATTTCTTCATGGTTTTCCCTTCAAAGCCCCCGGAGCCAGGTTCTATGAACCGGCTAGTTCGAAAGCATCCTAGTTTATTTGGAGTACCCTTTCTGTTGATTATGGTCGGTGCATCATATGGGCTTACCTTGTTCACGCAAACAAGATATGACTTGCATGACCAGAAAGTCAAAAATGTAAACGGGACTGATATTTAATGTTTCCATTTGGTTTTGACATTTGCTCAGGTCACGAAGGAACAAGAGCTCAAGCTGAAGAAAGATCGCAAGAAATTTGACATACGGGAGGAATATTTTGTGCGTTCTAATTACTTCTTTCCGGCTATTAATTGACAACACAACAGAGACTGAGTGCTCAAGCCGACGAAGACTGGGAACCTAGACGAATACAGCGGCCAGCAGGACTACCCGAGTGGGGTGTTCCTCCAACGACCCCTCCGCCAACTTCATCGACAGACAAATAATACGAAGTCTAGGGCCAGTTACATTGCTTTGCCTTGTTGGCCTCTCGACGCTACTGTATTTCTAAGACACCTATGTATCAATACTGTGTTTTACGACTTGAGGTCCTCCTTATGGTGAGAGTGACCATTCTCTGCTCCGAGTAAGACAGCTGACGCTTTTTGTATAGAGGGAAAATAGATTACGCATGTCAATACACATTCTGCGTTATATTCCGCCCTCTAATTCTGTTGTGGTCAGCCACAGCTTTCCATGCATCCGGTCAACCGTTGCGATTCATGTTCACCACTCGATGTTTACCAGGCGGAGTCCCACAAACGTCCTTACTCTGTGCCAAAATAACTTACATTTATGCCCGAATGCCATGGAATAACTCCAAATGTTCACATCCGATCGGATAGAATCAGCGAGCAAAGTCCGCTCTGTGTGGCCAGCAGACCCAGATTGTGAGTTAGCGTTGTCTTTAGATAACTTCAGAAACTGAAGCCGTTCGGCCTTCCCAGCACGATGTCGTTATGTACGGGCAAGCTGCTTAGCTGGTAACCAATGGCACGGCATCCAACAAGGCTGTTCAGGTCATCGTCGCCTGATCCCTGTGTGGTCTCGCAAGTTTCTATCCCGTCATCGAAAGAAGCCGGGTTAAATGCAACGTCAAGCAACTCAACAGGGTGCCTGATGACTGAGCGCCTTAAGGTTATCCCATAATTTTATTGATCAATGTTTTGTTGATTTTCAAGCCCTCTCTCAAAATCAAACGGACCACTCTTGGACCTACAGCGCAATCGTTCTTCCTTTTTGAAGACGTTTAAGATCTCGCCATATGAATTGTCGAGGTATAATGTGGCGTTGTAAATTTTTGACTCAACGTAGTGAGCGCTCTTCCGGCCTATTTTTTCTCGTCTTTATGCATCCGTGTCTAGATTTCGAGCTTCGAAACCCGGGTCTCTGATTGATCGCCCTTGTCTGGTACGCGGTTAGCCTTTTAGGGACGCGGATGACATTCATCCTCTATTCACGACGATGGCGTATAAAAGCTTCTATCATGACTTCTCGGAGAATCAGCAGCCCATCGACCTCTCATTATGCGACGCTCTTTTTATTCAACTCTTTTGACGGCCTCGATCGAGGCCACTATCGTTCTGGGGGCAGCGCCGACTACTGCTGATTGGGCGAGCTTGAACACCACCGTTGGAGGACGACTTTATCCTGGTGTTCCATGGCCTAAACCATGTTTTTCGTCTTACAGAGGCAAGAGTGTCCAGCCTGATGCTGCGCAATGCGGCTATGTCCAGCAGAATCACTTCAACAGCCACTGTACGTAGCATTTATTGTTGACTTTTGTTCTTGTCTAACTTCGCTTTGATCCAGTGCCCAGGAGTGATGCTTTTGGAGGATATACAGCTGTAGGTCTAAACAGCATACCGTATTACCCTCATATTCATGGATTCCTGCAGATTAATTATGAAGGATGTATGTCCACTGGCGATCAATGTATCCTAAACTGGATGAATCCCACCGATCCGACTGCATTTTCTCCCCCTCAAGACTGCAAGCAAGGAAGCATCTCCGACTACTATGTGCGGCCCCCGGATCATTTCAATTTGATCAACTCTAACTGCCTTTCAGATCGATGTCGCTCAAGCCAGTGATGTCACAGCTGCATTCCAATTTGTGAAGACGAAAGGTATTCCTTTGGTTGTTAAAAACAGCGGAGTGCGTGGATCCAGATTCTAAACTTTCGGAGTATGATATTCATAGATGAGTCGTAGCATGACTTTTCTGGGCGTTCTTCTGGTCCAGGATCGCTGGCACTTTGGGTGAGTTCCTGTGTGTCTTGGGATGGATCTATACTAAACCAACTTTCAGGTTCATCACTTGAAATCTGTGAGTCTGCAATCTCAGTCTTTAGACAACCATTGACACGGCATTCAGATCACCCATGTCCCGAAGTTTGTCCCGGATGGCTGCAATTGCGCTGGTACCAACGCTTTGACTATTGGAGTGAGCAGCTTTATCCTCGTTGAATTTGCTGCGGTTAACTTTATTTTTATAATAGACTGGTGCTCAGTTTGCACAGGTTTATCAGTTTGCTTCTGATAACAAGCTGCTTTTCGTCGGAGGTGCCGATGTGGCGGTCGCTGCCACAGGCGGCTGGGGCCAAGTTAGTTCTTAGCAAGTTCGCTATCTGCTGCTTTCAGAGCTAATTGGAATTAGGGAGGAGGCCATTCTCCCATTAGTCGACTATTTGGCATGGGCGTTGACCGAGCTGTGAGATTTTACTGTGTATCCGGCGAGATCATGTGCTGACAGTCGGATAGCTTCAATACAAAGTCGTAACTCCTGACGGGGTTCTCCGTACGGCTAATCGCTGCCAGAACTCTGATCTCTTCTGGGCACTTCGTGGTGGCGGTGGTAGTACTTTCGGCGTCGTTTTGGAAGGCACAATGGAAGTATTTGCCGATCGACCATTCCAGATGTATGCCCCTTATTGGTTGTCCCCGAAATATTCTCTGACCTGCTTCTAGGGCGAACGTAAATTGGCCAGTCAGCGTAAATAACACGAAGCAGGTGCTTTCGGTATTTCTTGACAATGCCACGGCCCTCGCAAATCAAGGTTGGGGAGGCTACCTGACGGTGAGTCAACCGCAGTTTGGTAATACAACTCCCAAATCTTACTTTGGGGGATAGCCTCCTAATGGGAACTTGATCCTTCTGACTGCCGGGCTCAGCACCACTCAGCAAGCTCAGGCCTCTGTAAAAGGAATCAATAGTGTTGTCACCAGTTTGGGAGGATCCGTCAACGTTCAACAAATTCCAGGATTTTTGACGTGGTTCAATGGCTATGTTCAAGGGATTTACGGCGCGCAAGACGTACGTTTTCGTCACGCCTTTATTTTTTCTTTGTTACTAAAATATAGAGCAGGCTGTTGGTTTACCCAATTCATTGGGCTCTCGTATTGTTCCACAGAAAAACCACGCGACGGCAGCCTCCAGATCGGCACTTTTGGATGCCACCATGGATGCCATCAACAATAGTTTCTTCCAACAGATTCACTTTACGACGCCTTACGGTTATACAGGAACCAAGGTCGAAGATACCAGTGTGAATCCAATCTGGAGATCTTCCTTATGGCAGGTGAGTATCATTTAAGTTCAAAAGAACTCCGTAATTTGACTAATACACCATTTAAGATCATTACTGTGAATACTTGGCCCTACGATGCTAGTCTAGATGTCAAAAAGGCGCAGTACGCGGCGACAACTCAAGCATTGGCCAGCCTTCGAAAAATCACACCTGATGGGGGTGCCTACCACGTATGTCTACGGACTTCTCGATCTGATCCTCTGAGTTCTGATAATATCAACAACAGAATGAGGCCGATATCCATGAACCAAATTTCCAGAGTAAGCTTCCCATCTCAAACTATTATCGCATGGGGCTTATAGATTGTTCCCAGCTACATTTTGGGGAAGCAATTATGCTCGACTCCTTTCCATCAAGAATAAATAGTATGTTGCGCATTATCAATTGATATTGTGAAACTAATATGCAAACTTGACTCAGCGACCCTAATCATCTCTTGGATTGCTGGAACTGTGGTATGGCCATATCTTTTCGAGTAATCTCTTTTTGGTTTCTAATCCCTTGCACTAGTTGGTTGGGCGGGACAGGCGGCTTCGCGCTTCAAATGTTATATCTAGAATTATTTAAAACTAGTAACTTATTTCATTTAATACTACCGCTGTTGTCGAAAAAAAAAATCTCCCTATTGACCAACTGTGGAATATAACGACACGGCCGGAATACCTAGAAAAGACCATCCCCAATATACAGTGCGTCACCTGCGGGTCCGAGTTGAGGAATGATCTTCAAACCATCAAGAAACCACGATGTTACTTTTCTTCGACATACTATGACGGAGCTTTGTGCTTTATGACCTCGAAAAGATATTTGTGAATTATCAAGGAATATTTCCCATTTTATTAAAGCTTCATGAAACGCACAATTGGGAGATACATGATAGAGTTTAGGTCAGCCTACCAACATCTCAGTGCTTGGATGTCACCCAATGGCACTCCCAAACCTTGGCAGTGGCCAAACACTCAATCTTTCTCAAGACTCCGGAGGCAGTGGCATACACACTCGTCGACGGCGTAGCATTCTCGGCTACAAAACTCGCCTATCCCGATCGCGTGTACCAAGAGGCATGTACGCGTGGGCGCTCGGAGTGTTTCGTGAGGTCCTCAATACCAACGGACTCCGTGTCGCTTTCTCAGTTCTTCCATGGGAAACACGTTCCCAGCGCTCCGAAGACCTCGTTACAGTACGAGCTAATACATGGCTGTCCTGTCGGGAATAATGGCCTTGAACGCTGAGCCTCCTTTTCGTCGACCAGGCAATGATCCTATTCCGAGTAAGCACTCTCATATTAGCTTTTCATACTTGGTGACGGAGATGTGGCTCCTAAAGTAATTCTATAGCTTCCGTAGTCCTCTTAGAACAGCGAACGAAACCCCCATATCGCGCTTGTTTGCGCTTCTTCGCCGTACCTTTTCCTGTATATGACTTCAAAACCCGGTCCCATCATTCTACTCTGGAAATACACGTCGGGGTTGATCTGGCTTCATAGGTATGTGATCTGAATCTATCACAAACGTTCCCAGCTCATCAAAGCGGCACAATGACTCGTTGATTTCAGATTGTCGATAGTCCTGGAATCTCGGAATGTGACTAGAAAAAGTGGCCTCGTCGGTATATAAAAGAGGGCAGTGAGTAAGTGCAAAGACGCAGCAGCTACCCTTTAAGATGCCTGGCTCTCCTTCTCTTTCATTATGGTCCTCAGTTTTCCTTGCCATCACACTAGCCCAAGCACAGAACATAACCTGGACGACAGGCGCCCCAACAACCCAAGATTGGAAGACCCTTAACAGCACTGTCGCTGGGCGATTATATGCAGGAGTACCATGGGCCGAGCCTTGTTTCTCTCTCTATAATGGCAACAATACGAGGCCTGATGCCGCGCAGTGCTCATTCGTCCAGCAAAACTACTTCAATAATCATAGTCAGTCTTTTTTATTCTTTCTCTTCAAGCCTCTGATCAGTCGATTATTTAGTGGTTCGGACTAGTGTCTTTGCCGGCTATGGTCCTGTAAGCAATCTTTAAGTCGATTTAATTAACCGTGTTCATATCATTCCGATAGCAAAACTTTGAAGCGTGCATGGCTACCAGCGATCAATGCATGCTTAATTGGATGAATCCCACTGACCCAGCAGCATTCACTCCACCTCAAGACTGTAAACAAGGCAGCATTCCCGATTATTATGTAGGTCATAAGAACCCTCGCAAGAGGAAAATATCTCTAATGCCGTTTAGATTGATGTCAGGCAAGCCAGCGATGTCAGCACCGCTTTTCAGTTTGTTGCAGCCAAGAAGATTCCTCTCGTGATCAAGAACAGTGGTGTAAGTCTCGATCGCGTGGGTCGCGAAGCCTTTCTGATGAGCGGTACCATCTTCAGCACGACTTCCAAGGACGAGCTTCTGGACCTGGGTCTTTGGCTCTTTGGGTTAGTCCACTACTTGCATATGGTCACCTTGATTTATCTGATTCACTATAATTATAGGTTCATAACCTCAAATCCGTATGTCATGATCTATGTCGCTTTGAGCAATTTCTTATACAGTACCATAGATCACGAACAATGCAAACTTTATCCCCGAAGGATGTTCGTATACTGCGGGCAAAACAGCCCTTACTGTTGGGGTGAGCCAAATGCTCAGCCTTTTATAAAGCTGGATTAACCAATTATGATAGGCCGGCAGCCAGTTCCAGGACATCTATCAATATGCTCACGATAACAAACTCATTTTCGTAGGAGGTTCCGATCAGTCTGTCACGGCAACTGGAGGCTGGGGCCAGGTACGCTCTCGTGTTACATATCTAACAAAGGCCTTGACACTTTACACTTAGGGGGGTGGTCATTCTTCTCTGAGCCGTCTTTATGGGATGGGTGTTGATAACGCCGTGAGTTTACCTGAGTTTTTACCAAACTTACATTTGCTTACGAAGTAACAGTTACAATACAAGGTTGTGACTCCTGATGGAGTTCTACGCACGGCGAACGCTTGTCAGAACCAAGACCTCTTCTGGGCTTTGCGCGGAGGTGGTGGTAGCACCTTCGGCGTTGTTCTTGAAGGAACAATGCAAGTTTACCCAGATCAATCGTTCCAAATGTAAGTGACTTTTCAAGGCTGATTCGCCCTTTCTAACCCGGCCATTCCAAAAGCGCCAACATCATATTTCCAATAGGCAACTTGACGATTACAAGGGGCATTCTATCCATCTTCACTGACAATGCTACGCTGTTGGCCACTCAAAAATGGGGTGGTTACTTGACGGTATGTGTACTACCTCTTCCGAAGATTGGTCACTCATGTACCTTGTAGCCGACCAATGGAGAGTTGGTTTTGTTGAACCCTACTCTGTCAACCAAAGATGCTCAAAACTCCGTCGATGCACTCAGCAAATACGCCATCTCTGTTGGTGGAAAGGCCACACTGGAAACCGTACCTTCCTTCCTCACCTGGTTCCAAGGCTGGGTTCAGGGAACTTACGGGACGCAGGATGTAGGTCTTAATAGAAACAATATCCCCCTTTCTAACGACGTTGATATAGCCAATTGGCCTCCCTCAAGCCTTGGCTTCTCGTATCGTGCCTCAAGCCAATCATGCGACACCAGAGTCAAGAGCTCAGCTTGTGGATGCGTTGATGGACGCCGTCAACTCCAGCTTCTTCCAGCAGATCCATTTTGCTACGCCATATGGCTATAATGCAACCAGCGCCAGCGACACGAGCGTCAACCCTATTTGGCGCTCGTCGTTGTACCAGGTAACTCGCGATCATGCAAACAAATCGCACCTTAACTTACACGGCCCTAATTCTAGATCATTACTGTCAACACCTGGCAGTATAACGATAATTTAGCCACCAAAAAAGCGACATATGCAAATACGACTCAGTCCGTAGCGACTTTGCGCAGTATAACGCCGACATCTGGTGCTTACGCGGTAAGTCTGAACCGCCTGATTATGTACACCTTACTCAAACCTCTGTAGAACGAGGCAGATATCCATGAGCCCGACTGGCAAAGTATGCTCAAATTTCTTTCTCTTATCTATTCTAAAACTAACAGAACCGTTAGCGTCATTCTGGGGAAGCAACTATCCCAAATTGCTTTCCATTAAGAACAAATAGTGCGCTCGACTTCTCTCTCTCATCATCCACGATCCACTAAACCATCATATCTTAGTGATCCTAATCATCTTTTGGATTGTTGGCACTGTGGTATGTCTTGCATTTCACTTCATCTTATCTTCGACGCTGACTTGCTGTAGTTGGCTGGACGAGTGCCACCGATCCTCGTTATAAGTGTTATATCTAATGGTTTACCCCAAGGACGTCATTTTAGCCAATACTCTCCACATAGATTTTCTAATAAATTATGCTAATATTATTTTTGTCTTCTAATCTGTTATTATACCTTTCTTTGATTTGTATCCGAGCTCCTTTTAGATCTCTTACACGATAAGGAATGGTGAACCATTCTACCTTTGCATGACCATCAGCGTTACATTTCACCCTTACACTTCCCGATACAGTTGTATTTAATGCTGTGGCGAGTCAAACACAGAGCCACAGTGAAAGGACAACCTGATATGGGTTAAAGGTTGCCATATTTAGTTTATCAAGTAACAGGGATACTATGAGTCATAAATAGTCCCTGCACGTTCAGAAAATCAATTCAAGTAGGTATATGCTATGAGTTATCAGCAATATCAGGCTTGTAATTCAAGAATGACCTCAACTTCCCTTGAATCCATTGATTTGATAACATAGATAAGCGCTTGGAGTGATCGGATAGACGCTATGATCGTCGCGATCAGATCAGTGTAAGTCTGAAGCAAGCTTAAGCGATGATAGACTGATCTTGCCGAATAGAAGGTTAACTGGGTGCTACGGAGAGAATGTCCGGCTGCACGATGAACCCGATGTGATATCTGAGGATCGATGTGAGCGGACCCTTCTAGTTCAATTAAGAATTCAATTGTCTCAAACGAACCAGCATTGATATTGAGCCAAAGGATGAGTGTGTTGTTACCGAAGACCACAATTGGAACTTACCAGCAACCTCGTTTTGTGGAGGAGTCATATGTGTGCTTATCTGGGCTGCGGGCGCCAATCTTTGAACATCATGATCCCGATCAGCTTCTTTGTTGAATTCATGTCCCCTGTGGCTGTCTCAGCAAATCGAGCTGTGTCTCGCTGCATCGTGTAGCGAAGCTCGAAAGATGGATTAGAATGGAGAGGATTAGATACACGTGTTGTTGTCTTGTGTCGACCCACTTAACAGTCCATTCGCGACGTGAACCACATACAAACCAGAGAGCATGTTTTGTGCTTCAGCAAACATACACGATGAAATTGGGAAAAAGTCGGAGTACAAGACGCCTCGCGCTTGCAGTTGCACATAGTAACCCGCCTTTGGAATAGACCACATTGGATCCACGGGCGCCACACTGCCTCTCATCTGTGTCATGCCTAACTTGGAAAATTTTGCTGTGAAGGCCAAGACAAACATGAGGATTCTAGTAATTTCCGCTTGACGAAAGTTTGATGTGTGGTTTGAGATTGCAAATATATTGAGAGGACGTGGGGGAGCACTAGATAGGGGGCGAAGTTACAACAGGTTGAACCATCATGGGTTCCCCAACATTCTCCCGCAGTCTAGAGAATGTAAAGCTTGAGTTAACATGATCGGCGGGGAATAAACTCGTCGGCAAATCCATAATCGCTTTCTTCTTAAAGTGCTTGCTAATGTTCCGGTATCACTACGTGAATTCGGAGTAACCTAGATGCAACCTGGAGATACTAAAGGTTCTTCAGAGTAGTCCAAGCAAATTATTTCCTATTGCGGTTTTGAGGCAATTCGCAAGTCATAAAATCGAGGGAACCAGATGCAAAATAGCTTATCACTTGTTTGAAAACGAAAGGCATTTACTTGTTCGGTAGCACAGGTGTGTAAGACGTCTTTCAGACGAGGAAGACAGCCTTCATGTCCCTGTGAGAGAAAGTTCCAACTAGGATGTCATTATACTAAATGCAGACTAGCGTCCTGCGTTGAAGTGGTCGGAATTCAGCAAGAGACAGCAGCCCTCTGCTACACATACTGTAGACCAGCACAAATCGTGAAGAGCCTTATATGAAGCGTCCGAAGAGAGGGTAAAAACAGTGCACACGCCTCCAGTGTGAGTCAGGATGACAGAGAGAGAGTAAAAGTTACGCGCTAGTAGATGTGCCGATAGAAGGCCACGATCACTTCCTGCAAGAGAAGCGAACCGCTGAAAAACAAGCGTTCAAACGACTGGGTTGAAGATGTTGCAAGTTGCGCACGAAATGACAATTTGATCCCTCAGACTCGGCACACCTGTTGAGCGTTGCAGCTACATCCTAGCTTTGGGCACGTCGAAACTTCAGCTTTTCAGATCTAGTTAAACGGTGTGAAGTCGCTCCCTACGTTAGAGTTTAGAAATCAACCCTACTACTTCCAGGCAGCCAGCCAGCAGATTCGATCCATTGATATGAGCAAAGTTGGAGGCTGATATTGGTGAATTCTGCCAGCACGTTCGCAAGGTAGCCCTGTAAGCCGTCTCTACACTGAGAGCGGAAATGGAATGGTGACAAAGCCGGCGTCAAGCTCCCATTGACATGTTTCCAGTCGTATAACTGCAGTCAATAGAGACCTCGAGTTCAGAGATGATCGAAACGAGGACTCGAAGTCAGAAGAACAAAGCCGACACCCGCATCACCCGATGAACGAGCACAAAGCGGAGCGAGTGACCATCGAGTGAGGCTGATGCACGAGCAGAGCAGAAGAAGATTTTGTGGATTGCGATAATCCGGAGCTCCTAAAGAGACTGCCACGCATTTAGATGTAAATATCGCCAGATGAACAAGTCACTTCCGAAGATATTCTACATCGGATACACATAGAAATGCTAATCAGTTTTGATCCATGTGGAAATTTACTTATCGCTGACTGTGGATGCGAGCATGAAGCTATCTCCAAGGTATCCCCCGTAGCAAACTACGGTTCGTTAAGCTGGTCACCCCACACCGCACCCCATGGGGTACCAGGGCATGAATTCGGATGTACGGTCAGGTCGTACCGAGATCACCAGTGCGAGGCAGCTTATACGAGTCCTATTCTTGTTAACCTTGGCTCAGAACTTGCAGATGCCCCAAACCCACATCGCGAAACTCGGAATGGTGCGATTATTGGATCACGAGGGTTACAATTGAAGGTAAAAGCCACAAGTACCAAACGGCGGTGCAGTGTGGTTTCCATGAGGCGCCCTATTCGGCAAGACGCGCCAATTGGATACCCGACCTCGCCTTGATACCTTTGCAAGAGGGACCACTTTAAATTGGATTTTCGAATTCTTTCAGAACCTGAAAGCTGCGCAAATGTTAGTAGAACGCTGGAACGTTGGGTTTTGTTGGTCATGGGGCTGGCTTCCTTTGCCAACAGGACATCAGAAAATTGGGTAGGCCTCTGCGTGTACCTCGCGTATTTCTCGAATGAACTGGAATCGCTGGGGATTGGGGTAAAATATCAATTGAATATTCAAGCGAAGCGCTATCAAATTTCTCCTACTGTCGTGGTCACGGTGCGAGGTACCGCCTATTAGAAATCGGCAGCTATGCCTACCCGCTTTCACGATGCGAATCAGAAAGTTCTGAGGTGGACCTGAACTTGTGTGGCGGTTACAGATCAAGGTCTTTGGCAGGGTAGGAGCGCAAGGCGACCATTTCTGGGCAGATGAGCGGACCGACCACTTCCAAGTTCGTGGTAGCCGTTTGTTCGTGAGCCAGTTCAGTCCCGTAGCTCGCACGGTCAAGTGACCCCGTTCCAGCCGTTTAATCATGACGTTCGTTTTAGCCGGAGCGCTTGCATCGTTGCTCTCGAACTATTCCTTCGCCTCAAAATGTCCAGACAGAACTGAATTATGCAACGGCATTTCTGAAGTTAAAAACTGCGGTAATTCAGATCTTCTCTGGAAGGTGGACTGTCACTGTTCGAGCGACGAACGCGAACCTATAACGAACTTTCGCCGAATCTCGCCGATATTGGAACTTTTAACTTTCGCGCAGTAGCTGCGGATCGACTTTTAGGCAATCAACAGCGTTTACTCGTCTACTCGGCATCTCCGTCATTGTCGTTCTGTGTAATTCACATACTGTCAGATTCCTACTCCAATTTAAAATGCTGTGACTGTTGCTTGACTACGGAAGCCTCCCTTCAGCACTCGAGTCAAAGCGCTATCGCAAATGTGGCTGTTGAAGGGTCGGTGGATATGAAGTACCTCCTACATAGGTTTGGCAGCTGTACTGAGACTTTGCAGGCCTTAAACGCACACCCGTTTGTTGGAGTGCTCACTGCGGCTCCAATATGCCGAGGTTCTGTGGCCGTTTACTGTGCAGGAAGAATCGAGCCGGTAAAAGTAGCTCTGGTTTTGCATGGAAGCTCATACCCGTGTTTCGAAGTCAAAACAAAAGAATGTCGGGCTTGGTTTGCTCCGACCGACTGCATATCTTTGGTATCTATGTCTAATCACATTCATCTAGCCTTGCATCCAAGCCTTCCGTCAACCGCAGGATCATAACCATCTTATCTCTTTCCCGACTCGTGATCAAAGTGTATGAGCATCGAATTGAGCACGATGTATCCGACAATTTTTGGTTTCTCTCATGTGCTGCTTGGCCATGGGCTCCCATTGATGCTATTTCAAGTTCCAGCCTATCGAATCCAATTCACTGATCATGATGTGATATAACTGGTGCCTGAGGTATCTGATCTATTCTCGTCCAACTTCCGACATCGCTGCTTCTATCATCTCACTCACAGACAGGAATAGTCAACGTACCGTAGGGCCGCATTTCCAAAAATTGTAAGCTGCATCGGCATTATTTTACTTGTCGTCATGTGCTAATTTTTCTCGATGTCGTAGACTCCAGAGATACTTTTAGTGCCAATGGGGAATTTAGAATATCTGCGTTCTCGGAAAATAGATTCTGCTCGTGTACGAAAGAATTTGATCAGACGACCATCGCAAACCGACTTTCAGAGCAAGCGAGAGCATTTTATCTCCAAAAGGTCAATCCTCTCTCGCTCACCCGACGCTGTAGGACATAGAAAATTCAAGGTGCGAACATTGCTCAAATCTACACACGATCCAGCTTCGACAGCGTAGACGGACCGCCACCCGGCTCTCATCCAAGCGCTAAGAGCAGCCCCACAGAACAATCCAGATGGAAAGGACCCTCCCGCCTTCGCGTCGCTTTTCAAGCCCAAATCTTGGCAAAAGTCACAAGCCTGAGAAATCTACCATTGCTAGTACCGAACCTCCCCATTCATTCTTCGAAAGAAAGCTGTGTAGATATAACCGATTATCGACCCACGGGCTACAGTCCACGGTGTACGATAATCCCAACGACCCCTAAAATCTAAACGAACGCGTGTTACCGTGAACATCCATCGCTCTTGGTACTTCTCACTAACAGGCTGGATACCTGCAGGCGTAGCTTCGAAGTTTCGAACTTGGTCGATAAAGCTCTCGTTCGTTCGAATTCACTCGACCCACTCAAATGCCCTGATTATAATTGATTAGGTGTGAGAGAAGGTCGAGTTTGAAATGTGTATGCATGCGCATTTTGGATATCCCGGGATGGATCATGATGCCTGATGAGGGATTCTGTCTCTCATCTGAGTCTCTCCTCTCTCATCAGTGGGATTGATTCGATAATTTGGCTGTGGATGATTATTTTGATTACATGCCCCTCATATGGAGAATAAGTAAAATGAAATGCAATCAGCAGACGCTTGACCTCGATTTTGATTCTTTCCTTCTGAAGGATGCTTCCTCAAGTCCATATCGTGAAATCAAGATCAATAAATTATGTTGATCTTATCCAGCGCTTGCATCCATCAGCCCATCACTCACCACCAACGAAAATTGAGGGCTTGAGATTAACCAGTTGGACAGGTCATACAGTTGAGAAGTGTGACGATCCTATAGTGTGTATGGCATTATGCACCCAAGAACCAGCTTGGGGTGAAAATAGCAGTTACTGTGAACTTGGTTCGACTGGTTCGACCAGATTCGAGAATGGATCACTGGCATTTTCGAGTACACTACGCTATACAGTTCAAATTCGTAACACCTCTCAGAAATTTTGAAATGCATCACAATCAATCTGGAGCATCGGACTCAACCACTGCAGCTGACTCGCACAATCTGAGTGAAAATTTCCAATGACTCAGTCCTTGTTCTTTTCTTCAATACCAAAAAACTCTGAAACGCGGTCAACTCTCTCCTTACCGTTGATCGCCCTCTTAAACGAAAAAAAAAGCTCAAGAAAAACTTACATTCCATACGGTCCAGGTCACACTCGTATTCAAAGCGCCTCGTTTATGAATCACAAACCACGATCAACATCAACTCATTGAGTGCCTTTGTGCTCAAAGCGGCCATCGCTACTACCTACAGTGCTGTACCTAAGTATTCAAGTTCCTTGAGCTGTAACTGAGATAACTGGCAATAGAGTCTGAAACGGAGCCGTCTGAGGCCCGGGCCTGAGCGCTAACGTAACATCCAAAATTGAATGGTCGGCGCTCTCTCGTGGTTGAGCTCTTGAGGGGTCTAGACTTTTCTCCGGTTTCCTTATCGGGAAGTAGGAAAACGGACCTGTTGGAGCCCAAAATCTGAAGAGCAAAAGATTTAGTGTACGTCAACAGGAACAGGCGAGCATAGTAATCGGTCTGGGACCTCTGAAGTTTTGGAGTTCTGGAGACACCGTTTCGTAACCCGTTATCCTCTAATCTAGACCCGATATCAAGTTTATCGGTTGAGAGACGGGTTTCGCGACGTTCCTGGAATCCTAGATCTTCGAATCTTTGAGCTTTCGAGCTTTTTTAAATGCCCCATGACAAGCGTCAGTATGAGCGGGGGCACGAGCGCCAAGAGCCGATATCTTTCATGCTCGTATCTTTCGTCCTCATGATTCAGATGCATACCGAACGATGGATCATGAGTGCAATCGCGACTGCATATCGCCATTTTTAGAACCCGCGATTTTTTTTTTCCAATCTTGTCCCATGTGAGCGCTAACGTCAAGTACGACTTGCGAACATTGAGCAAACTTTACTGTGATGATAACCTCTACACTGTACAGCTTCACTTACGAAAACTTGACTCAGGAGTCGTATCAGTTGGAACGGATCTAGAAACTTGAACTTGAACTTGGAATCGAGTCAACCAAGCTCATTTTCGACACACATCATACATCATACATCATACGACTTTAACTTACACAAGTGCTCAATTCTACGTCTTCACCCGAGTCGGGATGTGTCACTACGAGTCCGAGTCCGAGTCCGAGCGCGGCGACACAGGTGGATTCACTGGCAGCACTGGCAGGTATCTTTCAAGGTGCGAAAAAGTTTATCTGAATCGAGCTAGGCTCACTCGCAAGCTAAACTTCGATGAATGATGTGGATGAGCCTGAATGTGGATGTGAACGCACAAGTGGCGGTACTGAGTGAGAAATCATCAGTCATCATGATCGGGATTAGATGGATTAACACTGTAGAAGGTGTACAACGGGTTCGGGTTATCTATGTGGCTTAGAGATGTCCAGCGACGCTTAGAAGTGTACGTACGAAGAACCCGAAGAAGAAGATATGGTATGGACGCTTCAGATGCGTGTGAGCATACGCGCGTCGTCATCATCATCATCAGCTAACTTACAGGACGCACACTGAGAAACCGAAGATGCATTCCATGTCAACGTTTATCTTTGTCCCGCATCCCGGCGGCGGCGGCTTATAGATTGTGCTGACCGAGCGCTTTGATCCAATCTTGAATCAGAGAAAATGCATCAGCAGAGGAACGATTCGGAGAACTGGGTTATGGTTCACAGTGACAGTGCTGAGTGTTAGCTTATAACAGTTGCATTCTAGAAAAGAATCGGTAGAACAGAGTCGGTTAGCACAAAATATGTACGCACACACACGAAAACTACGCGTCCATATGATTTGATCATTGAATCATACATGGGGCGGCGGTGGATGAATGGTTGGACTTTTTGGTATAGAATTTCGAAGCTAAAGTAGATCCTGCTCTAAACTTGGATTTGATCTTGGCCTGATATTAAGTTATATTACGATGAACGATGAACGATGAACGAAAAAGTGAGAAAATGAAAAATATTTCGAGTCATATCGGAGTTCAGCGCCAGAGCTCAGTGCTCTACCGAGCTCAAATGTCACCCCTCGAAGTTCGAAGTTCAGTATCACACAAAACGGCGAACGCAGATTACATATGTGCATATGTGCGGCGGCAAACGGCAAACGGCAACGCGTCAACATTCAAGACGTAGTAACGGAATTGGATTCGTTGAAGCCGCGGCAGAAAAACAACATACCATAGAAACATATAGCTTCCTCGATTACACGGTTCGGAAAAGCGTGTTTCACGGGAAGCACACTAACACTAACTGGTTTGTACTAGTAGTCAGTCAGTCGGGTCGTTATCTTACGTTATGTGTCTCAGAAGGCGAGAGGAACCGGGAGGATGAGTAGTGTATGACAAACCTTGCTGATTCAGACATTTGTGATCTAGTGAATTGCAATGCCAGCGAACTCTTTCGTAGCTTCGCTCGACGATCCCATCCCATCCGTTGAATTGAATTGAAGTGTCTGAATCAGGGCTCTTGTGACGAACACTGACGACTCTGACGAGTGAACGTAGAAGTGGGGCTGAACCAAGCTCAACACCACATCAGGTACACCACGGGTGGTCTCCCAACCTCCCACGCGTTCCCTGCCGACTGGACTGCGGGTACAGCGGTTGAACCGAACCGAACCTATCCACACCTAATATCCATTTGAATGTGGTTATTATACGAATCCTTCCGGCTAGTGCGCAGAGAAACCGAGAAGAACTGAGAAGCGGCTCCCCCTTCCTTCGAATTTGATGCCTTGCGCAATGGCGACATTGCTCTGCTCGGAATTGCCGTAGGGAACAAGTAGGGGAACGATGATGTCGGGAATTCTTATGAATATGATGGATGTACTGTACGGCGCAAATCGTCTGTTCGATGATTCGATCCGAAGAGAAGCTAGGAGATGAAGATTTAGATAATCTACCATCTACCATCTACTATCGCCCTACGGCAAGCTACAACGAACGAACGAACCGGAAAGAGAGGGAGGGACACGCACGCACCCTTGATTTTTTTTTGTTAATATAAATTATATAGGCAACTGCTAATAAAGAGTACACCCTTTTCTCGGTATGCGGTAAAGAAGCCTGGAGTCTATATCCGGATAAGTCAAGCCTCACAGAGCAGTTACAGCAGGTAAGGTAAGGTAAAGCAAGGCAAGGCAAGGCAAAAGCGAACGTATTGAATTTTTTTTTACCCACACCCCTTTCTCATTCGGCAAACCGATCCAAGAATGGGTTTGCCTGTTATTTTTTGTTACACGCCCTCGCCTCGCATACCATGCCAGTTTGTCCAAATCCAGCCCCATCCATGTTCAGATCTGTGAAATCTGGAGATTACGGGTTTTTCGTAGATATTAGCTACGCGAGGTTGACCCTAGACCTTTTTTTCGCCTGCCTGCCTGCCTGCCCGTTTCTCTCTCTCTCTTCTCTTGACTGGACGGCAAATAAATATAACTGGTACCCCCACCTCAGAGAGCGGTTTTCGTGCCCCCCCTCCCCTCTACTTGATACTATACTAGTGGAAAGCGGCCTCCGACTCCGAGTTCTCCCACTTTGTCATCGCCTCTTTGATTCCCCACTCAGTCCATACATACACCCCCCTCCGATCTCCAATCACCGACTGACCCTCCGAGCTTCGTCGGAGTGGACATTACTGTCCTCAGCTCGAGTATAAAGAAACTCGAATTCAAAATCAGGCATCACAAAATATCTCCCCCAATCGGATAATCCGAATCGATACAGCCTTGAGGATTGTGTGAGATTCAGAGATTCAAAGATTTGTCATCTGACTGACGCAGCAAGCCAACGTGAGTCATTTGATTCTTTCCTCTGTTTATGAACCGTTCCGGGTGCTAAAAGTATATATCTCCCCCCTGTTCTTCTCTTCATGTCCTTCCCTCCGACGACTGTACAACCCCCTTTCCCTCGGGTGACAGTCCAACGACTTAACACCACCACTATAACCTCTGCGGCGTGTGTTTACCCCGCGGACTACCACCACACACTACACGACTACTAGAAGACCAAAAGCCAACCATGCGCTCGTCTTCACCTATAGAGACAGAGTACTCTATCGACTACACAGCCATCACCACCACCACCACCACCACAAAAGGTGCTCGTTCAACGTCGCCTCTCCACTTCCTCTACCCCATCATGCCTACATCCTCCTCATCGACGTCGAGTCCTACACGTTCCCCCTCCTCATCGTCCTCCCACAACCCCCACACGCACTCTCTCAATTCCTCGCACCACACATACTCACCAGGCGGCAAACGCAGTGCCAAACGCAAAGCACGCGAACAACAAGAGATAGCTCGATTATTAGATCCTTCCTATCAGGATTCCACCTCCTCCGCTGCGAGGAGGAGTTTAGAGGTGTATGTCGATAAAGATGGAGATTTACATGATCCTGATTTCCGGTATTTCCCATCTGCCGATTCGTTTGTGAGTCGGACGAAGCGGGACGTTGAGCGGGGTGGAGGTATGAGGAGCAGGAGAGCGACGTCCCCGAGGAGAGGGGATAGACCTTATTGGGATCGTACCCGAGGTGCGGGTGTCAGTGCGAATGGGGACGATGGGGAGAATGAGAATGAGAGTGCGTTGGCGGATGAAGAAGAGGAAGAAGCGATGGCGATGGCGCTTGCTATGGAGAGCGGGCAGAATGATTTCTTGACGCGTGTTGGGTACGGGAATGTGTTGTCGGGAGAGTATTCGCCGCGTTCTCGAAGGAGCGGAAGGTCGATGTCGATGAACTCGAATGCTTACTCTCATTCGTACGCTTATGCTTATCCCCGCGGACCGACGTATTCGTCGGGATATTCGTATTCGAGTTCAGGGTCGGGTGCTACTACTACCTCGTCTACTTCTGCTACGACGACCACCACCCCCAGCACTACGACGAACAATACGTCGTATCACTCTCCTACGATGACGACGACGACCCTCCCCACATCCTACGAAAGCGAAGAACATACCCCGCTTTCGCTCTCTTCGTCTGCGGAACAAGAGGGCGAGAAGTGTGGTGTGAAGGGGTTGTTGGCTGCTGCCAAACGAAGGCGGCGGTTTTCGAAAGGCGATAAAGATAAAAAGGAGAAGGAAGAAAAGGCAGATGAAGCGAAAGAGTTTAGAGAACTCAGGAGGAGCATCGAAGCGAGCCGAACGAGTGTGTTGCAAGAGGAAGAATGTGTTATCGTCGAAGAGAAACCGTTCATCACCGTCGTATCCGATCCATCCCCATCCCCTTCTCCTTCGCACTCTGCACTTCCCCTTCCCTCACCCAAAACCTCCCCCATCGCCATCATCGCCAAACTAGAGGCCGACACTTGTCCTTCCTTCCCAGAGGACGAAGAAGACATCGAGGAACCAACGCACACCGAATACACACCCACATGCACACAAGTCCTTAAAGGACACTGGTTATCTATCTCGTTGAGGATCAGATTTGGTGTGTATCGTGCGCAGAGGAGGTTTGTGAGGAGGGTTAATTCGATGTTTTGAGGAGGACGCGTTGAGGGAGGATGTGATGACGTCACGCGTTCATGTAGCGCGTTTTATCATGTGCATGTGCATGTGCATTGAGGGGGGGCTCCACTTCGGAACGACGATACCTCTTCGTAACCACTTCGGTTAAACTTTGCAGTTTGCCCTAGGCCTTGCCATCATTTTCATGTGTCCTTTCGAGGTGTTTTATTGCGCACACATCATACTATGCGTCATTCGATGTGCCTACGTGGACTTTTGGGATACGTCGATATGCTCATACGTGGGCTGACGTATGCTTTCTCTTCGTCCCTCTATCCCCCTCTCAACGCGTCAACGGCTGCGCCAGCGGAACTGGTCTTCCGCTGTCAGTCAGCTAGTTGGTTGGTTGGTTGGTTCGCGATGGGTTTGAACCAGGCTTAGCTCTATTTTGCTATTTACTTCGCATCGTCATACCTCATACCTTCATCGTTCATGCACGCATGTTTTTCCTCTTTGTATCACCACATCAATCCAATCTCATCCATTTATCCATTGATCCTCATTTCGTCACATTTGTACCACCACCTCCAATTTCATCTCCATTTCAACATTTTCTATGTCTTTTTTTTTCTTCTCACTATCCCATTCGACATTCTATTTCGACACTGCATTTACGGAATTTTCTCCTTTCGTGTTTTTCTCATGGCCAGCGCACTATGCCTCCTTCGTACATTCGACTTTTTTGGGCTCTCCCCTTCCTACTCCTACTCCTAGGTCCCCTCGGGTTCCAGTTCTCGGTTCTCGCCTATCATTATCATTCTTCTGCGAACACTTCCTCCCATACCCATCCCTTCATCGTATCGCAATCGCAATCGCTTTCCCTTGCCTCCTCTCTCCCACCCATCTCACCCAGTCCATTCATCCTCGTGTTGATAACTTAATGGGCCTCGGACCTTGGACCTTGGATTTTCGGACTTATCACCATGACTCTCTGAACTTCAGAACTTGTCACCCATCCCATCCCATCCCATCCCAACCACACCTATCCATTTGTACAACCTCCAATCCAATCATCCAATCTTATCCACCGCGCGTGGTATTTTTTATCCCACATCCCACATCCCACATCCATTCCATCCCTTTGAATGTTTTCACTCTGCGCATGCTACCACTTGTATTTTTTTGCATCACATTCCAGAATTCCCATCCACGCTTTTCACTCGGCTTTTTTTTTCGCTTTCGAACCCTTGCTTTTTTTATTGGTGTATTTTTTGTTCTGCTCGTTTCTGTTTCTGTTTTCGTTTTCGTTTTCGTTTTCGTTATGCTTCTTCCCTTCCCATCCAACTGCTCTCCGCTCCCATCGCCCTCCGCCTCCTCTCCTCGCACCGGTCCGCCACTAGCCGGACTACCCGCAGAACCCAGAGTCGGTTAGAGTAAAGAGTAAAGAGTAAGAGCTTGATGCTCTACTCTGTTAACTCCCGGCTCTGCTTTATTCCTTCACGAAACGCTCCGCCATTGTCATCGCTCTCGCCGCTCAAAAAATCTCGGTTTTCGGGAATATTCACGAAACGAAACGAACTAGGACTCCAACTTCGTTTGTATGATATGCTTACGCTTACAACTTGTACTTTTATGATTCTCCCTCATTCCATCCCATCCCATCCCATCTCGTTCCACCCCGTTCGTTCATTCGTCGTCGCATGACTACTATTTAGATACAAACTTCACTCGAACTTGTTACGATTTTTACGAGCTTACGAACCTCAATCGCGTTTGAACGGTTCTTACGAGTAGTGGATGTACATGTATGCAGTCGTTTCGAATTGAATCGATTCCAGTAAAAGAAAAACTTGGTGATAGTTTGAGTTTTGGTCTTTGAACGTTTAGGATCTAAAATTCTTGAACTTGATGTATCTTGATTTCTGAGAATCAACCTTTCGAAAAATAGGTTAAGCGCTTACTACGTATGTACAGTAGGCGATTTGAACTTCGTGTGAGTGCAGCTTTTCAAGGCTGCGCATTCCATTTAAATTTGGATGGCGTCGATGGAAGACGAATCCACGATAATTCAGTCTAGATGCCTTGATATCTCTTGAGGTTCTTGAGCTTTGCTAACTACCATGGAGTCAGCTTACCAATTACAGTACTAGATGCGTCAAAGTGGGTTCCTCAGCCGACTTGAACTTCAAGTTAGATCTATAGACTGCAGTATTACCTGCCAGTACTACTAGATGCGGCTTTCAAGGGTCGCGGCGGGAACCTTCGAATCGGCATTCCATGTAGATGGTAGATGTAGATGTATCAAAGTGGGTGTACAATAAAACGAATGAATGATCACTGATGCGGCTTTCACGGTTACGAAGCTTATGCTTCAATACTTTCTATACTTCGAAGACTCGAAAGCTGACCAAGGTGCGAAAGATTTTCGTGCAGATTATACATCTTGTACTTTCTCTCACTCTTACTCTTATTCATCAGCACGAAGATAAAAGCGGCGGTGCGGTCGGATGGAAGCTGGAAGCTGGGCAGAACACCACTGAAGCCCGCTTTAGTTGGAGAGGTCTAGACTTTTCTTCTTAGACTTCGTTCCTCGTCTTGCTGCAGTTCAACTTGAAAGCTTCGCTCCGACGTACGGCAAAGTGATTCATATTCCAGAAAAAGAGGACACTGGACTTTTGAGCAGAATCGAAGAAGCTGAAGTATGATGCTAAACTTGGGTGGCTCGGATGGCTCGAATAGTTTAGATGGATAGCCTGGATTCGGATGGTCGCCGTACGCGTCTTCGACTTTCGATTCTTCGATTCGGGCACGACGCAGCGATTATCTTATCGCCCATATGGTCACTTCATGATCGCGCATCACATCAGGGCGTTCAAAACCGGTGATCTATGTAAATGGATCTTCATCCAATCATGTCGATCCAATGATAATATTCAGCTGCATGAGAGTGCTTTATTGATAAAATCGATATGAGAGCAGCGATTGTTTACATGGAAGTACACGATACGCATGCATACTGCCAATCCTCATGATGGCGCTGTGCGAACGTCGCCTCGAGTGAATTGTCACTGGCGGCTCAGCTGAGAACTTCAAGAACACCGCCATGTCCGAATCTGTATCGCCTTTGCGCCTTGTTGCAGAGCTGCGTGTTCCAAGTTGCACTACTTTCTAGACTTCCATGCGTGCAGCCGAATATAAACATGCTGAATTGAATTGAATTGCATTGATTCGGAATTGGAACTTCGCGAATAGCGATTATCGAAAAAAAAGTGGGACGATGCTATTTAGGGCATGGAAGAAACCGGGTGAATATGTGGGTTAACTATAACTTGATAGTTGCATCTCAACCACATTTATTTAGATAGCACATCATATCACTTACCAACTTTGGAAACGTGTAGACTCCATTGGGATAGTTGGTTTTAGGTGCTTTTGACAATAAGCAACGCCGTCCAGATACATACATACATACAGCTGGAAATGTGCCGTTTGTCACCAGACGCTGGTGGGTAATCAGATACGAATCACGATGCATGGCAATACGGTGCGGGACTTCCATAGACGAACTCATGTTCGTGCAAAACCATACATACGAGCGACATCGCGATTCGCGATGTGGCTTCCTTGGAGGCGGGCTCCAAAGCAGCAGTTCAGGCATTCGGACCGAGCGACTTGTAGGTATTGTAATTGCGCTATGTTGAGATGCCGTATCGACACATCGAGGACGGGGGGCGTGGAGGCAGTAGTGTCGATCCAGTGGCTTCTAGTTACCGATGATGAGAGAGGTTGATACACCGTACGTATCTTCTGGAGAGCTATGACGAAGTATGTTGATGCGGCATTGAGATACCGTCCCGGTAGATGCGCCATGTAGACCTAGTTAGTAGTCATAGGCCCTAAAATGTGTCTTCAGCAAGGCATAGAAATGGGGAGCCCTCCACTGTAGCCATAATTTCAAGATATCAGGGGGCACCGCGCTACATAGTTTTGTCGGTATATGGCCTAGTAAAGCAAAAGTCAAAATACCAACACTGATTTAATGAATTTTCAAGCTCTCAAAATGGTAAATCGCAATTTCCTCTAGTCCCCATCTGTGGCCTTTTCCGAGCGACATAGTAGAAACCAGTGATGATCGCTCATTCAGAAACCCTTTTAAGGGCTCGTATTCCACGTTAGGCAACCCTTGACCAACCCGGCAACTGCCTAATTCGACCCTGACAAAGGGTTTTCTCCCCAACGAAATTGAGAAGAAGGGTCCGCTTCCGCCTCGAGGACGGCTTTTGGTTCCCGTCGAGATCGGCAGGTCCATAGAAGCCTGAATGTCTGTACGGCGATCCAAATTATTCGGCTCGTTTCTCTAGCCGATCAGTGGCTCTTGGTGGTTCAGACAGTTCAGCTTGACTCGACAACCGGGCCTTGTAGGGTCCTGGACTCTTGATAAAATGCCGGTTGCGGCTCGTGGCAGTCGTTGATCAGAAATATGTCTTGGGGATCCTTTACAGGGCTGAAAGAACGTCTAGAATGAGAATTGGTTACCGGATATTCGAAAGAATTGTCAAAGTCGTGCCTTTCCGGTTATATTTACACCCGTAGTGGTGAATGAGTGGGCGAGGTTCGTTGATCTATCCTGTCGGAAAGGCTCAACATAGTTCATTCATGCCCCAGAGCCGGTGTTATGTCGCTTGTAGTAAATTGAAATGTGGGGGTGTCTTATGATATAATACATAAATTAACAAGTTGTGGACAAGACCCATATAAACGCGCTTCGCGGGAAGCTCGTTTTTGACTGTTATCTTTTTATGCTGTGTTGAACACTTGACAAACTTGTAGGCAAACACATTGCTTATGGCTGGTCCTTTGGATAACCATAAGTAGTATTTTTGTTCTGAAAATATGGATAGGTAGTGGAGCACTGCGACCAGGAGGCCGTAAATCCTGTTCTTTTTTTCCACAGCTGACTCACAGGAGGCCTATCGAAGTCCATTCTATAATATTGTCTACACCCCCTCATGCCATTTGCATGTCAAACATTAGTGCCCTGCAACGGAATGCACTTCGCCGCGGCCTCTCACCTTTTGACCGACCATGAGTAAAATTCTGTAGATCTGCCCAGGTCGAAGCACAAACCCGAGGTCCTATTACGGGTGCTCGGTCTGATGGACCGCCCGCGAGGCTGCATTGAGGTCAGGGAAATTATTGATTTTTTGACAGACAAACAAAGCATTCGAAGAATGGAGAAACCGTCGCGAAACGAGGCGCGACGCGTGGTTAAATGAGTGTCACGTGCGCGAAATCAGACCATCATACCGGGCGCTAATTTCATGTCAGGCAGGTCTGGGTGAAAAAACAGGTCAGAAAGATGTTTATGTTATCGCAATCAGTGATTTCGTGCTTTTAAATATGCAATATGGTGCTTTAGCATGGCTCTATCTGACCACCATTCCAGTCATCATGATTCGTGATTGACGCTCACTAAATTTTTATCATATCAATCAAACAAAAATAGGTGTTGATGTGTACGGCCCAAGATAGGAATGCTTCGTGTCTTCAATGCAGGATTTTTCTTTTTTAAGAAGTGTGACGAATGTCGTTCGTGAAGGGCTTACTCGGTTGATTGTTCGACGGACGCTTAGGCAAAGTTAAGAAATCCAGAGTACTGCTTAGCAATCAAAAGCATCACGTTGTATATTCAAGAGGCATTCAAGCTGAGAAACCAGTTCAGGCTGAATGGTAAAATTATCATCCAACCCACGACGGTTCGAACGTCGGACAAATTGAGCAGCATTGCGAAGTGGACCTTTGCTCCACGGTCGAACCGTTCATAAGGTGCCATTGTGGCTTGAAATTTTGGAATTGAAATCGATCCTATTCTGGAACTAGCAAAGCAAGGAACCCACGGGAGAGACTTATGAAGTGCAATACTCAGTATTACCGCGGTACGAGTAAATGTAACTTGAAGAAATGAGAAGGGACTGTAGGCGAAACGCCCCACCATTTCCGTGGCCAGTAGACATCGGTCACCTCGTCCAATCACGTTTGAGAATTTGGCAGAGCCAAAGGAGGATTGCTTTTTCCCAAAAAGGTTGTGCCGGCTGTGAAGGGCGAAAATATGTTCCCATAGGTATGGGTCCAAAGCTTTATTGACAAACTGGGAATAGATGTAAGATCAGGGAAGCATCTTCAAGGCCAAGTTCCCCTCCCTCTCAGCAAAAAAGGCCTATTGAAAAGACGTTGCGAAGTACAAGCCTTGATCCAAGGAACCGGAGTCGATATCGCCAGGAAGGTGGTGTTCATCAAGCTTTCTGAAAATTAAAGTTGCACGTACACCGAAAGCTACCCAACCAGGGGAAGAGAGAAGACTAACTCGGGAAGTGCCATTACGATTTGAAACTAGCCATTCCTAATACAATTGAAAACGAGGAAGAAGTGAGGAATTAGGTAGATGTGAACACGACAACGCGGGCTTCTGGCTTCAGCGACGGATATGAGATACCTCCCTTGGTGGTATCGTATCACCACCCTGTTTCAGCTCGTTGAAAGTGGGTAAAACAGAAATAAAATGAACTAATCACTGATAAACCGCGATCTCTTTCGCAGGTTTTGAATGACGCTGGGCGGATAAACGCGGTCACCGGAGACAGAATGCAATAACTACCCTCATTCACCGAAATCCTGCCCCAAGACACAGCCCACAGACATGCAGTTATACGTGTGCAGCATATCGCTTATCTTCAGCCTCAGTGGAATAGCAGTCGAGGAGCCAAACGGAAGAGGCGGTGAGTGGACAAACCGATGCCAACCGCGATCTTCGATCAGGATTTAACAAGCCTTCTGCCTGACGCGTGGTGAAGCCATATGCGCCGTTCCGTTGAATGCGGCAGTGTCAAACGAGCATGTATGAGCTCTCTTTGGATTTTTTGTCTTGGAAACGTCGGCGTCCTTGAAGCAAAAAGGCGATTTGGAACCTGGAATCCGGCAGATCTGACTGAACGATGAAAACTTCAAGAAAATAGATGGACTAGCCTAGATCTAGTGTATTACACGTTCGAACTCAGTCGACAGGCTGTTCTGATACTGTTGTAGTCAGAACAAAGGGATGAGGCGAAACCTTTTCAATAAGCCAAGATCTATCGAAACCGGAAGATGCCGTTGCCACGCCGAATGGCCGAGTCGCCCTTGAAAGGTTTTTCAAATCTCTTGTTCAATCCGATTCGCCAACTTCGAAAGCTGCATCTAATCACTGGCAACTGCTAAGTCAGAGTTTTTTTGGGCTTATTCACCAAAGCTACCGCCCATTTTCACGACCGTTTCGCAGCTGCCAAAGATCGGGTCCTCCAAAGGAGCCATTGGATATAGCACTCATAACAATGGTCCGAGGCACTCGTCCAGCCGATTACAGCAAGTCAGCGGTGACAATAAAATGAGAAGAAACCTGAGTGCAAGTCCCGCCATAGTCATGTTGCCAACAGTCTATTGTAAAAGGTGACTGGGATCACGAGGGTAAAATATTTTGCGAGCAAATTGTATGATTAAGAGAAGTCAGTCGTACGATTTGTCTTAATGGATAGCAATTCGTCATATTTGCTCCCTCAGAATAACGCTAATAATCCTATTAGCTTTATTACGAACCAAGAAAAGATTTCGTGCATACTTTGCGAGTTGGACTCATGGACTTCTGCCTCGTTGTACTGCGCAAAACCGATATAGACTGAGTCGAATTTGCATATGTCGCCTTGTTGGTGGCTAAATCATCGTTATACTGCCAGGTATTGGCAACAATGATTCTCAATCAGCGCCACATAAATCGATGTGCACTTTGTTACATGATTAAACGTTACTTGGTACAACGACGAGCGCCAAATAAGGTTGACGGCTGTGTTACTGACGGTAGTTGTATTATAACAATATGGCCGCACAGCGAAGGATCTTTCGGAAGAAACTGAAGTTGACAGCGTCCAAAGTTGAGAGAAACCACTCAGCTTCATCGACTGTTGTTTGAAATGGGATATTGATTACATTCAAACCTACTAATCCTGCGTTCCGCAAGTTCCCTGAAGCCAGTCTCCGAACCAGACAAAGGAGGGTACAGTCTCCAGTGTAGCCTTTCCGCCGACAGAGACGGCATATTTACTGAGCGCATCAACAGAGTTTTGAGCGTCTTTAGTTGAAAGATTGGGGCTCAGCCGAACCAATTCGGTCGTAGTCGGGTGCAAAGTACATGATCTTCGGGAGCGTAGACCACCTACCGTCAAGTAATTACACCATTCCTAAGTGGCCAACAGCCAGGTTAGAAAAAGGTGAACTGGCCAAAAACTAGCTAAGACATAATCACTCGCACTTCGACTCGAGTTTTTGAACCAATAAGTTTCCTGAAACCAGATCAAAGACAGAGAAAATGCTCCCATGCACATCGGTAATATCAAGCAACAAAATCAGATGCAAAACATTGATGCCGGTGTACCTGCATTCGGAAGAGGCGGTTGGCAGTCTGATAAGTTTCGCTTGCGTTGAGGTAAACCGAGCAAAAGGTAGAGGCCGATATCAGTTGCAGTCAGGTATCCCAGTAGTTTCACAGAAGGAATCCTCCGATAAGCCTAACAGAAGCCATGCATGCTTAGAATGTCAATAAGTACAAGGAGTTTTGGATTGTGCGTGAGTAGCAAAATAACACCCCAGTCATTGGGAAAAGCCGAATTCATACGAACGTCGTATTGATTTATCCGCGAGCTGCTGCCGCTTGGGCACCACCTCTTGGACCCCCACTGCCACCCCGTCGTGGCTTTCCTCCTCGCCTTCCATAGCCTCCCCAGCCACCCACATATGCACCTGGGCCAAGTAGGCCAACACCGCCTGGCTCTCCAAAGGTTGCGACATTCTTTTCTCGTTCCTCATCACGTCGTGTTCGGCCACCTGGACCACCACCCCTCCTTCCACGGCCACCTCTATCACCGCCATGACCGCCGCGATCAGACGGAATAGCCGCAGAGGAGGAAAGGGAGTCAAAGAAAGAAGATTTCGGATTATATGCTGCCTTTGGTCCATTTTCTGCAGGTGTATCGCCGCCATCCTCAGTAGTAGAAGGGACTTCCTCAGTGACAGGGGATTTTGTCGATTTGGCGGCTGCAGTTTTGTCGAATTTGGCATTCGAGCTTTCAAAATCGAAATCGGTTTTCGGAACGGGGATATGTTCCGGGCCTCCCCCTCGACCGCCGCGCCCACGTCGACCACCACGGCCTCCAGTATGACCATTGTGATGTGGCGCACTGCTAGGACCATTAACGCGAAGATCGCTCATGGCTCGTTCGACAGTCTCTAAGGAAGCATTGGCCGTGTGCAAAGGGTTTGGCCGATTACGGTTGAGGTTGACCTGTGGATGAGGTGGGCCTCGTGGTTGTGTTTGTTCAGGAGCCATGGGAACGACTCCCGCTGGGCCTCCAGGCATCTGTGGTACGGGGAAAGCCTGAACTGGTTGTGGTGCGCCAAAGGCATATGTGGGCTGAACAATGGGCGCGGATGCCTAATTCAAGAGCGTCAGTACAACTGAAACTCAGACAAATCGTTGTCAAGTTGAATAAAGATCAGAAGGAAGGCAACGGAAATTTCCACATGGTTTTTGCGCTCTCGGCCACTGAAAATGATTTACATCCGTAATAATTCATCATGATAATGCAAAGGAAAGAGCCTCTGTATGAAAACGCATACAAGATAGAGGATTGACTCACCCCAAGGACCGCAGGATCGTCATGGACACTTCGTGAAGGAGGTGGAGGTGGGGCAGGGTTTTGATCGTCCACTGCCAGGTCTTTTACCTCCGACGCTCGGAAGACAATGTATGCATAGGGTTCGGACACAGGCGCAATGAATTGATTTGGAGGTCTAGAAAACATTAGCAACAGGTCGACCCTTCATGAGATAAAATCACTCACCGCCGTGACTCTGTACCCATAGAAAACACTGCGTATATCGTCAGTTTCAAGTTTGAAAGTTTAAGAAGATTGAAAAGCTTACCATTTTCGAGCTGGATCGTTGAGGCTTGGGGGTCGATGCCTGCTAACGTCCCTCTATATCGAATATCTGAATGAGAAATGAGGGAGATAGGTTTCCTTCAAGATTCCATAAGTTTAGATTCCATAGGTTTGATGTCACCTACCCAATGAAGCTGAGAGCCATTTATACAGAAAGCAGGAACAAAAAAGAAAATTTGTGCGGACGTGTAAAGAAACAAGAGATTCTGCACGACGCGTGTTGGTGTATTTGCAACCAACCCCACGATTTCAAACTCCGTGCGCTGTGCCTTTTCGAGCTGAGGCTGCTGAGTTGATTTACTTCCACCAATGTAAGTCAGGGAAAATTGAATTCCACTAATCTTCATTCTAGTTATAAGAACATAAAACCCATGATTTGATTCTGAAATTTACTCTGAATACTGTTGCAAGCCGGCTACCACACGAATAAGTGCAGATCTGGATGGGACAAACGTGGTGGAAGTGACTGGTTGTTTGTGAAAATATCCATTGATGACATTAGGTCGTACAGTGCATACTATGTTTCAATTTGAGTTCGATCTACTGCATAATAAGGAGTAGTTTAAAATCAGGCTGATGTGAGTGTTCAAAGCGTGTGTCCACGATATCAGATGCCACCTTTGATCAATTTGATCAGTTACTAGCTTCACCACTTACCACCACCACCATTGCGTAAGTGATACTTTGACATCAATTGAAGATGTTGACCAACGCATCTGCTGCAGGTGTCATCCAAGTACATGTCAAGACTTCCGCTAGAAGTGATACACCTTTGTGTTTATCACCTCGACAACGACCGCGACGACATCAACGACATCAGCTATACCTGTCATCGACTTCGCGATTTCTGCCTTCCCATACTATTCAAATCAGTCACTTTTACGGTCCTATGTTCATCTCCAGATCTCTTTCTTCAGAAAAAGACCGCTCATTTGAAGGCGCTAGCTGCGCATGCAACTATTCCAACTCTCGTCCAATCATTCGACTTCGTGGCGAATGATTTGGCACGAATCACGGAACACAAAGCCCATAGTCCCTCGACATTCAGTGACTATTTGGTGGCCTTGATTATGGCTGTACAGAATTTCGTTAACATAAGCCATCTGGCACTTCAATGCCCAGACTTGATCGGGCCAGCCATGCTTAACCTCTTTTATTTTCTACCATCGCTGCCCAGGCTCGTAAACCTGAAGTTATCTATCAGGCCATTCAAGCCACTGGAAATTGACCCACCATTACTTCTACGGGAGCTCGTTCTCGAAGACCCAATTGTAATATCTGCCTTGGCCGTGGTCAGAGATCGGGACAACTGTCATACCATATCCATCTTCTCGCTTTCCCATATCGAAAAGCTGACGTCCCGATCCATCAGGCACTCACAAGCCCTATTTAAAACCATAAAACAACAAGATGGTGATTGCCAGCTTACAAACCTCACAGTTCTCAAGCTGGATGTCCTCGAACTGTTTTTCCAAGATCTCCTTGATTTCTTGACCTTCTGTCCAAACCTCAGGCAACTCTGGATAATACGAACCACCAACGGGATTATTGTACATCCACCACTGAGTATCAACGCCACTGCACTACAAAATCTTGAAGAATTCATGGGACCATTGGTGCTCGCAGAGCTCATTGTTCCCGGACGGCCTATCCACACAGTTCATGCGAATGATCACCTCAGGACGCTGGAACATGATCCCGAATTTGACGCCGCTTTTTCGGTTGAAGACCTCAAGTTTCTGGGAGAAAGTTCAGCAGACATTACTACTCTATCCTTCTCTTTGAGAGAACGGCTTGCCGGCCAATGCTTGATGGGATTCATCTCCAGTTTCTTCCCTCGTCTACGGTCTCTGGAACTCGTTGTCGAGGTCAGCAGCAATCTTCGGCAGATACCTCCCGATTTGACCGTCGCGGACAAAGATAGACCGGTCAATAATATGGGATTACCATTGGTTGAGCCGGTGGACGAGGCCGACAAATTAGGCACGCAAACATATGTTCAAAATTTTCTTGAATCGGTGGAGCATGGCTACGAGGTACTGTAAACGCTTACCCTCGACATCTTTTCGGGCTAACATCGAGATTCTCAGACGCTTATTTATGGCGTGGCCCTTGGAAAATATGCTCTTCCAACCAAAATCGAGAGACTCAAGATTCGGCTGGCGCACTTCGAGTCTGAAGCCCCTGGAGAGGATGCATCAAATACTATGTTTTTCGAACCCTTTTCCTTTTCTATGATGCGAAGGATAATTGACGCCTTGTCGACGCGATATGCGGACCTTGCGAGTGTGAAGCTGGGCTATCACACAGAAAAGTGGAGGCTTGGCTGGGAGAAACGTGAGGGAGGGGACTGGATGGTTGTGGAAATGCCCGTCGATAATGTTAGACCTTATTAGCCGCTTATCTATACTAGTGGAACTGGGTGTCATGCAGCCTACACAATAAATGTGATCACTGATCTATAGTGAAACTATCGAGTAAATGTCGTATGTCCTCGCCCCTTCGATCGACGGTCTTTGCTGGTGAAAGCAGATGGGAATTGTAGTCGGTTAGCTCCGGTATCAGTAATACAGGACACATGGCTGTCCTTCTCCGCCAACGGGTCCTCTGTCAACCCGTCTTCAAGACTTCCCCAATATGGTTCATGATAACTCTAGGCTTGAAAACCTGAAGGTTTGTTTGAATATCCCCAAGGCCCTCAACCTACAATAGTTGAAAAGAAGGCACCACTACTTGAACAAGTGCTCGGCATTTTTTGAGTGCACCAACTTTTCGGAAGGCAATTCCGCCTTTGGTTTCACTTTCGGTGCGTCGGTCCTCGTGCAACGTGCTTTTACGTATACGGCCTTCGACATTTCGTCGAAGGTGAATGATCTTGACAAACTGGCAATCATTGTGTTTCCTTCCTTCCCTCCCACCACCACCACTACATGATGAGTACTGATGTCGCACCCGTATTTCCACCTGAAATATGGACCAGATGCTGGGCTCATCTAGACGGGTGGTTCGAAATTGATAGTGTCAGCCGGACCTGCAAAGTCTTTCGTGGCATCGCACTCCCATGGATCTTCAAGTTCGTCACCGTTACTCCTACCAAGACTGAATCAGGCTTCTGGGTAATGAAAACCACAAGCAAAGAGCTCCTCGAGAAGAAGACGTCACAACTTAAAGCTTTCGCTTCACACTCCATTATTCCTTCCCTGATTAGAATCCTCGAACTTAAAGCAGATGGTTTGAAATCGGACTCGGATGCTGGGAAAACCGTGATCAAGCAAGAAAATTTGAGCTACTTGACCAACTACTTCGCATCAGTTACCGAGTTGATCATGGCTTGCACCTCCCTCTACGAACTCCTACTTGAATGTGGGGATGTCGTTGGAACATCGGGTATGCTAACTCCGCTCCTCAGCATCCTATCCGGGTTGCCCAAGCTCGAACACCTGCACTTGTTGGTTGCGCATATTCCGCCTATCACCCTCCCCTCTTTGCCAAAGCTCACTCGCTTAGTCATCCAAGATAAATCCTTCCGTTCTGGAGAAAACGAAACACCTTCCAAAGCTGTACTTATCTGTTCGCCAAAAGATTTGCGCAAGTTAGTCATCTATTCGCTCAGCATATCTCCTGGGATCCTTTCCGGGATCCTAGGGAAAAACGAACCTTGTCCAAACCTCACTTCATTGGCGTTGCATATCCCTGAACAATCCTTTTCCCTGCTTTTCGACATGCTCAAGCTGTGTCCCGAGCTTACAGAACTTCACATCTTCAACACTGGACGTCAAGTGTCAGGCTTATCTTTAAAACTCTCACCCGATGTTAGCCAAAAGATTGAAGATTTTACTGGACCGATCTCGCTCGCGCGAGTAATTTTACCGGGTCGTCCTATAAAAATCGTCTGGATCATGGGGGAGCCTTGGGCTTCTTCGTATCGACCAGAGCTTCTTGAAGATCTCAAGACCTTCAGCCAAAGCACTGCAACCAAGTCACTTCATCTCGATGTTCCATTACGACTCAGCACTCCCGAAATGTTCTCCACTATCTCCAACCTCTTCCCCGATTTGCTCGATCTACAACTGCACATCAACACGGACGGAATTAACTCATCGTACAATCACTCACCGCAACGTATTCGCGAGGCAATTAAAGACGAAGTGATTCCCCGTAATCAACTTGAAGAACCTCTTGAGGGTCAAATCAAGCCCTTTGAAGAGCAAGACCGCCTTGAAAATCGGCCTGACGTGGCAAAAGCGTCTGGATACAAGGTCAGTAGTCATGGAATTTCAGCTTAATGATCTACTCTCATTGCGTATAACCAGAAACTTGTTTACGACGTGGCGCTTGGGAAAATTCCTTTGCCTAGTGGTCTCACGAAGTTGACTTTGGCCCTCATCCATGATCCCCATTACATGATTGATCTTGAGGAGTCGAACTTGGGTTGGAGGTTCTTCGAACCTTTCACGTACTTTATGGGTAGGAGAGTTGTTCATGCATTGTCTTCTCATTACCCATCGATTACTCAAGTCAAAATTGGGTTCAGTTCGAGGGAGTGGCAATATTGTTGGTACAAAGAGGAGGAAACGTGGAGGGCTTTGAGAAAGTGAATCGATCTGACTGGCGGCCGTTCTGGAGGTACAGGTCTGATTACAGTACATGTGTTTTTATCTCGAATTCGATGTGCTTCCATATCATTATTAAAAATCCCCTGCTGTGAGTGTTCCAAACATGTCCCACGATATCTGATGTCGCTCGACCACCCGCTTCACGCTCCCCGCCACCACCATCGCCATTGTGTAAGAAAGGCTGCTAATTTGAAGGCGCTAGCTTCGCACGCGACCATTCCTGCTCTCATACAGTCATTTGACTTCGTGGCGAATGATTTGGCACGAACTCTGGAACCAAAGGCCCATAATCAATTCACATTCAGCAACTACTTGGTCGCGTTGGTTATGACCGTCCTAAAATTCGTTAACATCAGCCGTCTGGCACTTGAATGCCCGGACCTGATCAGTCCAGCCATGTTCAATCTCTTTTATTTCCTTCCATCGCTACCCAGCCTCAGAAGCCTCAAGTTATCGATTAGACTATTCAAAGCACTAGAAGTTAAACCATTATTAACCCTGCGAGAGCTCTTTCTCGAAGATCCACTCAAATATGGAAGGCTTGGACTTACGGAATAACCCGGCTGCCAACTCTACTATTTCCATATTTTCCCTCCCTCACATCGAACAAATAACATCACTATCTTTCAAGCTCTCACATTCCTTGTTCAAGAGCATAATCAGCCATGTCGGTGATCGCCAGCTTGGGAGCCTAACAGTTCTCAGACTGAATGTCCTAGAAGCTTTTTTCCAAGATCTCCTCGATTTCCTGACCTTCTGTCCCAACCTCAAGAAGCTCTATATTTTGCAAACGTTCGACCAAAATTTCCCTCCGCCAATGGCTTTTAGCTCTGCAGCACTCCAAAGCCTCGAAGAATTCATGGGGCCAATGACACTTGCAGAGGTCATTGTCCCGGGACGACCTATCCACACAATCCATCTATTTGATCACCTCATAAGACTGGAACACGATCCAGATTATAAGTCTGATTTCTCGCTTGAAGACCTCAAAATTCTCGGAGACAGTTCTGCACATATAACTACTCTGTCCATTTCCATCAGCGAACAGCTTGCTAGTAAACAGGGAATGGAATTCATCGCTCGCTTCTTCCCACATCTGCGGTCTCTGGAGCTCGTTACCGAGATTGTATTTGGCTTTCAAGAGTGTCAACCTGAAGTCGTCGCAGACAAAGATAGACCCATCAATACTTTGGGATTGCCCTTGGTTGAGCCAATGGACGAGGCTGACAAATTAGGGACGCAGGTATATGTTCAAAATCTTCTTGAATCGGTGGATTATGGCTACGAGGTACTGAAACAAAAGCCTTCACTTAGCATCGTCCTGGCTGACATGTTGGTTTTTAGGTACTCATTTATGGCGTAGCCCTTGGAAAATACCCTCTTCCAAATAAAATCAAGAGACTCAATATCAGGCCTGCACACTTTGGCTCTGACGAGCCTGGAAGAGATTCACCAGACGTGATGTTTTTCAAACCTTTCACCTTTTCAATGATGCGAAGGATAGTCGACGCCTTGTCGACACGATATCTGGACCTGGCAAATGTAAAGTTAGGCTACCACACGAACAAGTGGCGACTTGGCTGGGAGAAAAGTGATGAAGGGAGTTGGTTGTTGGTGGAAATGCCAAAAGATCTTAACCGTTCATTTTAGTCGCTTTTAGTGATATTTTTAACAGCCTTCAAGACCAAATTATGCTCAGTTGTCACATCTTACTCTTTCTCTCTTTGTCGTTAACGATATTCATATTACAAGTATCAGTACAAGGGGAAGTCGCGAAGAACCAAAAATCTTCTGTTATCGAAATCGATACAAATTCCATCACATCAAGTACATACGGTGAGCGTTTGAGTCACTAGAGTGCGATGTGAGGCTTCAGAAGCAGTCAAAAAATCCAAAAAATTCAATACCTGGAATGCCAAAACATTGCGAATACCACTGAATGAAAGACAGTTATCAACGGAACGGGGAAAAGCCGAAGGCAAAGATTTACCTCGTTCATTTTTATACATTGGTAGCCTTGTTTACATTGGGTCGACCCTGTCCAGCCGATGCCTTCCAACGAGCCTGTGAGCCAGAATTACAGCAAAGTTCAAGCGAATCTTACCATCACATTGGGAGTACTGAGGCCGAGAAAGATATTTGAAGGATGAGATACAAAAGTTAAAGACATCAAGTTCAAATGACAAACCATGGGCACGCTGCCAGTTGCTGTCGGTACAGTGGTTATAGTTGTTACCCAGCAACTCATGGTGGGGAAATTCGTGCTCGAAGTTGTTGGAGTTCCAGTTATAGGTGGTGGGTCGGTGATGGCTATCGGGGTGCTTGTTGTAGTTGGAGGGGGGTACGGAGCAGTTGGTGGGGGCGCACGACAAGTGATAGATGTTACAGAAGGGTTATGTGGCGACGTGGTTACTGTACTTCCCGGCAAAGTGCTGGGTGGAAGAACCGTCACTGGCCAACAAGTAGGGGAGCTAGTGCTGCTGGTAGAAAGTATCGGAGCTGGCGTGTGGACAGCCGCACCTAGCTGTATAAACCATCAGTTATTTTAATCAACTTTTTGCAGAAAGAGCTTACCACCAAGCCGGCATGCAAACAGGTAAATGCAAGCGTCCTGCTAATAAACATGAGAGACAAGACTTGACTCTTTAGAAGCAGAAAGAAAGAAGACTGAGTTCTTCAACTGACTTTATAGTCGTAGCTTATTTCCAAGGCATTCTTTCGGACGTTTCAACGGCAGGTTGTATCGAAGATCCAAGTCGAAATTCTATACAGCAGGCCTAAGTCAATGCACATGATGATTCTTTCCCCGAAGAAAGAACGCCTGGCTAGAGCAGAAGCTCATTCAAAACAGCTCTGGGTTGATAGTAATCATATATTGGTTCAGCTGAGGGTATCGAGTTCCGCCGAGTAAGACATTCTGCCAAATTTCACTGAGTTACACGCAACAGAGTTCAGTTCTGGCACCCGCACTTACTAGGAGATAGAAAAACGGGGGTAACCTAAGGTTGGGAATGAGTAGTTATAGGCGCACGTGGACAATTCTCACCGTTGTTGGCCCTACGAGTTTTATCACACCAAAGGTAAATTGTGTAAACTACAATAGAGCTCACTACACAAGGAACTAAACGAAAAGCGAGTAAGATAGCAGTAAATAACATTTTAACCTACTCAAACATTAGATAGCTTACGACGACAACAATCATAACGGAGGGCCTTATACCCTTCGATAGAACAAAAGGTAGGCACAACGAGTATCGTCTCGCTCTGGAGCCCTGAAGACATCCTCGGGTCGAACATCAGAAACGAATTCGTCGTCAATGCGGACCCAGCCCTCAACAGGCCTGGCGGCCGGGTTCGAGCTTGGGTATCGATTAGGATGAAGGACGTCCAAGGTGTAATGACCACCTGCAGCGGAGAGGCCGTGATGGTAAACAGCTGAAAACAGGGTCATTAGAAAAGGCTCTAGGCAGAAGCAATTAAGTACTTTACCTCCAAAGAGTTTATATCTAGCGAGCTGAGTTTTCTTTGCAACGGGAACGATAACATCTAAGAAGAGATAATTCAGTAATGGCGTAGAAACACTCCAAGAGGTAACATACCTGACCCAATCTCCAACTCGGGGCTGAAACGGACGTGTTTACTAACTTTGACAACACCATTTACAGAGGTATCATAAAGGAACCTCTTTACATGCAGAATGAGAATGGGTGGAAGAGCTTCGATAAGCATCTGTTGTTGAGCTTCAATTGTAACACCTTGCTTCGGGGTAACTTGGACAGGTTGTGGGTGCGAGATATAGGATAGAGCGTCTTGAATACTGTGAATTTGATCACGCTAGAGAAAAGTAGTAAACACAGAGAAAAAAGAGATACTCAAGCAGAAAGGCACAAACCTGAATGTCTAACCGGAGAGAACGCCAGTCTTCAACAATCACTGAATCTTTCTGACTAGGTGCTCGAAGAGTACTTCTAAATTTTCCGCCAAATATTCTCGTGATTGGAGATTCAGTAGCTTTGATCTACAGTCATGCATAAGTTAACCATTCCAAATGATGAAAGTAACACATACCGTGCGGGTAACCACAGTCCTATTCCGTTTACCAACTTCCAGCCAGCCATCATCTTCTTGAGGTGCCGTTTCTTCTCGCTCCTCAATCGCAACATCTGCGTCACCGTTTTCTTTGGCCGGAGGGTTAATGGAGTGTAGCAGAGAAAGCAATTCATCTTCGAGAGTATCAAGATAGAAGCCCAGGAACTCTTCAGCATCTTCCTGGTGTCCGCCCTAGAAGTACCACTATGATTAGATAAAGTCAGGAGGGTATTTAGCTAGTTGGACTCACTCTCATGGTATCGAAAATCTTCTTCGTCTTCATGGCTTCGTACACATAACTGGGAAGGAAAGATTCGCCATCCCAATCATCATGATCGGGACCATCCTCTTTTACCTCCTTCTCTTTACCCTTTCCGGAACGCGCACCATTTCCAGATCCACTTGCACCGCTAACGGAGCCTCGTGCACCGACAACCTCCAGTTTTCGCGACGAAGAACCTTTCTTCTTCTCTTTATCCTCCAAGAACTCTTGCAAAAACGATGCAGTCGCATCAACCAAAGGTGTTGACCCACTCGCCCCCTTCGTCGTTTCATCCTTGTTATTGTTTCCGCCAACGACAGGCCCAACAAGCAACCGGTTGAGCTCGACAAATAGTTTATGGAAAGGAGGGCAATAAACCAATATTTGCAAGACGGCGTTCGCGAAACACATGTTGCCACTATTGACGAGACCTCGAGGACGAATTTTCATTGCAGAGGCATTAGTGGTGGCAGAGGCTGCGGCGGCAGCAAAGCCAGTGGGAGGTGGCGCGGGTCCAGTGGAAAGTAAATTCAAAAGTTCAGATTTCTGGGAAGGGTTAACGGGAACAGCGGGGTTGGAAGGAGAAGTAACAGCAGGGATGGAGAAACCGACGACTGCGGAGGTAGGAAGGGTATTTCGAGAGAGACCTGGTGTGGAACTAGCTGAAGTCGAAGAGGAATTTGCAGGCCGAAGCAGAGAAGCCCACGATTTCTTAGGTGGTGGAGGGCCCGAAGGTACAGGCGTAACAGGCGCAGGCGCAACTGGAGCGGAGGCCGGTGGTTCGGAGGTAGTAGCTGTTGCAGAGCTAGGGTCTGTTGTGCCCGCTTCGGTGGTCGAGGAGTCTTCTTTTTGTTCTTCGCCAGGTTTCGAAGGGGTCTCTGCGCCTTCTGAGGCTGCGGCATCTGGGGTAGATGAAGATGTCACATCTGGCGTAGGCACAGTCTCCTTGGGGGCTTCTTTGGCTGGTGTCCCACTCACAGAAATTGAAGTATGAGATGAGACTGGAGACCCAGGAACGGTGGATGTACTGGTCGATTCGGTTACCGAGGATGATGGCACAGTCGAGTTGTTTTGAGATGGATCAAGACTGTCTGGAGAGGCTTTGAGGACGGTGCGATCTGAAGTCTGGTGAGGTAGTTTGATGGCAGGAGGTGCTCGAGGAGAAGGTGGTGGTGTTTTGAGTTCTAAGGCTTGTTGTACAACATCGGGAGGTGGCTGAGCTCTAGGGGATATGATTATACCAGGGGCATTGGCAGGGTCTTGAGGGCGACGCGACCAAATGGTCCACTGAGGTAAATTATTATTTGTACTTTTGTTGAAAGGCGAAGAGGGGAGCGCCGAAAGTTCGGAAGCGTCAATTGTTCCCATCTGCAAGTAAGTTTTGCTGGATGAAGGGATATTCCCAAGAGGCTCTTCAGCTGCCTCAGGCTCTGGAACGTCTTCTGAAACGATGGGTGCATTAGAAGGAGGCACATCAACCTCGTGCAAGGCCTCTGGCTGGGCTTCAGGTTCGGGAATGACAGGTATAGGCGTAGGTGGAATATCTTCGGCGGCAGCGACTTCCTCTTCAACGGGTGCCGGTTCAGCCGGTGCAGAGGCAGGACTGTGAGCCACAGATGTCGTCTGTGACCGAGAGTTACGTGACGGATCATAAAAGTTCTGAGAGTTGGGTGGAGGGACAGAAAGTTGCTTTGGCAGAGGTGACAGAGGTTGCTGTTGTTGCTGAATTTGCCATGACGGTGTAAATACCGGTGCAGTCGGGGATGGGTAGTGGTACGTTGGCGAGTACGGTTGAACATATTTCGTAAACTGTGGCGAGTAAGGCATGTGTTGGGCAGCGTGCTGCGGGTGAGGCGGATGGTGAGGCGAATTCACTGGCGAATGGGCATAAGGAGAGGGAGGTTGCTGGGCCTGCGGATGATAAGAATGGTGATAGTGATGTGCTCCTCTAGAATTGTAAGAGCCATTCAAATGTCCTCCTCGATGATTTCCCCTCGCAGGTGGGGGTTGATGGTACTGAGGAGCTGGGTGAGCAACTATTTGCGGTGGTGCTGCAGGATATGGGTAATAGTTTGCCCGCGGCGCTGGGCTGTGACCCCCATAGCTTGGATGTGGGGAGGAAGGGGGCTGGTAGTAGGACGAAGGACCAGGGCCTTGATGAGGGTAAGCAGAATGGTTCGCCATTCTCGAAAAGAGGATTCGAAAGAATCCTCAGTTTAAGCCGTAGACTGCTATGAGCTTGTTAGCATAAGCCACTAAGATATTTAAAGTACTCGTACGAAGGGTCTACAGCTTGCGTTAGCTGATCTCGAAGCTCAGCTCAAAGTACACAAACGGTGAGAATTCACGTTCTAAGAACAGCGGCGTCGAAGTGTAACGAAAGCTAAAACAAGTCAGGTCAGTCCACATAATAGAACATTGAGTTTATACAGACTTTATTTCAAGTATATAACCAGACAGCCAGACAGATTGTCCAGAGATGATATTTTGTTCTCGGGGTCGCTGTGAGTCGCCTGACAGCTAATGTGGGTGGTTGTAAAGCCTGGAGAAAGCCTTTGACAAAAGAACAAGCCAGGTAAAACGTTTAGATTCAGACACCAGCACACAAAAAAGGAGTAAATACCTGAAATCGATGGTGTAGACGACAAGAGGCGGTTGCGGGTCGATGATGCGGCGGCAAGATTTTTAGACGCTGCTCAACAAGAGTAAACATCGGTCCTCGTTCCGTTTTCACGTCCTGGCACCCCTAACATGAACCACACTAGGTTGTTGATTTACAGTAAGTGTAAAAGGTGAAGTCTGGCTGAGAAAGAATGACTGGCACTTTCAATTAGCTCGATATCCCCTTTCACCTTGGCTAATATTTGCCAGCTCAGACGACATTCTAGGCATAGAACATAACCACTGTTAGATGTGTGGCGAAGTAGTGTATTAATCTTCAAATCGTCAAAAATCGACAATGCTATTCAAACGGGGGTACAGAGGTACATCCCACTCTACGCGACTTCAGCCTCTAATTTGGTAAGATTCATGACACCTCTGCCAAAAGCAGTCGCGATCGCATCGAACCCACTTTCTTGTACTTCAGACAAAAAGACATCATGCTGATCAGCAAGATTGAGGTTGTTTTGTCGAATCTCCCGAATGACACCATGTTCTCGAGCACATGTGGGACATTCAGTTTCGTTTTCGGCGACACAGCTAAAATGCGAAGATTCAAGTTAGGCACCGGTGACTCAAACAAAATGGAACACAGGTGAACATACCGTTGATGATACGAGTGATTGCACATGAAATGAACACTCGGTAGGTCCAATTGACCGAGACAAGTTGTACACCGTGTAACATGAAACACTCTTGGTTCGTCCGAATCGTTGAGTTCTGCGACTTGCTTCAGCTTTTCGGCTGTCTCAAGTCGGTACGACTTAGTCAAGTTCTGATCCTGAAAGAAGCGATGAGGAACGATCTAGGAATGACAAACCAACCAGGCTCACATTTTGTATCTCAGTTCGACTCTGCTTGATCCTATTCACCAACCATTGCTTCACCAGCCCAACACTCGCAACCCCATTCCTGCTCAGCACCTGAATCACACCCATGGGCGGTATCAGTCCCTCTTCGTCAACATGCTCCAAAATACCCTGCACATCCTGCTGATGCTTTTGCAGAAGCTCCGGTGTTGAAGTCAAAAACCGAAGTACGAGAGGATACAGCTGAGGATGATCGGCGCCGTAGTGCATCAGATGTTCAATCACTTTATGGGAGGCACCTGGATCGGAACCTTCCTTGTGTCGATCCATCCAGAAACGCAAGACATCTTCGTACATCCCCATCTTCTCGTAGAGTAAAACAAGACCCTGGGTAAAGGAGCGTGTCGAGCAGAGCATTAATGCATGGGTGGTATCGTACGGTATTGTTGAACTTCGCAGTACCCGAAGAGCTCTATCTCGCATCGTCTTCTCGTCGAACTTATCCGCAGTCCCGCCATTGAGAGTGCCAACCGCTGAGCTCGATCGGGTAACTGGCAGCGTGAGGTACAGTTCCAACAACGTGTTCCAAACTGCAACTTGATCCAACTTCTCGAGTGCATCTTCATCCTCCGTCAAACCCGACTTCTCCGCACCACTCCAAAGGCCCACTTTTCCACCAGGACTCTGAACAGACTTGCTGGTATACAGTTCAATCGAACCAGGGGCTTGATCTTGCACACTTTGATTCCACCTCCTGGAAGCAACCTGCTCCAAAAACACGACAAACTGCTCCATATGATCCACGAAGTGGTGGAAATATACTCTTGGCGAGAGGCGTTTGACGGGAGGGGGTATGATAGCAGAGCCAAGAGCAGCAGAGGGAAGTCCTGCACTTGGTAGCCCACCAGGGCCAATAGTAACCGTGCTAGCCTCCTGTCGATGTCGTGGACTCAAGACAGACCCCTCAGCAGGGCCGTCAGGCTCGTACACAGAATCACCTCTCTGGCGAACGGATACATTATCTTTATCTGTTCCTGCTCTGACCGTCTTAATCGACGGCGAAGGAGGGGTAGCCGTGTCTGACGAGACAACGGTGGCTGCTGTAGAGCCACGGTTGAGGGCGAGATACGATAGGTATGAGGGCGTGGCTGCAGCTGCAGTCTTCGCTGGTGCGGAAGGCTCTGTAGAAGCCGCAGGATCGTCGATGAGAGGTCCGGTGGATGTACAAAGGTCGATGAGAAGTTGCGTTGTTTCGACAGGTAGCGACTCTAGCATCGCACGGCCATATCTCGCAAGGTTATTCTCTGCCTAATCACATCATCAGAATTGGTTAAACCCAAGAATGTTCAAAAACCTACTGCTTCAGGTCCCAACTTCCTGAGGTATGCCAACGCATCCTTGAAGTTGCCCGAATCCTCGATCTGTATCCTCAAATAGTCTTCGTGGCGCTCATATTTCTTTGCAAGGTATGATGCGTGCTCAAAGTAACCTGCTTGCCGACACACTCTAATGGCAGTCTCCAGGTCGAAGGGAAGCTCGTCTCCGTCTCGACGTGACTCGGTCCTGATGAAACTGTCCAGACGCGAGACATCTTTCAGCTTGGTGTATGTATTGAGGAGGAGAGTTGTGTGGTCAGCATTTGCGAGGCCAAGTGAATGTAGTTCTTGGAGGTAGGTTACGAGGTTGTGGATTCGTTGAGCATCGAGGTACTGTTGAGTTGGAATAAGCCGACGTTATATAGAAGACAACGAATCGTCTCTACCTTCCGGATGACGTAGCTGGGTTGCAAATGCCCGATTGTTTGTACATACTGATGCATGGCGCCGTCGTAGTCGCCTTTCGTATAAAGATGGTCGCCGTACTGCCTTCGAATATCCGCAACACTCGATTCGTCGAGGTTTTGTGTGGCGGCCAAGTTGAGAGCAAGCAAGTAAAGGCCCTTCCGATAGAGCATGTCGAGCTTGTCCACAGTTGGTTTCTCTTTCAAACACATCAGCTACAAAAAGTCCATTAGCAGGGGGCGCTAAGGATAAAGAAAAACTCACTTTTCCGTCAGTTGACAAAATGTAGATGTTCCCCCATTGCGAGATAACCTCTCGAACGCCCTGCTTGAACGTTCCGCTGTAGGCGATGAGCTTATTCTCTGGATCAAAAACAGTCAGCTTCGTGATGTCACTCTCGCCCGCATTTGGAGATTTGGCAACAAGATTTCCAACTGTCGCAGAACCAGAGGAAAGGGAAGGGAAGAACGGCGGAGAGACAATGACAAGATAGTTCGAATGTGCATGTATAAATGATTTGTGACCTAAAAAAGAAGAGTCAGTTGGAAAGTGTAAGGAATATGGCAGCTACTCTACCTTCATGAGCGTAGCAGTCTCCTCTTCCTTCGATCCCGCAAGAGTAGATCGCTTCATCTCGGGCCACAACCATATTTCTGCCTTTCCAATCCATAGTGGCGCATCCCAAGCCACACCCAATCTCATCGACAACAGTCGCCGCGTTTCCGCTTGATCGACCAGAGGCTTGATGTGAAAGTACATGATTGGTTGTAACGATGAAAAGGTAGGTTGGGTATTCTTCTGTGGCTTCACGGAATCCAAGACCAGTGATGGGTTCGGTCGGAGACTCGTGGACAGTACGCGCTTTAGGGAGGGACGTCAAGGAAGTTGAAGAAGCGAGAGATTGGTCAAGGTGTTTGTAGAGAATGACAGTTCCGTCTCCTAAGCCTATCGCGAGATGAGCGAGGGTTTCGGATACAGCGACTGTTGTGACCTGGAAACGCAGTTAGTAAAGGGTTGATTTGTAAAACAAGAGGACATGCAGGATGTGGTCTGTTATTGAGTTGAACTTTGGTCGATCGCAGTAAGGTAGGTGCATTCGTCTTCTTCTCCGTATGCTCCAAGTCCCATATCTTGAGAAGTGGTGATCGCACCGAGTCTTCCTCCTTGATTATTCAAAGGCGTCAGAGTTGGTTCGAGAATACATTAACGTACAAACCTACACCAAGTGTAACCAGAATGCCTTTCCGTTCGACCATATGTGTTACTCTGCCAGAAACATGAGCGACCCAACTGTTGATCGACTCAAAGTCGCGATTCAGTAGGTGGACACTCCCGTGTATATCGGCAACAAGAACACCAAACGAGGACGCGATGACTGTCGATATTTCGGGGGTTACCTACCAGAAGAGAAGTTAGCTACTCAAAAATAATTTGTGATGCAAAACCAGACATACTCGGAAAACATCTGGCGTGCTTTGTAGGTCGTTGATATCTTTAACTTGAATACCATCGAAGAACGTGAATTGGCGCCACTACCAAGGGAAAAGTATGTCAGTATAGAGTGTTCAGAACTTATAACATAATCATACCGGAGGTGGCGCACCAACTGACGCAACAGCTGAAGAACCTGCAGCCTTTGCCACTAAAGAACCCAAAGACGACATGTTGAGGATTCAACGGTTAGTCGTTACAAGAGTTGTGAGTTCGCTTTCAAGCAAGTCCAAGAATTCCCGGATTTGAGCAGGGCTCAGTCGTGAGCTCAGACCTTCCAAGCGTCAACATCGCATTTAGCAGTGAGCTCGAGCGTTCAAATGACTGGGGCTCGAAAAGGAAATTAGCTCACACGCACCGCTAAGCTGAGCCACGCTCAACCTAACGGTCCTGCCCGACTTCCTCAACCACATCCACCACAGCCAGCTCCGTATGTTTCTCAATCCTTTGTGTTCGTAAATTGTGCTGATACATTGCATACAGATTCTACTACCTCTCGTTCAAATAATGGCTTTCTTTGGTCTCCGTAAATGGCCCACACCCGTTCGTGGAATTTTTGCTGTTGTCGTTTATGCCCAACTAACTCATAATTCGTTACAGATTGTCAAACCCTTGTGGCCTTTCATGGTTGCTTCCGGAGTGACCTTCTACCTCATTTCTAGTGCTCAGACTTCAGGTGTCAGATGTACGTTTACCAACCATCATTTTGTTACCCAGAAATCTAACATTTATCCGCTCCCTCAGCGGCTCAATGGCGCAATGACCCTCGCAACCCTTACGCTGCTGAACTCGCCAAGGAGGCAATTCACTAAAAGTCTTCCGGATGTTATAATTTTCTGCATGGTGCAATAGAACTGGATTGTTTTCTTCCTCGCTCTTATCTCAATTACTACGCCACCAAAATTCACCAACAATACCCAAACGTACTACCTTTGTTTTGAATTGGCTCGGCTTATTTCTCCCTGAAGGCTGGTCAGTATACTTAAGAATAATGGTTCTGCCCCCATGATGTTGGAACGAGCAAGTGCTGCGAGGCCGAAGGAGATGCTGGGAAGGGCGCTCTTGGTTTTGCTAAGGGCCCATACTCTCAAACACATTAACTCGACGGGAGAGATGCGATTGATGAGCGACCTTACATAAGTTGGTTAAGTGGATTATCGTTTTGCTACTGAGTCCTTTGAACAGTTCTAATCAGGCCACGAATATGATTATGGTCTGGTTTATCTGGAACAACACGAGTGCAAATAGCTCCAAACTACTGAACCAGCTACAATCTCCTCTGTCGTAAGGGGTCAGACACACTGTCTGCTTTGTGGGTAGAAGTGTTGTCGAGCTTTTTGAAAGGTGAGTCGAATGGCCCGAGAGCTTCCACAAGAATAGCAAACCTCTGGTTCATATCACCCCCTTCGTTCAAAAGAGCACAGTAGGCGAAATTCGCCGGCTTTAAATAAGCCGCATGAGGAATTGGAGGCTTTGTATCCATGAGCCAAAATGCCAAAGGACAATGGATTACAGCAAATTCGATTCCTTTAAATGCACCTTTAGGGTTTTCATTCCAGAATTCGACAGTGGTGTCGAAGGTGATTAGCCTTTGTCAAGTAGAATGCGGATAACTTAGCCAGGTTTGCGCGTTGGTTTAGGAGCTTGCGGATTGCGAGATAGGCTCGCAGATTCTCGGCTTCAGTTTCGCTGAGATTGCCCCTTCGCTAGCGCATTACCTGTAAGGCAACCATGTCATGGCGTGGATCAACCTCAGTGACCTCGTTTCCAGCACGATGGGAGAAAGTCCAAAGAATCGGGTTGGCTTGCCACGTTGCTGGTCTGGATGATTGAATCCCCTGGTCTGGGATTTTGAAATAAAATAAAAGCGTTGAAAAGGGGATGAGAGAGGTCCTGAACAGGTTAAAACGAAAGTCTAACTTTTGGACCAGTCTCAACGCTTTGTCGTGTCATACGTAACAGTATTTACTTTGATATGAAGATTGCCGGTTAAAGTGTTGCAACCGCATAATTTTGCTTGTCTGAACTGCAACTTGAGTGTGGTGGGTATTTTATTCAACAAAAAGAAAAACCAACGCATAAATGTCGAACCATTTTGACCACTAGGTAAAGTCGCGGTTGAGAAATTACTTGAAGTTTACTTCACTACGCATCATCTTCAGAAGCTTCAGGGCCATCGAACCTCGTCTTTGGACAGCGCTTGGTGTATGACTCCCCTTCGGCTAGCATCCCAAGGGACTTGTAACCCATGCCAATGATCAGGAGTAACTGGTCAAAAGAAAATTCTCCCTCAAGACCCTCTTCAATCATTCTTTTCTCCAATTCGATCATACTTTCTAGGACGGTCCGATCCACCGCCTCCTTTTCACGTTTATTTTCCGGGAAAAGATCACCTAGTCTACTGGCCTCGCTGGCAAACCCACTATGGAGTTCATCGGATGCAAGTGTGGCATTGACGCAGGAGGGGCATACGCAAACGAATCCGTAGCTCGGATTGAGGAAGGCCTGGCGTTCTGCAGCAGTACCTCTGATGTTGCAATAACAATAAAAAAGCTCATCGCCCGCTTTGATGTCTTTCTTGGTGTAAAATCGAAGGGAGAAAGAGGCACGATCGAATTCCTGACGAACATTTGGCCGGCAACTGTTTAAGATAAGGCATTAAACATCTTTTTTATGAGAAGCGAATGGGAGGAGAGTTACCTATGGTTGATCCTGGCGGCGAGCTCACCTATAGCACCGTATTTGTCAAGAGACTCAGAATCGTCGTCGAGATCGATCTGATACCCATTTGACGAAAAGATCCCCAACAACGGTCCAAAGCTATCTTTGCTTTTGCAGTTGGAGAGAGACATGAATGCCTCCTGCTTCTCGAACGACATGCCCTGGAACGCAAGCTTGAGGTAAGACTCGAATTCTGCTCTGAAGAGTTGCCTCTCGCGCTCGTCAGCCTCATCCGTAAGGTGAGGAAAATCTTGTTCTGGAATAAAGCAAGGTGAGACGAGGAGTGGGCGCTCCGCGAAGACGAGTTCTCCTCGTTTAATATCGCAGGTCGCGAATAGGCCCATCCCCATCTCCGCTGTTTCTTTCACAATAACCATATTTGGAAGGCGAGCCTTAGGTACAGGCGCAGGATAGCCTGGCGTATGGAATATGTTAGATTTTGTCCTACCACCTCTGATCAGCCATTCGGTTGTACCATCGTCGTCCGCAGGTTGAGGAACGGTCACAAAGATCAAACCTTCAAAATCAGGGTCTTCGTCGTCGCTCATCGCGGGTTTTAGATAGAGAGCGTGTGATTTTAACGAAGGGCTGCGAGCTGAGAATATGATCGGGAAGATCAGTAGATTCAAGGTGCACGTGGTAATCGCCCAAAGCGTTTCAACTCATGAATATTCCAGAGTTTTAGCTTCGGCAAGACCAACTTGAGAAGGACTTCTCCTCTGAGTCTTACAGAGATTTAGATCAATCTTATTGGTGGTCCAGAAGCAATGAATGTAATGTCGCCAGGAAAACGCCTTGTCATCTAGCACTAAACATGACCAGGAAAAGTCTACTTCCGATATCCGTGTTTATCGAAGGGGGACTTTTGAAGTTGGAGCTTCTTTGCCTTGGTAAGCATAAAGCGATCCATGAACGCCTAACACCATAGTATGAGTACCAGCAACAATGAGAGAATCTAATTACAGACCATATGCTGCGTCTGATCATCAGGGAAGGCCGCCATCGGATGCACTCTGAGGAAAGCCCGACGACGCCAAGCTAGATGGTCCTCAGCCAGAGAACTCATCGCGAATGACTTGAGGGCAGTCCTGATACACAAGAAAGTGCGGTCGGGGCTTTGAAATACTTCGAAGAGGTAACTGAAATTGTTCAGGCTCTCCAGCGTGTCCGAAAGTGGGTCAAAAACACTAAGCGGGCAAAACTTGACTAAATGCTTGAATTGATACTCTTCAACTTGCTCAACAATAGACCTCAGTCTATCTTTGGGCTGAATTTCAATGTTTTGAACTTGGCGGCGGATGTACTGAGAGCAGTCGGTGTAGCAGTTGAGAGCCCTCCTTGACTGTGGCAAGGGGTATGGCTGAGAAAGCAAATAGTTAATATTGAACCGAAATCTTGTTATCAGAAGGTAAATCACCAATGCAATTTGCTCCTCCATGTACTCACAGAGCGAAATGAGGACCTCCACGAGGCGGCTACGTTCACCGGGGTTCGACGGTAGTGGAACATTCCGACTAAGGTTCTTCTGAATTTTATTCAAAGCCAGCGCTAGAAGAGGCCATTGAAACTTTTCCACTCTCATGCCCAGCCAGATGGGATTGAACCGAAGTATTTGGACGATTTGATCCCGTGTCGATTTCGTGATGTATCGAGACAACCTTGAAATGAAGTGGCATCAGTAACAGAAAATATCATAATTATGAGTCCTACCGTCCCGCAAGGGCATCAGAGCATATAGAATCAAAAACTGGAGGGAGCTCGTCTGCTATAAGCCCAGTACAAAACTTTCCAGAGCGTTCTTTATCTTGCAGGAATTGAAGGAACGAGACGTGATGCGTTTTGACGAGTGTATGATCAGGAAGGTAAGCAAACTTCTGATCCACGAGCAGGTTGTTAAGGCAAGGTGAGTTGTCGACCTTCACAACAGCACTAAGGCTGCGAAGAATGAGCATAGTTTCATTATAATCGAGCTGGCAAATTGTTGATATTGTTGACAAAGACCCAGATCCACGAAAATATGTCAGGCATCCCAAAATCCGCAGAAGTTTTTCCTGGTAGGGACAGTGCCCGAGGATTTGGTGAAGTAAAGCGTCCATACTCCCAAATATCTCTGCTTGACGGGAGTGATTCCATTGAAGAATGACTTTGAGCTGGTTGGGCGGGTGTTCCCATTCGGAATCGACAAACTGAATCACTGTTTTTGCATAGAGAAATTGGCCAGATGCCTGGTCAACAAGGAAATTGAGATCGTTCGCTGAAGGCCAAGAATCCTCAACCAGCGACATGTCAGAACGAGTTTTTCGAATTCGGCAAAATTCTTCGTTCAAGTATCGCTTGATATCACCCCGGACTTCGCTCTGAAAGTCAAGTAAGTTGACCTGGCGACAACCAAGTCTGAAAGACTTGCTTTCAAACACCGAGGTGATTTGTGCTTCGGGTCGGCTAGCAACGATAAATCGAAGAGGGAGTTGATGTTTGAATGAGGAGGCTGAGATGATACGAAGGATCGATTGCTGTCCATGTGTTCCATCACACTCGTCTAAACCGTCGATGAGGATAGCAAAGGCTTCAGGCGGTGAACACCTTGTGAAGGGTTCGACGAACAACTTCTGGAACTGTGTATCAATGGATTTCGAGAGGACTGCTGCATCGTTGAGTATGATTTGGCTGATTAGCTCTCTGAAAGGGGGCAGAATAGTGGCGATTTGATAGGCGAGAGTTGGGAGCAGATAGTTGGGTCGATCTCGCTTTTCCTGCCCACGGCCGAAGAAGAAGGAAGCCACAGGGCGGTTTATTTCTTTCAACCATTCAGCAATATTTTGCATGATAGCCGACTTCCCATTTCCAAAAGGTGCGTGCATCTAGAGGACACCAGTCGATGACTCGTTGAGCCATTTCTTGATGTATTCGAATACCTTCTTCCGTGTTTCCGGATAACACTTCGGAGGTGGATCTCTTTCGGAGGAGTCGTGCATGGCGCCTTGAGAGATCCATTCAAAAAGCAGTTGAATGCCTACTAGACAACATTTAACCGCTATTGTGAATAGAATATAGCAGGGACTGCGGAATTACATACCACATTCTGAATGTGCAGTATTGACGATGTTGGAGAAATTTCCGCCTGTAATGAGAAGATTCTGTGCGGATATGAAAGCATGAGATGGGTTTGTGGACATGGCCAGTACGTAGCGTCCAATCCTCTCTCGACCTGGATCGATGGAGGCGCGTACGTGGTAAAGTCAAAATTGGAGGGGCAGTGCATTTTCACATCTTTACACTTCTGTACAATCTCAGCGTGACAGTAATCGATAAATCACCATTTCCGCCACTAATGAAAAAATCAAAGTCGTTCTATGAAAAATTAGATTAAATACGTATGTGCAGTTACAGTACTAAAATCTTGGTATCTAACTAGGGAATGCTCCCAAAGTGAACAAGGTTTGCTTCTGTTTTCCCTTCAGCTTCTTTCCCTTGCCTTCACCACTGCCTCCACTACGCACTACCGACTCCACATTCTCTGAAGGTGTTTCTGTGGTAGAAACCCCACCCGATGTTGAACCTCCATCTCCCGAACGCCACGCCTTAACGCTGGGTGGACCAGTACTTCCCAGAATATTCTTCAACGATACGTTCCCACTAACTTGTGGTTTACTCCTTGCAGCATTCGACGTCGGCAGCTCTGGGAACAAAGAGCTACTCAATTTAGGTGGCTTCTTGCTATTGGTATTCGGCGTTCGGAAGTTGGTGCTACTAATCGCAGGTGTAGGTGTAGAGGAAGCTGAAGGCGTCGTCTGGGGGCGGAATGTAGGAGCTCCAGAGCTGGCCGACCATGGTGTATTTCGTTGTCCACCTTTTTTACCTGCTGGCGCCGAGCCAGGTACGTTCGAAGCAGCACCACCGAGAGCTGGGAAGCGTTCTTGTGGTTTGGTGGGTCGTGGAGGAGGGTTCGACGAAGAAGAAGCCTCGTTACTTGCTGCTTGAGCGACTCTGTTCCATACTGCGTGTGAAGACCTCGATGCGGTGGCGTGTTTGGCATTGAGAACCCGACCAGATGTAATGCCTGCGTATCCAGAGCCTACAGTAGCAGGAGCAAGATCTGGGAATTGGCGCCGTTGCTGTTGAATAGATGTTCAGCTAAAGCTGTCATATTATGATTAAAGTAATTTTCAAACCTCCACAGCGAAACCCTTCCAGCTGCCCAAAATATCTTGCTTCTTCTCATCATCATCCACAAGATCCACAAATGCATTCACAATGCTGGCGGTTTGTTCAAGATTGCAATCCAACACGTTCCATATCGTAAGAATAAGGTCGCGAGCAGTAGATTCGTTGGCTCGGTAGCTTCGAATGGCAGATTTGACGGATGGAACAGCAGCTGTGGGATTCGGAGCGAGAGACTGAAGACGAGCAAGGAAGTTTGCATGACGTCTGGCAGGCAGTCAATCAGTAATCGAAGTTTTACTAGCTTAACGGCGAATACTCACTCAGCTACAGCAGGATCGGCATCAGCCCCTCCATCTGGTGAAGGGGGGCGAGGTGTCCTTGCACCATTGTTAGGCGGCGTCGAAGAACCTCCAGCAGTTTCCGTCAAAGCTCCACCAAAACCGTCCCTCCTTCTCGAACCTGTTTGCTGAGGTTGCGCTGGTGGTGGTTTTCCTGGCGTGTTGCTTGATGCTGAGGCTTGAGTAGTCTGCGTGTGTTGTTGTTGCTGTTGTTGCCTCTGATGCGGTGGAGGTTCCCTTTCTCTTTCCCTTTCTCTTTCCCTTCCACCCCGTCTCCCCACGTCCTCAAATGCGAAATTAGCTTCTATTCGTCTTGCGTCTTTGCGATCCTTCGAACTCATGTCTGCGCCGTGATCTTCCACCATGTGCGCCTTGAGATCGATAGGTGTATTGAATACCACGAACTTGCGAACTAAACACTCTGTTTGGTTGCATGGATAGTGGTCGTTATTGAAGTGCTTTTCCTGAAGTAGATCGTTAGCGAAGTTGAAATGCAATCTCTCTGAGATGAGCGTACTAGAGCGTCATAGTTGCTGAAGCTGCCAACAAAAGATTGTTACTACCTGTTTACGAAGCTTACTCAAAACTTACTATTGATGCACAATACCATTCCTTTTGCAAATGAAACACTCCTCATGCCTCTCCCTCATATGACTGTACAGTTCATCATCGCTGAAGAAACATTCCCGACAGAACTCGCAAAGTGGATGAATGCCTCCCTCGGGCGGCTCTTTGAGGGCAGATTTACTTGGCCTTCCAAACATTGAGGGAAGATGCACGGGCAAAGTGCCTGGCGGATACAGTGCATGCTCATGAGAGAAGACTTTTTTGTGTCGAATGCAGATGTCGCTAAAGAAACGGAAGTCAGGTCAAACAATTTGGCATATGAAAGATAACCTTACCACATAAGTTTAGCATGCGTAGCACGAACATGTAGCCGCAGGTCTCCCCATCCGTTGCCTATGTAATCGCAATCCCGCTCGGGGCAATTGAATCGGAGCAGTAGGAGTGAATCTTCCATCATCTCTTGAGATTCAAAGTAGATCGAGAGCTTCGCATCCTTGTGAGGTATAGAAGCGGGTTCAAACGATGCAAAAAGAGCATCAGGAGAAGTAGTAAAGATTACTGCGTTTTGTTTTTCCTATGAATATCCACACAAGCGCTTAAGTCAGTCAACAGTACGGGAGTGAGGCGATAAGCTCGATAAGCACCTTGCAAAACGTACAATCCATCTTCTTGTATAGCGCTCTCAAACGCAGCGCGCAGACATGGCATGTTCTGTGATTGCACTCAGAGATGGCGAAATATTTGATCTGTTCTGCGCAGATCCAGCAAACATCCCCTTCGCCTGATTCAGAAGCTGCAGGCTCTGCCACCTCAGAAACTTTATCGGCAGGCTCAAGTGTTAAGGTAGAGGTCTCCCCCACCACTTCAGCAACCTGGTCTTGGGATGGTTTCCCTTTATAACCAGCATCGCGAGGCTGACGATTGTTGCGGTTGTTCCGACCACCTCGACCACGGTTTCCACGCTTAGCAGAGCCTTGGTTAGGACCAGAGTTGGCCGTTTGAGTAGCAACTTGAGTAGACATTATCGTTCGGTAGTAGAGGCTTCAGTGACGGAAGAAAAATAGACGATCTGGTTTGTAGAGAGTTCAAATTTGAACGCAACAACTGACTGTGGCGGCGTCCTCAAGTAATCACCTGACTCATGCCCGGTGCCGCACGACGGCTGCACTGGCTAACCGTCAAACCGGTTACCACGCACTCTTCGCTAGAGACTCTAAGCTTTACAAGTTGTACTTCTGACTAGGTCTAACTGGATCTGTCATCACTCTCGTATGATCTGTCTTTCTGGAAAATAGAACTTGGCGATCTTAGGTAGTAATGGCCGCCTTTGACCGCTGCCGTTGGATGTAATTGAAGGTCGGGATGCCTATCACAACTCGGCCTTGATAATCCACACCCCTCCACTTTCAGGTGAAGCTGGATATAAAAGTAACAGTATTCCAATGTAATTCCTCAGCTGGTCTCACCTGTCCAAACTTCTCAACCCCATCCCAACTACCAAGCGTTGTACGCTACCAAAGCATTTTACCTCTCGTCTCCGAAACATGGTCCAATTCACCAACGCAATTCTCGTAGCCACTCTTGCTGCTGTTCCCATCCTCGCTGCTCCATTTCCAGGAATGAAGCCTGTCAACCACGTTCACGAACACATCGTAGCGCGTGAGCCTGGCATGCGTATGGAACCTAAAGCATACGGTAGCCACATTCATAATCATGGTGCTTACGCTCGTCCATACCATCACCCCGGTCATGGTTCAAGGATCCAGGCTCGTGAGCCATACATGGCTACACCCGGGCAAGGCGGCCGTCATCATCACCCACATGGCCCGAAGGTCTATGCTCGTGAACCAGAACCTTTCCAGTCTCATGCAGGATCGGCCGGTCATACAGCAGGCGGGCCAAAGATCCATGCTCGTGAACCGAGAGGCAGGAGACTCTCGGTCGGTCGTGTCGTTTCTCATGCTGGCAGATTTGCAGGCAGGTACGCAAAATTGCGACTCCTTTTTTACAATCTAGAGGTTGATCGATTTTGTGCGTTCAGCTTTGCCTCTGCCTACGGACGTGATCTCGAAGATAATCTTGAGGTTCGGGAGGCGCTGTATGATGAACTCAACTAAATCATAAGTATTATGAGTAGTTGCCTAGATCGTAAATAAAACTTGGATTGTTGGCAGGAATGTTCGGTTTAACATCTAAGAATAACGATCTGGAGATGAAGGTGGGCTTTCTCATTGACTGACAAGATTTGAGTCAATCAGGACTGCAATGTAATGGCAATTTAAGAAATACGATTTATCTTGGGACTTAGGGGCACATCCTCAAGCGGAAATTACTTCTAAATGCGGAAATGAGTGTATTTATCAAAACATCTAGCTCGTGGACCAGTTTCCATTCCCAACAACAGAGATCGCATATTTCAATTCCACATCCAAATTCCCAGTAAGTAATGGACCTTTCTCTCCTCTCCTTTCTTCGAACTGCAGTGAAATGGCCTGTGGTCCAATCAATCCTGAGAATATCCTCGCCAACTGAATTTGCCGGGGCTCCGCATATGTGTACTCCAGTTTTGCCTCTTTGACCTCGAAGGGGTTCTCCAGAGGCCTATGAAAAGCTCCTCTAAAAGTATATTTAAGCTTATCAATGGTAAATGTCGCCACAAAAGTTGTGGGTGAAGTGGCGATAACGTCGCCATGTGCTATTTTGGGTTTTTGCTTTGGTTCCTGCTCGGGTAGACATGGAGTTTCTACGAATGGTAAATGCTCCTCTACAATTGTCGGGAGGAACATATTCGGGTGGAGACAACAAAGTACTATGTCTGGAAGAAGAACTCAATTGGCCCTTTAGCCCAAAAAAAAATCAAAAGGGAAACTCACGATAATTCTTTGGGAATTCGGCGTTGAGAGAAAGAATATTTTATTGTCTTGAGACATATATACGACCATAGCTCTCAAGAGGTATCATGGAACTAAGTATTAAATGGAAGTATTTATGGACAGTCAGAGACAGCGCTTTGGCAGAGAACATCGCAGCTGCTGGCATAGTTAGCGTCTCAACAGATAAAATTGTTGGCATTTGTTGTCAGTTTTTTCTTCTGGAAGCCGGGCAACCAAAACAACCGGGTCATCTTTCTGCTCTATACAAACACTCTCAAGCGCAATGGTATCGATCTTAGTGTGGCTTGGTTATCTTTCCGGATGGCTTTCTTGTACGAGGGTGTCATTAACGTGTTTGTGAATCCTTGAGTCGCGATGATACATACGCACAGACTTACTGTCCTTAATAGGCACTGCAATCACCCATGCTTAATCACACTCTGCGTACTTTCATGCGTATCAAAGTCCGAGAGTTCTACAGGCTCTTCATTAATAAGACTTAATTAGCGATTGATAGCGATAATTTGACTCGGTCAACCATCAATCCTTTCTCCGGTCTACAAAGGCGAGATGTCGAAAGAACATCAGATTCTGCATTTATCAATTCCAGGTAATTTAATTGTCTAACATTTCACAGACCAGAATACGGGGAAGAGTCCTTTTCATGAAGATTACAACTTCTGCAATCAATGATCTGACAAGCGTAGATGTCAAATGGTTTCTAGCAACTCCAAAAACTCCAACTCACCAGAAGATCCGCCTAAGGTCGAGATTCAAAAACCAGCAAGCAGCAGAAAGTCAGCGTTTCAACGTTTATCGAGTGCCACATGGGATTTCATGTTGGTGCAGCCAGGTGAGTCGAAGTTGAAGCCGCAGCTTTCTACATGCATCACAACAATAGCGTGGGATTCATCGTTTCGGTCGTGCTTGCCGAACACTCTCAAAGCCTCTCCCAAACCAATATCATTTCGAGATGTGGTTTAATCTCTTTGCGATCCTTATGAATTTTCGGTGCCAGTATTCTTGACATAATAAAGCTGTCGCATTTACACAAATTTATCTGATCAAGGGCTTTGATGATGCATACACCGCTATCAAGGCAATAAATAGGTACATCAATCATCCTTAATCACACTCTGCGTACTTAAACGCGTATCATAGTCCAAGAGTACTAAGGGGTCTTCGGTCCTGAGACTTAGTCAATCGCTATGAGCCATATTATTAGTCGGTCAACCATCGATTACTTTCGCCGACTTGAAAGCCGAGAACTTGACACTAACGAACATCAGATTCGTATGAAAGTTCCAGGTAAGATAGGTTTCCAACGTTTTACAGCCCAAAATATAGGGAAACTTCCTCGCAATGAATGCGACTTCTGCTATCATTGATCTGAGAACAAGAGGCCTCAATTTGTTTCCACATCTCCCAAGGACTTGAATTCATCAATGAGGAAGAAGCACACTGTCCTGGGACCTTTGTCGTCTGTTTGGTCAAAATATAAATCTGCAGAAACTCGGAGCAACCTGTGTGTATAAAAAGTGAGTGAGTACTATGTAGATTCTTCAGCTGGTCTCACCTAACACATCTACACATCACTACAGCGTTGCACGCTCAGTCAAAACACTCACATCTTCGAACAACCAATTTCCTTCACAAACAAGCATCATGGTCCAGATTTCAACGCTGTTCGTTTTTGTTACATTGGCCATCACGCCCCTTTTGGCCGCTCCTTCAGGCACACAAAACATTCAATCTCGTGAGCCTGACCAGTTTTCCGAGAACATGTTCTTGGCGGCTCGCGAGCCTCGCCGATTCGGTGCTGGCGGTCGTGGCGGTAGGCGCTTCGGTAGGAAGGCTGCCGCCCCATCTTCTGAAGAGGCACGCGAGTTCGATGACAGTCTTGCAGCTCGGGAACCCCGTTATGCTGGGGGACGTGGCGGCAATGGAGGACGCCAGCACCCCCGCGAACTCGACTTTGAGGACTTGGAAGCTCGGGAGCCAGGTCGAGGAGGCAGAGGTTCCCGAGGTGGTCGCGGTCGACGCTCTGGAAGGAAACCCGCCGCCGCCAGTTCTGAAGAGGCACGAGAGTTTGACGACATTCTCGAAGATGTTGAAGCTCGGGAACCCCGTTACGCTGGAGGACATGCCGGTAACGGCGGACGTAAGCACCCCCGCGAACTTGACTTTGAAGAGGTCGAAGCTCGGGAGCCAGGTCGTGGAGGCAGAGGCTTTAGAGGTGGTCGCGGGCATCGCTTTGGAAGGAAGGCTACTCCTGCTGCTTCTGAGGAAGCGAGAGAATTTGAGGATGAGATTGAAGCTCGGGAGCCTGTCAAAAAGGTCAAGGCGGCCTCGTCAGGCAGATGCTATTGAGCATTGTAAATTATTTATCAATAGGAGAGACTTTTAAAAGAGCATTTGGAAATAGGAATATCTACCATGAAGTAGCCAATTTAAATCTTCTGTTTTCAAGTGTGGCGAACGATCTTTCTTATCTTGACCATAGTGATAACGTCGCCTTATGGTATTTTGATTTTACTCAAGTTGATATGAGATTCCGGATAGTGTCAAACGCTCTTCCTCAGTTGTACTAGTACATCTCTGGCTGGGGACTACATTTGTGAGAGAACTTCTATTAACGTTCTGGCAAGATTGGCTCACCAGGGTACATATCTCGTGCGGAGTTGAAACAGAGAAGACCGAGATCTGTTGTTCTGGAGAGATATAGCCGTGCACCACAGGCATGAATCGCAAAGTCGTGAAATGGAAATACTTGTTGACACTTAGAACAGCCGTATGGAGGTGAACATCGCTACCGCTGGCGTAGGTAACATCTCGAGATATTTCGATCTCAGGCCATGTACATATTTTTGCCATGCTGCATGGTATATCCAATGCTGAGCCAGACAACTCACAACGCCTTTCGCATTCAAGCACTGTTGCGTGAAGATTTACTTTAACCTTGTCGAGGTTCAAAACCCAGCAATCTCGATGAATGGCGAAAAGTCAATACGCCGAGGTTATCGAGAGTTAAATGGGACTGCAAGTGACGTGCCTTTCTCTTAGACTTAAAAATGAGACTAAGAGGTGTTGCACTGACAAAGAGCAGATTTAACAGGAGTCGAGAAAAAAGAATATGAGAATGAGGCGACTTCGATAGGTCGTCGCTCATACAACAGTAGCGTGGGATTTGTCTTTCTACTGTTCTGATGAATTTTTTGGATTTGATATTATCATATGATAGGCAATAATAACTACATCAACCTTCCTTAATCACACTCTGCGTACTTTAATGCGTATCACAGTCCAAGATTACACTCCGTTGACCGTAGTGGTCTTCGTCGCTGAATGTAGTTAAGAGCTGATATACAACTCGGTCTACTATTAATCAATCATCTGGAGATCTCGAGAGTCGATGACAACAGCTCTTTGGAACCGTCTACTGACCCTAGTCGTTTCTCGTCTTGATTGCATAACTCGAAGACAACTTTCGCATTTTCAAGAAGATTAAATTCACGAACCTTTGCAGGTGACATCGCGATAATAAGCAAGATTCTTCATACAACGGTTCTTGGTTGGTTAATTCTCCTACGTTATACCTTCCAAACATAGATGAAGCTTTTCAGGAAGAATACGACTTCCGCTATCAGTGATCTGACAAGAATAGACGTCGCTTTGTTTCTACAACTCCAATTAATCTAGAACACAACGTCGTTTCATATCAAAACACGTACGCTGTGGGGTCTCTGTCATTTTCTCGGGCTTGAATGAAATATGAATCTGCGGAAATTCGGACAACCTGCAGGTATAAAAGATCAGTGAATACGACATTGTTTTCTCCAGCTGGTCTCACCCCAACACATCTACACATCACAAGCACTTTAGCGTTGCACGCTCAAGTCATATACACACAACACTTCAACAATTTGAACCAATCTCTTTCACAAATCAACATCATGGTCCAGATTTCAACCCTTTTCATCTTTGTTACCCTGGCCATTACTCCCCTTTTGGCTGCTCCTTTAAGTGTCCAAGATATCCAATCTCGTGAACCTGACCAGGCTTCCGAGAACATGTTCTTGGCGGCTCGCGAGCCTCGCCGATTCGGTGCTGGCGGTCGTGGCGGCAGGCGCTTCGGGAGAAAGGCTGCTGCTCCGTCTTCTGAAGAGGCACGAGAGTTCGATGACAATCTCGAAACTCGAGAGGCCCGTTACGCTGGCGGACATGCTGGTAACGGAGGACGCAAGCACCCTCGCGAACTCGACTTTGAAGAGGTCGAAGCTCGGGAGCCAGGTCGAGGAGGGAGAGGCTTTGGAGGTGGTCGTGGGCGTCGCTTTGGGAGGAAGGCCGCTCCTGCTGCTTCTGAGGAGGCACGAGACCTCGATGGTAGCCTCGAGTTGGTCGAAGCACGCTCTCGGCACTACACTAAAGGTGGGGGAGCACTCGGACACAATCACCGCCGTGAACTCGACTTCGAAGAGGTCGAAGCTCGGGAGCCTCGTCGTGGAGGCTGCCCCTGCGTCTGAGGAAGCCAGAGAACTCGACAATGAAATTGAAGCTCGGAAGGTTGGTCCAGGACAACAGGCTGCTCCGGGAAAATGCCCAACCTAACAGTAGACTTGAGAATTGGGCCACCGAAGTCAGAGGCGAATAAGGGATTGTCGGGGAACTGAGAATATCTAAATAAAGTTGGTAATTTTATGTAACTTTAACGTTTGAAAGCGCAGAAAACAGACGTTCTTACCTCGATTTTTTGTATCACATTTTCCGAAAACTTTTGCAATTTGGCAAATCGTTCGAGCAGAACAGTACGCCAATTGGCCCCTTCGATCAAGGTGAGGTTAAGGGTCAAAGACCATGTTTAGGTTGCACTGCCAACTTTTAGTCCTTGATTGCAGCGTTTCACAGAGTATTAGCCCCCCCCCTCTTTTGTTCACAACAAGGTATATCTCTGCTTAAGGCAAAAAAACAAACACTATTTTAGTTCAAACATTTGATATAACTTTGAGAAAGTGTAACACTTACGATATAGGATTGTGCGTGGATTCGCAGGAATGAAGAATGAATACAGCACATCATAGTCACTAGGCATTGTTAACGTCTCAACGATGCAGTCCAAGAACAGACACGCACTGGCGAGATACAACGATTTTGTGCCACATGTCTAAGTCGTGCAGGATTGATCCAAGCGAAGAAAATCACGGCCCGTTGCTCATTCTGGGATTGCAAACATAATGTTTGGTTAATAAAGGTCATGACTTCCTGAAATACGGCAAACTTTTCTACGGCGCACAGTAGAAGAAATACTTGTACTTTGGAGGGCTACAAGAACAACGTGAAATTTATTCGGAAAAAGAAAAGCAAGTGACCTTCAAGCACGATGCACGAAACATAATGACCACATGTCGTGGTGATTGCTTCTTATCTTGATGTGATGCACGCAACCTCAAGGGCATAAATGGACCTCGAAGTCACCGAAGGAAGGTGACGCGGCTTTCTCTTCTTCGCTATCATCACGGACAAACGGATAAGATGGATTCAAGGAGACCAAAAACAATGTAAGGAGTGTTGTAGAGGATGCGAACGGTGTATAACTGATATCGAAGCAGATTTAATGAGTTGAAGAAAGGTTGAAAACGAGAAGACTTTGATGAAGGGAGGTTCAAGTCAAAGCTCCTACAAAATAGTTAGCGAATGGAGGTGAGCAAGACTGATTTACTTACCTGCGTTTTATACGGCATCGATGTCGGGTGCAGAGTGACATCCCCGCCATAAAACACTCTTGAGCCGACGCAGGGGCCGACTGGGTTGAATATCTGGTTTTGGTCTGTGTAATGCATCAGTGCACTTCTACAAGTAGTGGGGCAGGCTTCGCAAAACAGACTTACTCAGAAACAGATCTAAGAAACTCGGCTTGGCATTCAAAGCCATCGTTTCTCAGAATTTCTGAAATTAAATTGTTGTTTGTCGTTGCCTGTTCCTCTGGGAGATTGGCAACTAGAACATCCAAGTCCAGCTCAAGGCTGAAGGATGGACTGTCTTCTGGTAGTGGCAGAGTAAAGAATTTTCCTTCTGCGAGTTTGTTCACGAGAATAAGGATTGCTGCAATGGTGCACGCGCCTCCTGAACGAAGGTAGGCCTTGAGCTCCCATATGGCAAGCAAAGCGGCCGTACCTCGAGCGTTCAGTCTCCCATCGTTAAGTTCCGAGATGTATCCGATACTCCTTTCGATCCCTTGCAAGACCTGCATAACGAACTCCGTATTGCGGAATTCGTTCTCTTGCAAAGTTTGCCACAGCTCCTCAACCACTCCTTCCACTCGGACTTCGACATCTTCGAATTCCGGGCATTTGCCAGCCTTTATAACACTCAAGGCTTCTTGTATTTCCCCTAGTACGCGTGCTTTGGCGTCTTGGGGCAGCGAGCAGCTCAATGTCTGGAGGGCAGCAGCCACGTCTTGCGAACAACACTGAAGAGTGAAATCTTCGAGAGCAGAGAACTGGCGAAGGTTTTGGCGTAGATATCGCAAGGTCTTCACCACGCCTGGAGGGCGTTGTCGTGGCGGTTTCATGTTCAGAACGTCGAAGTCCAAGAGGACAAATGTGCCTTCCCTGGAATTCATTTCATTGTGGACTGAATCCCACGTCTGTCTGCCACCCAAAACAAGCGTAGCCAAATAACGCGTCTCTCAGGGGCTATTTGTTCAAGATAGTTTCGATATAGAATTATGCTTTGAGTATAAAAAAGTCTAGGTATATAGCAATAACAAAGATCGTCGATGCATCTACGACATCATACACCTGAAGTATCGTCCAAGAAAGTACACCTCCCTAACTCGTCTCATGAGAAGAAATCGCTACCAGGACCAAGCATTTCATCAGCTTCCTCTTGACCTTGGTGTTGAGAATGATGTTGCTGTTGCTGACCATACGACCTGCTTAGGCCCAGCTGGCTCTTATCGTAACTCCTCCTTCCATCCCCGCTGCCACTCATGCGGGTTCCGCCACTAACTGCGCTTCCTCCAGCCATCATACTAGCTCTGCCCTCTTCCTCTGGCTCGTCATCTTCTTCGTCACTATACTCCTCTTCTCTTCTACTCTGGCTCTGACTCGCACTCACTTGACTCTCCTCGCCATACCCCCTCATGTTCATCAAAAACTGGCTTTTCATGTTCAGCTCCTGCGTACTGCTCAACATCCTTTGACGGTCCTGTGTAGCTCGAGTAACACCGGCGAATGAAGGACGTTGTACCGTCGGAGGTAGTTGATGAGACACTCGTCGAGGACTGACTTGAGCCTCTTCATCGTCTACTATGCTTCGTCTGAAGGGGTCTAAATCTTCATCAGGGACCTCAACTTCATCTTCTGGGTGGACATAGGGCTCCAATGGCTTTCTCGTTGCTGCCGCTGGCGTCGCTTGCTCTGTTGACCGAGGTTTGGAACTAGACGGCACAGCTCCCCGTGCATACGCTGTCCGTACATCCTCCTCATCGCTGCTCTCTTCTTGAACAGCGTCGAACAAGGTTTCTTTCCTCTTGAATGATGGTTGTCCGCGAGGGAACGTCCGGCTTCCGGCAACGTTATGAGAGCCAGCAGCCACTGGGCCACTTGGACTGCTGAAATCGTATTCAAAAGCAATGAACACCTCTTCACGATGTTTGTGACCCGATGTCTTGTCAATGCAATAGCACAAGTAGAGTGTGTCGGCGCTAATACAGTGAATGGTTAGCCTCTTCACTCGATTTTAAGAAAAATGAAGGAAACTGCATATATGCGGTAGAAATCGAATAAAAGCAAAAATTGACTTACGTATCTTTGACCAACCCGACACAGAACAGCCCCACGAGACAGGTAACTCCGCCAGCTAACAAAGCAGCACCAAGAGCCTCATTCGGTGCTCCGAGAGTGTGAGCAACGAAAAGGTATGTCAATAGAGCGAAAGGGAAGCTCAAAGTCAAAGGCGAGATTGTCAATAGAGCCAGAGGAGCTGATTGAAATGTGTGAGAACAGAAGCTGGATCCAAAAGATAAAACAGCGTACGTTCCGAACTAAACTTCCGTTTCTTCAGCGTTGAATTTGGGGTTTGACCTTGTTGTCGTCCATTCCTCCCGTTCTTCCTACCCTGCCTGGGCAATTGAGCCTCCTCGTCTTCTTCTTCCAATATCACACCACCACCCTCAACGCCTCCGACAATCTCCCTACCCCTGGTCGCGCTTTCCCAAAAGCTCTTGCCTGTCAATCCAGCGTAGACAAGGGCATATCGGCTAACTCTGCTCGCTTTCTCTTCAAGCCAAAAAGTCAACCATCCGATCCCAGGTACGATGTACATTGCGATGGGTACTGAAAGTGGAACCCATGGGATGCGAAGGAGCAAAGGAGAAAGTCGGCGAAGGAACAGTGAGGTGAGTGTTAGGACACGGAGGACGGTCAAGATTAAGGATGCGAGGATGATGGAGCCAAGAGAGGGTCCGGTAGAGCGCAAGAGAGCTGCGTGGATCACATGTGTGGACGTAGGCGGTGGAAGCGGTGCTGCAGAACTACAAAAATTGTCAGTCTTCGAAATATCCACAAAGATATAAAGTAAAACCTACTCTGCAAAGTACCATGATCCAACCACACTTGCAGTATTCATCCTCAAGAGCCCTCTTGCAACCGCCCAGCTCCAGTACCAGACCACCAAAGCGCCTGCAATAGCCCAATTTGCATAGCTCTTGACGTGCCATTCCACTCCACCTCCCTTCTGAGCATTTGATGCATATCCAACCAAAAGTAGTCGGAAAATGAGCGTTACGAATGGAATGGAGCCGATGAACATCACAAGTAGGATCGCGGGAGATAATGCAAGTAAGAAGAGGTTGTTGATTAGGATATGCGTTGAAAGCACTAGCGTTGATGAGGTTGTATGGATTTGACGCGGGAGATGGAGCAGCCGCCGGGCTGTGATTATCGATAAGACTAGAGGGATTATAGCAAACAATCGCAATCTAGATAGAAAGCATGTTTGTTAGACTTCTCCCTTGAAATCGTGAATGAATGAAAGATGACAAACCCAACAGTTTCTCCCCAAGTAGGTACCTGCCCTTCCTCCCACATAAAGCTCCCCACAAACGCCCAGACGGCGGAAATAAACAAGGTTGCGGGCACGAAGAGGCTCGTTGCAACCATTACAGGCTTCACGAAGAGCCGTAGCAGATACACATGGACATATGCACAGACGGCACTCAGTAGTGTGAGGATGATCATCAATGGAACAGTCCTCAACAACACCGTGTATGGCAGAAGCACACTTGGCACCTCCTTTGATGGGGGTCGTTTGGTGATAAAGAGAAGAAGTATTGAGAAGAAGACGCAAACGGAAACGAGGGATAGATAGACCGATATCCAAGGCGCATCGTGATGTTTCCGCCGTTTCGAGCGTGCGTATACCCTCGGGTCAGGCAACGAAAACACATCGACAGGCCGACTGACACCATCATTAGGCAGCAGCGACTCTGTCAGAGAAAGCGAATGTGCGGTTTGCGGAGGTGTAGGAGGCCGTTGCATTCGATGTTGATTTTGAAGGTTACTGCGGCCTTGAGGCTGTTGAGCAACCATTAAATCCGCAGGTGGACTTGAATCTTCGTCCGAAGTCGAACTTGAAGGAGGAGATGGTGTTCGTTGTGGAGATTGCGCCAGATGAGCCAGCCAGCCTGGTGGTGACTCTGGCATACCGCTGGCTTGAAGCCCTGAACGCGCCATCAATGGGACTGACTGCTGTTCTGCCCGAGTCATCCGTGAAGGTCCCTGGTGTTCGTCCAGCCTCAGATATGGATCCTCGTCTTGCTCGTACATTTCTGCAATTTCACTGGTACCCATCCCACTGGCCCGTAAATGTGGATCATCAAGGTCGTCTAATTCCTCAGCGGTGTGCCGATGGTGGTGCCTAGACCCATCTCCATCGTCTCCATCGGTAGTAAACGAGAAGAACATCGGTTGCTCTGTAGATAGTGTTGAAGCACCACCATTCTGTTTTTTGTTCAGATACTGAGAGGCATAAGCTGCGAAAGATGAAGCCATAGCCAAAAGGAAAAGAGAAATTCGTAAACACCAAGAGGTGAGAGATGGACGAAACACCAATGGGGCCCTGGGATATTATTATTCATCGGCTCTTCGGCTCCGCCTTTGTGTGCCGTTGCTTCGAGTTGCCGCGTCGAAACTGTCGACTTTAGAAACCACTTTGTTTTCGGAAGGCCAACCTTGAAAACTAAACAAGATATTATTTTTATTGGGTCAGACAAAAGCTAGAGGCCGGGTTCATATCTCAAATTCGATGGCGTATGGAAATGCACCAACTCGTCCACCAGTCTAGCACCTGTCGAAGACAAAGTTAGCGAATGCTCTCATGGCGGTCAGCTGCAGGTCTCGTCTTATCTCAACCCAAACCAAAGACTACATACCCTGAAGTCGTACGGGGGCTCAATCGCCTGCGTCCAAGACCGCTTAGTTTTTCTAAGGGTCATGATCGACGCTATTCAAGGTACGTTCCAGCGAGTAAAATCAACCCACTGCTAATTTTCGCGAAGTTCATCGGGACTTTTTCTCAATGGACACATTCCCCTTAGAGAGATCAGCGCGAACAAGGTTTTACAAGGACGCGATAATGCTTTGACTGGTATGCAAGGCGTTCTTCTCGATTTCGATTCGGCCGTGAAGTTCACCCAACGACATGAAGAGAGAATCGACGACGAAAAGACCACTTATCGAATGGTATGATATTATTGATACCCGTGTTACGCTCTTAATTTCTCATTCATCTGCAGGTCATTTGTGTCTTCCAATCACCCATTGCACTAGTCATCGCGATAAGCAAGGCCCTAATAATAGGAGGTTTCCCTCTCCACGTCCACATCGATGTTTTGGTTTCGTTCTTTTGGTTGCTCTTTACTCTCTGCCACAGGACTAACGACGGAGATTCTCCATGGGACTTATGGCAGATTCAAAATGTCCCCGCTGTGACTTATCACAAGTCGTTTATCCTGCAGGATGTGATAAGTACTGCTGATTTCAACCTGGGTGGGCCATTTGAGCGATTTGGTCGCAACATAGGGCTTCTTCTGGAAAACCTCAGGTTGGCCTTTAAATAACTTCCACAGGAAGCTTGAGGCGTTGTCCCAGCCAGGTTCCCCGCCCACTGCGGAAATGATATTTGCTGAAGCTCCCAAGGACTACGAAAAAGTTCTGACTCTCTTTGAAAAAGCACTTGCTAACGAGGAAGAAGCATGCGAGCACAGTTTGGCTGGGCAAGATTTGGAGATGGATGACGACTCTGGATAAGACTTTTTGACCTCCGATCTAAAGTAGCCATGGACCAACGATTTGCCTACCGTTTATGAGGTTCCACCGAAGGAGAAAGGCTCTCCCATTGTTCTGCGATCTTTTCAATCCTCATTGATGTGTATTCTTTACATTCTGAGACCAATAATGATGTAAAATTCACGTCTTCTAGATTGTAGAAACAATGCATAGTCATGAATGTTCCAATGATGACGAAAAGAGGTGAGAGGCAAGAGTTTTTTCTTCTGAAGGGTAGTTAGTCTAAGAGAATCCACACTGGTCTCCACAATGTGCGAGGTGGCGTCCATAGCGAGTGCACGATATTTAGCAGCGAGTGCACACATAAAAAGAAGCCCAGAAACAAGGTCGTCGAGAAGAGGATCCAACTGACGTCAAAAGTAGCAGGGAAACAAAACGACAATCTCGAGGAGCCTCATGTTGACAACAACATTGGCTTGGTTCACCATGCTAGCAACAGAACTGGCTCGCATCTCCCCAGAAGGCTTGTAAAGCTACACGGTCTATACGGACGAAGAATACGACAATCACTTAACGAAGCAGCAGCTTCAGAAGACGAATCTCAATAATTCGTCGAAGTTACATACAGATCTGCGAGCCTAAGCCAAAGCCATATGCAAAATCTGAAAGACTGGCGCTATCGCAGCGGAAATTGACCCTAAATCTACCTTCTTCAGTTCATTCATCAAGAGCGCAAGGGTTCGCAGATCTCAGTAGCAGATCTCTTAAGCACATTTTGCTTTCGAATCTCAGCTTGTCGTAGAGATCAAGCGCTTCTCCATCGAAGAAGGCAAATATCACTTTATCAAGGCTTTAAGAGCGGAGGACGATGTATGCCGTTGGCGAAGTAGCCAGTCAACGAGATCGATCTAGGTGAATGAGAAGAGTTGGGATGATTGGCATTGATATTGATGAGTCTTGTCATCAACAAAGACGTCCTCGGTGGTGACAGGTCGGTAGCATGTTGCTAGTTGAAATTCGGCTTTTAAAGCCGAAATTTTCTTTGAGTAATCATGAAGAACCTGTAGGATTCGCAGCTGGGTGGAGGAATTTTTCTTGACGCAGTACGAGTACAGCCCAGGCGCAGCAAAAAAGCAGACGAGCACATAGCATACAAGTACCATTTCCCAAGCTATCTTCCTCCAGCTGTCAAACTACTGACATAGCCATCAAATCAAGTAAATCGAGACTTATTGGGCTCTAAGATTCGGAGGACGTTACAGCGAATCTAAGAAGTGGGTTCTGGTCATTTTAGATCCAGGAGCACGAACCTCCGTGTCAACCACAAGTCCCCGAATGTCGAACTTGAGCAGAGCAGGTGTCCCTCGTTGCACAGATACACCAGCGCGCAAGATCCACGCGGTTCAAATCTTATCCTGAGGCTGAGCGTTGATAATTAATCTGGCCTTCCAGCGCACCGAACCAACAAAACAGGCGAGGCTGTCGACGTGCGACTTCCGCGAATTCCTAAATCTAGACGTAGACGTTGGAAGCCAGTGCTAGCAGTCGTCTCTCTTGCAAAAGAGGCAAGTCTTCCATCAGAAAAATCAAACCTGGGAGAAGAAGGCATAAAAAGCTAGATAACACAGCCTGATATGCAAGTAACTCCAGAGCCCATGAGGTTGAGAACGCCTCATAGTGTTGGGCGAAGTCTAAAGTATTCCAAGAAGAGAGACAAGCCAGTTCAAGTTCCATTCTCAGAATAATTGATCTGCATGGCTCCAGGCAATCGTTCAGTCGAGGCACAGAAAGAAGAAAGTTGGAAGAAAAAGCTGGTGAGAGGATCGTAGATACGTGTGACACGAAACTGATCAGTGAGAAAAAGTTCGGGATATGTTTTCGGCATGCCGACCCTGCCGCGCCTATCCCACCAATTGAATCATTCAACAGACCACTCATCGTCCGTCACTGTTTCTCATCAAGGGCGCCTCTCATCTTCCTTCCATGCATTGCTAGCTTCTCTCGCTCTCGCGGTACAGCCTCTCTGTTGACTTTTAAAGAGGTTGCTGGACAGCTCATGAGACAAATCTACCTTCTCTGAACACTAGATGCTATGGGCTGGAATATCGTCGGCATTCTAGACCAATTTTTATTACGCTCGGACTGATATATGTGTATTTGTCTTTACCGCCCTGCCCTTTTCTGGCCTGGGACTCGGGACTCACTCCGCCGCTTTTCTCAGAGCCAAGATAATCTCTCCAGACTGGAGTGACAATCCTTATATTGCTCAAAGCGTCGTGAGGTTTGAAGTTCCCGTACTTGCTTCTTGGACTAGGGCGAGACTATCCACCAAAACTTTTATCTGCACGCTGTATTCCAGAGCGAACTCGCTCTTTACTTTTTCTTCTGTTAAACCCACCTGTCAATCCCAAAAATTTTGAAGATGCCGACCCCAAGGTCTCGACCTGTTAGCTCTGCGAGTCTTGAGATACTTTCTTACCTGTGATCTGCGCACGCTGGCATCTCTATCTAGCTCAAACCGAATCATTTAAACTTGTGCCCTGCTACACTCGAGATGCATAAACCAAGTCATGGAGTGACATTCCCGAATTACAAATTTTAAATCCATCGTGCAAGGCTGCCGCGTGGTTTCAAAGCCGTTTCGTTGACCCTGTATGATCTCTGCGTCTTCGCAATGTTCAAGATACCTGTTTATGGTACGAAGAATTACTTCGCAATGATGTGAACCAGCTCAACACTATTTTTCTGCGCTTGGTGAAACGCAATCAGCCTTTTTCCCGGCGCTGAATTATCAGATCATCACAACGACCACTACGAACTCCATTGATTTACATAAGTCGAAGGTGCAGGTTCGACGCGTCTGTACAGGTTCATGAGCGTAGGTCGGGTAGACAGCTAACCGGCTTCCGACTGCCGCAACAAAATAATAGCTGATAAGAGACATATTCCAAGTAAAGAGGTATTTTTATTGTTACAAGTACTGTATGTCCTTGAGCCCCTCGAGACAGGTTGAACACCCAGCGCTCTCGGAGTATAGACTATTGTCACCCAAGAGCAGAGGCTCTTCCTCCGCTAAGTTTCTGTAAAGCCCCAGCGCTCTTTGGTTCAGATAAAGAGAGTGAGGTAACCGCACTTGTCGGAAACGAATATCCATCATTAAAACCGCAATTGGCGGAAGAGACAAGCTGCAGTCAAGGAAACGAAGGGAAATACGAGCGAAATAATGGTAAGCGGTGGTGCAGCCGTTTCCTCATCGGCCGATTGCTAAATTTACTGATAAAGGATAGTACTCGAAAGCTTTCTACTTGAGCACGCTTCTGCTGAGCAATGGTTCACTAGTTAGAGCATCTCTCGTATTAAATCACGAAAGCAACACAATTCCTGACAAACCACGTTGGGAAATTTTGCCTAAACAGATACGAGGTTACAGGTGACGAAAAATTGATTGCTGATATGATTTGTAATTCGGCGATGAGTCGACAACTGCTACGGTTATTATCCGACAAAATATAGTCATGTCATCGTTAAGCAGACCTTTTCCATGACAAAGGGACAGATAGCAACTCTGAAAGATGTTCGACCCTACTGAAGCCAGTACGCCCAAACGAAGCCTTGGAACAACCGAAATTCTGCCATTTTGTACATAATCATTCCTTAGCATACACCTCCCGACTCAAACGAAACATCCGAGGGCAACCGACTCGGATATATGTCCACGAAAAGCAAGAATAATGGAGGCGTTCCGCCGAAGCGAAGCAGCTGAACTGGTTCGTACACGACGGCGGGCATACACCTGGCACGGCGGCAGCAGACCGACGATGCGTATATTCTCATATCATCGTGCCTCTTCCACGCTTTGGCTTCCGAATGACATTGACTGTGAATATGGGATTGTCAGGTGGAAGGGCTACTTACCGGTAAGTTACGATGAGGTGGGCAATGACGCAGGGCTCGGCTTGATTTCTCATGACGCCATTAGTCAGGGCCGTGATCGCAGTCCAAAACGGGCAGCTCTCATTTTCATCACAGTACACTGAATTTTCTTCCGTTTTACTTCCGTTAGTTAGCTCAACCATTTTGCCTCATTTTATTGTGCGGAGTTAACAGAAAACATGAAGCGTACTAGAGTCAGTCGTATATGTGTTTTTGAAGAAAATTTTCAGGTTTGTCGCACTACTGTACCGTAGTACGCCACTTATGACAGATGAATAGTACTCGATATGCAGGGTAACGTGCCACTTGCTCAGTTTTGGGCATAAAGGGGTAACCTGTAGGTGCTGAATATCCTTTAGTAGACCTTGAACTGGTTCGTCATCTGCGGCGATCATCCAAGCAGCAGGGAAAGAAAAGATTTTGTTGGACGTCCTGGTGCACTAAGGGCGGAGCACTAACCCAATTAGAACTGTGAAAGAAATTTCCATCCGATATCGCCAGCATATTTCACGTTTGCTAGATCCGGATTTGTCCCATCAGCTAGCAAATCCATTGTTATTAACAGGTTTACGAGAGCAACCCTGAGGCACACCGCCAAAATTTCTCCGGGAATTCATATCCTAAGACCCGTCCCGTACAAAGATTGGTTGCGAAGGAAACAAAGGGGGCAAACCACTCGGAAATTTGGACCGAATATATTGGACAGAGCTGAAGAGAGCTGCAGGTCCATCACCGTAGTTGTATCATACTATCAAAACGCGATGTGATAGGGGTAGGCGCCTATTCCGCCTTCACATCAAGTGACGCCGAAAAAGGTACGGACGAGGATTATAACATTACCATCGACTAAAGGCTAAAGCAATAAATTTAGAACGGACAGATGTAACTTCGCTGTCATGCACCAAGAAGATAAAATTTTCATGAACTCTTGAAGGTGTGTATCCAGCTCATTCATTTCCAGTATTCGGTTCGAACTTCAGTCGACGAGCTGAATGCTTCAAAGTCGTGCCCTTCCATTCTAGCACTACGATAAGGACCCACCCTCAACACCAGCGTAATCTTTGACGAGCAAAGCAATACAGATATGATTGGAGCAGATACTGGTGTTACGCGTTGCAGGTCGAACGTGTTATCGTCTCTCAAAGAGTCATCGGGTAGAAGTCATGGACAGACGGGATGTATATCCGTGCAGACAATACACATCTGATGCAATGATAGTCTGATATGTAGCTGGCACGAGCGGCCGGCAAGCCCAGTGGGTCGTTAAATACCTTCGAAAGTCCACAATCGCACTGTGCATTTCGAACGTGATCATTCCTTCCACCGTGCTTGCAAACACCAATAGCAATTCATTGAGACCGCCTATAATATCCGAGCAAGCCATGAACAATTATCATATGGCCCTAGTTCTACATCGAACATAATAGGCATGAGGCACATAATGCGTTGTCCGAGGTAGATAAGCTTCGTCCGCGGGAAAGAGAGTATAATTCGAGCTGACTGAGACCGTGTAGTAGGCCACAAAGAAGGTCGTCCCAGGTGCCTTCCATCTCGGTTGAAGTGTACTGCAGTGGTAAGAGTTCCTAGACAACCATGGCCATGTTTTGGTATTGGCTGTCAATTAGTCCTCAGTCTTCATGTAACCAATCCAGCCAGTGGATCACCGTCGATCTATCCCCACCTCGAAGCCGGCGGCTTGCATACCGCATGAAGCCGGAGAACAGACTGAGTCCGCCCAAGAAGCATATTCAGAATGTAACATCGCGCAGCTGTACATCATCGAGGCCTCGAACAATGATAGAAACACCAAATTCAGATCCAGTCGAGTTCACCGTGTTTCGACTATCGGCGCATTCGCCTGGTGAGAACTAGAAGATAGGGGTGACCACACTAAGAATCAAGGTCGACGCCAGATGTTGGCGACCTTAGGCCCGACTTTAGCACAGCAGAATAGTAGCCAGTATAACCGCTGAGTGTTCTGGGGCGCTCTTTCACCTACATCCGCGCCCAGAGTCACATCCTGAGATAGATACAGACGAAACTCCTCGGTAGTGTGATGAACCAGCGGTATAACACAAGAGTATGGGACTTCGATGAAGCATTTTCGGAATCAGCTAGTTATCATGTCGAGAAGGGATGATAAAGCAGGGAAGGAATCAGCTCCAAAGGTTCAAGTTGATCACAAGCTTTCATACATAGAAAGCCGCATGTTCCTCGGGTAGAACATGTCCCATAGATATGATCGCACGCTGGGCGAAAAAAACCGTGGGGGTGGTCCCGGCGGCCTTGAAGTAGAGGTAAAGACTGGCAAGTTCGTAATCAGTGAGGCCCATAGAGCATGAATTGCATGGTTGTCATCGGCATTTATTAAAAATGACGATAGACAGCTCACCCGGAGCAGAAACAGGGCGCTACTTATAGCCGTAGATATAGACACGCTTTTTCAATAAGCCTTTGAAATTTTTGTTGTCGCTTCCTTCCAAGGATAGCCGCGGATTGGCGAGTTCTGTAGGTGGGCATGTGTATCACCGACGATGTTCTTGACATAAGGTTTAAAAACGAAGACACCTGCATATGTCAATAATTGATACGAGGACGTTCCGTTTCTCACCGTTTCGTGGTTCCTGAAATGCAGTTGACGGAGAAAAGTAATCAGTGGACTGGAGTTGAGTTATAAGGAATGAAATTTTCGTCTTACAATCGGAATGCATATTTTTCGTGGAACGGTGATACCACCGATTTCGAATCAGGATCAAGCTGCTCGTCTAGAGAGCAGCTTGGTGATTGAGTCAGGCTTGCTTCACATCGAGAATGCCGCCGGGATGAGTTGAGCTATTTTTATCCTGTCTTAAGGTTAGCCCCTAGAATACGCGAAGCTTCATCTAGATTTACTTCATTGCAAGGTCTATGTGAGCTGGGATTTTTGGCGAGAACAGAGGTAACCGGCTTGAAGCTGACCATTGGGTGTGAGGTTAACGAAAAAGAAGCTCCCTTGAGACGAGCTGGTTTACTCTGGAGCTCAGAGTAGCACTGAGCGTGTTACGGTCCTTAACGGTTCCTACGGAGCGCGATGTCGGCAATCTTTGAGGTGGCGGGACGCGTGCAAAAGACCTGACCGGCGTAAAGTTAACATACAGATGACGAATGGATGATATCGGATGGATGAACGCTTTATCATTCTTCATTAAGGTTGTCGAGTTTTACAAACGGAACCGCCACATGGCGAAAGTCATTGACGTGGATGTCGGAACAGCACCACCGGCGTAAAAGTCCCCTGGGCTTGTGTGCACGAAAGCGTGCTTGACATGCGCAGTGCTCAAATGGGACCAAAGTCAAGCGCTTATTCGTTTTTGTGGAACTCGGTTTGCTTTGATTACACTAGTGAGCGTGTGTATGCGAAGAGCAAGCGACGACTTCATACTGAAATAGCGGGTTGAGCAAGGCCACTAAGTGCTGTGGTAAACGCTGGCGCCCGATTGGGTCGTCGACGCGAAGATTTTTTGAATGTAGAGTATCAAAGATGAGCTTAGTGCTGAAATGATGTTATGTCCGATACTAACCGCCAGGTCATATCTAAAACAATTTTCAGCTCACGTCTTCACCACATGTTAACGATACTCACATCTAAACATGTTATTATACACTAGGCTGCTCAATAAACTGCGCATCAGTGATATCGTGGGCTTGGATAGTCGATCGAGAGCGGGTTCTGCATAGCAGTGGCAACATCATTGCGCTGAAGTTTGAACTGTAGACTAAACTTGTAGAGTTAGCACGAACCTATCAGCATGTCGTGCACAAACTGACAAGGACGACCAAAGAGGATAAAAAGATTTTTAGAAGAAATAGCACACCTCACATCAGACGAAGATGGTTCCATAAAAGGAAAGACGCCACAGAGGTGAGTCGCAAACACCCCTGCCCTTGACAGCTTAACGTCGATGATACCCCAGTTTCTTTGATTTCGAAGTTTACAAATGTTACGAGGCGCCGTAGCTTTGGTGATATGATACCTAAAAAGTGCATCAGTGCGTCTTGTCAAAAAGTTTCGTTAGTTTGTTGTTGTACTTTTACCATGAAGGAAAGCGAATTAGTCGATCCGTCGACGCACAGCTGATCATTTGGTATCAGGCCTGTCGAAAGCACCTCCGATGCCCGAGACAAGTGGTATGCGCGGAAATTTCGAACAATGTGCCTTTTGGTGAACATCTCAATAGAGTGTTCTGGAAATGGTTTAGAAGGACAAGCCGAACCGAACGTCGTCGGGGTACGTAGAAGGTTGAAGAAGAGGCTTCAGGTAAAGTGCGGCGCCGCTCTGAGTTCACTAATTGAAGCTAGTGGCCCCAGTTCATTGAGCAAAGCAAATCAATTGGTCAGTTCACGGCTCCGTAGGACAAACCGAAGTGCGTCAGAACTGGAGATGTGGGCACCATTGGAAGAAGAGGAATACGTAACTTCATTACAAGGATCGCCAGCTGGCACGGAAGTGAAAGCGGGAGAAGAGTATACTCGGTGGTCTAGTAGAGCGAGAGGAGTCGAGGAGGATCTGGCTTGAACAGGATAGAGTCAGTACCAGAAGAGGTGTCAAGAAATGGGATTGACTCCCCTAATTTAGCTGCCTCAGAGAATAGAAGGCAGGATAGATGGACGAAGACCAACTTGACCGTCGAATTCTACGTACTTTTATAGGGGAACCTTTATACTCGACTCTAAGGAGGATAGGATCGACGGCTCTAGAGTCGTGGCGCACTAGACTTGTCACCTCTAGCTAAAGCACTCAAAACTATAGTGTTGGAGGTCCACTATCTTAATGAGCAATCGCACAGCGACATGCGAAGGCAAGGTAGTCTTAGCGAGAGTGAAGTTGAATGAAAATCGACTGGACACGTCCCAACTTTCATACACGTAGTGATGAAGCTAGACAACTACGATCGTGGCCTTTGAAGCATATGGCTCAGAAAACATAAGACAGTGTGTGAGCAACCGTCGTTGTCATCAGCAAAAAGAACAGACCTATGTAATCAATTGCAACCAAATGCGGAGTTCCGAATTGCTCCTGAAGCTAGCGTGTGGGTTGTAGTTTTGGCG